>JAHLGO010021098.1:5899124-5937793 GCA_020615895.1 Ceriops decandra | reverse complement strand
AACTCAACATATTTCTAGATTTCTTCAAGAGAGGTTAGAGAGCATTGCGGTGAACTTCTAAGTGACAGTGGAGCTGCCTTTCAATTTAATAGAGGCAAGACAAATTAGAAGAAGGGTAGACACAATGTGTGACACTCATTGTATTGTACTTACTTAGTAATTGCAATATTAAAAGGAGCAGAGGATTAAGACATCCATTGTAACTGGAATTCTCAAGTATAGTGGATAGTCTCAGTAAGAAAGAGTCCTTACCACCGTGAATGTACGTCACATTGACGGAACCACGTAAATCTTGTGTGTCATTAATTTGCTTTACGTTCTGTGTTTTGAATTGAGTTGTGAACGCAGCTAAAGTATCTGCTAACCCATAACCTAATGAAGACCAAAATAAGAATATCTGAATTGTCTATTAGACAAGGTGTTTGAAAGGTGACTTTGGGGATTATTGTGATTAGTAGGTAGCTTTAGATCTACCTTAGTTGAGTTTGAAAAAGAGTTCCCTTTTAAGAAGAGGTTGAAGCTGTTCACTTACCTGCGAATTGTGAATTGTGGTGATACTAATTCACCCCCCTCTCAGTATCATAAATTAGTAAATCCTAAGAAGAAATTGGGAACTTCAAACAATAATGATCCATGAAATAAAAAAATATAAAATACCATGTTATAAGAAGCATGCTAAATTTAAAGAGTTTAAAAATAAAAATATGATAGTATTGTAATACTCAACATTGATGTTGATTTTCTAGTTGATGCTGGGTATCACTTATTAACTCATTTAGATGGTTTTCAAAAAATTGCATATACAACCATGTATATGATAGCATATGGAATTAGATAATACCCATTGATATATATGATATAGATTTTATGATGATTTTGGTCATTAAGACTAACTTAACTAAACTCTTAAATTAAAAAACATGCATAAAATTTATTTGAAAGAATAATTATCATAATATAACAAACAAAAATTTAAATTAAATTACAACACACTAATATAAGTTTTGTTGTAAGATAGATTATGAAAATGTTTTTATTAAGAATTTGGGTATTAAAAATAATCACAAATGTGACAACATAGTTTGCATATGACAAGAGATTATATTAATATGAAATTGACATATTCTAGATGTCTTTTAAAGTATTAACCAATACCAATAAATTTTTCCTACCTTATTTTGAATTCTTTTACTTGGTTTAGGATATTGCTTTGGATTATTAATCAAAAGGCATTATGGAAAGGTAAAGTGAGAATAAAGTCTCATCTTTGTTTTGAAATTATGTAAGTGTATTTGGTGAATGATTATTATGTAAGTAGTAATTCTAAAATTTAATACTAATAGTTCCTTTTTTAAGACACCAAGCCTAATTGAAATTGGTGGAGTGCTTAGAAATTTAAAAGAAATTATGATATATTTTTTTTCAAATTCTACTACAATGGCTAACTCAAACTTATTAAGGATAATTCAAGAAATTACTAGTTTATTAGTAAAGAGTAGGCTATTGGTAACTCATAATGTTAATTAAAAGGGGTTTGACTAATTTGTCTTTTAGATTAAAAATGCTAATTGATGCTAGTTGAAATCAAAATATATTTTTAATAATCTAAGTAATGAGCTTACATCAAATATTTATGTTACCTTTGTTAACCAAAGAAAATGTATGAATTACTTTATTGATTACCGTACTACGATGGGAATTGGTAAGATAATGGATTTTGTGGCTTGGTTGTGGTTGTTGTATAAATGGATAATGTCATTATTGTTTGGTAAGCTATTAGTTTGGCTTCTGTGTTGATATAGGAGGTTGACTTATTAAGTATCAAACTTTTACATATTGTGGTTGTCTTATGTAAGGAGTTGGTATTATTAAATTGTTGCCTTTTTTTGTTTGGCAAGATAAGTATGGTGTTTTGACAAATTTATTGGTTTTGGCTTTTATTGTGCAATTTAAAGGCCTTTTATACTAATATTCAAATGTAGACTTGGTTGCAATTTTTTTTTTTATTATAGTTGCAATTCTAAAGTTGATTATAGGCTAATGAAACAAATGGTTTTATCAAGATTTACTATATTATTAAGAAGTTAAACTAAATAGGTTATGACTATTCCAATTTTTCTTTTCCTTTCCAAATTATTTAAGTTTTTTGCTATTGGGATTTTGATTGGGTTATTGGTGTTCATTTTTTTCTTTTTATTTTGTCATTATTTATAAATTATAAGGAAAATTTTGACACAAGTTCCATTGTATAACTTCTATTTTGATAAAATAGCAATAAATTATTTGCTTTTGATTTGCTTATTAATGAAAATTAAGGATACAAAATTGAATTTGTAATAGATGAATATGCAAAAATAATTTAGAGAGAAAACCTAAACATAATATATAATATTATAACAAGTTAATTATTGAGTTAACAATGTAAGACTTTGATTGATTTACACAAAATGGGTGTATATGTAACTTGTCTAACATATTAAAAATTTACATGTAAAAATAGATATAAAAGGTTATCAAACATTAAAAGGGAAAAAAGGAAAAAGTTGAACTTAAACCCATGACATTGAGTGAATGGATCCCTATAATTACTGCCAAATCATAAAGAAATGCAAGGAGGGCTTTTCATTTCAAAATTTTTAGTTAATCAAACTTTTCAATTCAATGTAGTGGACATTTAGGAAATCAAACTTTCAATCAATTAGGGGAGAAAGGAATCTTTTTGCAAGAATGTAAATGCTTAGTAAAAATAATTAGTAAAACTAGGTTTAAAGTTTTTTAGAGCTATAAGAGATTATATTTTAAATTAAAAAAAAACTAAAAATTGACAAACAAGTGAAAAGAAATTAAGGTACCATTTATGATATTGAAATATGTCTATAAATATGAGTTTGAAATCCAAAAAGATGTTAAGTTGCAAAAAATAATTTACACACATTTATTTATAAGTAATACTTTCTTATATAAGAAACAAACAAAGTTTAAATGGGTATATAAAGAGCATGCTTAATTTGTATTTTGGTTGTTTAAAAGTTTATTTAATCATATTGATAAAAAACATAAATTTCTAAACTTACTTTCAGCTTTTTCAACCATATTGAACTAAACAAAACTATTAATTATTAAGCCTATAACATATATACATTATATAAAAACTAGGATTATAATGAAAATGAAAGATACATAAGATTAATGCTTTAGAATTTATGAATATTAAGTAACCACCTTGAGAACATACAGAATTTTTACTTGGTTCACCCATAATATGTGAATTACGTCCATAGTATGATAGAATCACTCTTAAATCATATAATCCATTCTTTGTTATCAAGGGATACAATTGATGTTGTGGAAGGATCATTCCTTAACTACTTGTGGAAAGATCACTCTTTAAGTACTTACAATGATCTCCTGATCACTTGAATGATTGATCTCTTGATCATTCAAAGAGTTGATCTCTCAATCACTCAAAGAATTGATCTCTAGATCACTCCAAAGGTCTCCCACCCTTTTTAAATAATTATATAAAAAGTTTATAATAAAAAATTTTCTAAGAAAGATCTCTCAATGTCTGCAAGCTGCTGTTGTAGAAAACAAATCTTCTTCTTCCTCATTGTCGATCTTTGCTCAAACTTTATCGGTCTTTCCTCTACAGATTCTCTTCATTGCTACTATTGTCTTTCCTTCATAAGTTCTCTCTTTTGCAAGTTCGTTTGACTGCAAGTTCTCTTAGTTGCAAATTCTCTTTACTGCAGGTCAGTTCTTTCTTCTGTTGTTAGCTCTTCTTTTGCCTCTATAAGGAACCCTTATGCCTTTATAAGTTCTCTTCTCTACTGGTTGCTACTTTTGCTATTGCAAGCTGCTTCTTTCTACTGTGCACTCTCTTTCTCTTCTACTACTAGAGGCTTTTCTCCTTTTTGCTGTTGTTGCTATCTAATCCTTACTGTCGCTACTGCCTTCTCCTTGCTACAGCTACTACATTCTTCTTATTGTTATTGTTGTCTCTTTCTTGCTGCTACTATTGCCTTTTCTTTGCTGTAGCTGCTGCCTTCTCCTTGTTCTTGTTGTTGCCTTCTCCTTGCTACTGTTGCACCCTTCTTCTTCCTCTAATGCTGCTAATATTTTCTCCTCTTAGATGTTGCTATGGTCTTTCCTTCTAGATGTTGTTGCTGTTTTTCCTCCTAGATGTTACTGCACTCTCTTTTCTGCAACTTATGTTTTTGTAGCTCCCGTTTCTTTTTTGCAGGACACATTTTTGTAGCTCTCTTTTCTTTTATGTAGGACTCTTTCTTGCTGAGTTCTTTCTTTTGTTTTTGTAGCACTCTCTTTTATCGAGCTCTCTCTTTTTTCGTTCTCTCACTAATTTTCTACAGAGCACATACCTTTTAGTAGCTGTATGGATATATTTAAAAGCCTCGAGTTTAAGGTTGCCTTATCATTAACAGTCAACATCAATTCTTAAAATTTAGGTTAATGGTCAGTATTAACTCCTAAAATTTAGAGTCAATGGTTAACATTGACTTATTGAATTTAAGGTTGACCTACCATCAACAGTTTTGATAAACGATCTCTCTACATCTTAACGACATTCACAATATTAAATCAATAAGGACAAATATGCGAAATGTTGTGACAATAAATCTAACATTGACCATAAAAGATTAGCTCAACAATCTCCTTTTTGGGATTTGTTGGCAACACTTTAAATACATAGATTAGCAATTAAGCACAAGTAATAGCTTTTGACATTCACATCTTCCCTTGAAACATACATCTCCCTTTTGTAGATGGGCATGATTCCAAACCTTTAAGTTTTCCTTTTTTTTTGCTTCTCCCCTTTGACCATTTTTCCCCTTTATTTGATTTTCCCTTTTGGATTTATTAAGTTACTTCTCCTTTTGATCAGTATATACTTTCTTTGGATTTATGCAAAATATCTCTCCTTTTGACAACAAATCCAAAGAACAATAGAAGAGGGAATGAGAGAGGGGTTAGTGGTATACCTCAGTTTTTAAGGGGTGGCTGAATACATAAGGTCAACCTTAACTTTGGGAACGTCTCTTTTGATAGAGGTTTGGTGAATACATTTGCAACTTGCTCTATGATAGACATATATTCAGCTTTACTTCATTTTCTCCACTTTTTCTTTAATGAAGTGGTACTTGATTTCATTATGTTTAGATATTGAGTGTTATACAAGATTGTTTGATAAATTGATGACACTTTGGTTGTCATAACCAATCAACAATGGCAATTGCACATCTACCTTTAGATCTTTAAGCTGTTGTTTCATCAATAGCATTTGAGTACAAGCTTGAGTAGTAGTCATATATTCAGTCTCTGTAGTGCTTAGAGTCACTGAATGTTGTTTCTTGTTGTTCCATGAAACATATCTATTGCCTAAATAAAATGTACCGTCTAACATTAACCTTTTGTCATCATAATTTTCAGCCTAATCAGCATTTGTATAGCCATATAAATTAAGCTATCCACTATTATCATAAAGTAGCCCATAATTTGTTATGCCCTTAATATATTTTAGAATTCTCTTAGTAGCCAAGAGGTAAGATTCCTTGGGCTCATTTTGAAATTTAGCATAAAGTGTTATAGCAAAAATAAGATCAGGCCTTGATGCTATTAAATACAATAAACTTTCAATCAACTTTCTATATTCCCTCTGATAAACCATTTTGCCTTTTTTTTTTTTTATCTTTGCTTAACTTTATTCCAACAACGATGTGAGTGCTTACTTCTTTAGAGTTCTCTATCCTAAACCTTTTTAACAACTCATAAGCATACTTTTCTTGGGAGAGAAAAATTTTAGCCTTGCTTTGCAAAACTTGTAACCCTAAGAAGAATTTCATTTCACCTATCATTGACATCTCAAATTGACAAAAGCAGTGCAAAGGACCACTTTTTTGACAACAAAAATTATGTCATCAAACAATTAATTGGCCCTGTTTGTCTTCCTTTATGTATAAGGTATTGTCCACATTCCCTTTTTTGAATTTCATATCTTTAAGACATGTATCTACTAGCTTGGAATACCATACTCTTAAAGCTTGCTTTAAGTTGTATAAAGCCTTATTTAATTTGCACACACTTGAACCATTATGGTTAAGTATAAAACCATTAGGTTCTTTAATAAATACCTCTTTTTTAAGCTCTTTATTTAAAAATGCAGACTTCACATCCATCTGATAAACTTTGTAATTTCTTTGGTACATAGCCTAAGAATATGCCTTCATTAGCCTTTTTATCAAAATTTTCGAGATTCTTGCCTTTGATTTTAATGAGGTACAAGTTTCCAAATAGTTTAAAATGTTTTACACTTAGTTTCTTTCCATTCCACAACTTATAGGGTGTCTTTTCTGTATGTGTTCTCATCAAGCATTTGTTTTGAATCTAGGTTATAGTAGTGATAGCCTTTCTTTAGTAGCCATGTAAAGTACTATACTTAAACAATATGATCTTTGCCATATTCACTAGGCTTCTATTCTTCCTTTCAGCCACTCTATTTTGTTGGGGTGTGTAGGGACTAGCATATTCATGCTTCACTTCATACTTCTCTAAATAATTTTCAAATTTACTGCAAGTGTATTCTGTCCCATTATCTATCCTGAGTTTTTTAAATTTTCCCCCTAATTGATTTTTAGCAAGCTTTCTGTAGCTTTTGAAATTATTGAGAGCATCTGATTTATGTTTCAAGAACATAATACAATTCATTATTGTAAAATCATTAATAAAAAAAATAAAGTACCTATTATCTTTTGATGATCTTTATCTCATAGGTCCATAAACGTCCGAATGAATGAGCTTTAATGGCTTTTTTGTTTAAATCTCCACATTTTTGTAGGTAGCTCACCATTGTCCCTTTTGACATGTATTTCAAATTGCATTTCTTTCTCTTCTTAGATTGGGTACATCTTTCATAACTTCACTTTTAGAGGACTTGTTTAGTCCCTTTTGTCCAAGATGTCCCAATCTTTTATACCATAACAAATTCTCATTTTTGATACTTATGTAGCATGCATTTTTGCTTTTGGAAACTTGGTATAAATTTCCATTTGTTCTTTCACCCTTAGTAAGAATAACACCATCACTTAATCTTTTTACCGTGCAGCCATTCTTGTTGAAAGTAACTTCATATCTATCATCACAAAGTTGACTGACATTGATTAGATTGTGTTTTAGCCCTTTAACATAAAGAACTTTCTTCAATTTCAACATTTTTGCACCAATTTCAGCAACACCAATTCTCTAAAATATGAACCACGGTACCATTATTGTCAAATGTGATTGACCCTCCATGACATTTTACTACTTCCTTCAACACCTTGGATCTCTTGTTATATGTAAAGAGTAGCCATTATCTAGGATCCATGACTTGTCTTTCTTAGAAGTTTTAAGGCAACTTCTATAACCATTGCCATTTCCCTTCCTCTTCTACTTTTTTTTGGCCAAATGTAAGGGCATTGTAGGCATTCTTCTATACACACTTTGACCAGGCAGCAATGTCAATGTCAAGCACTCCTCAGTAGTATGTCCAACTTTTTTTGAATCTTTCATAGATTTCTTCCTTCATATTAAATCTATTTCTCAGTGGAATATGACTTTTTTTTTTTTTACTTGAGGTTGTCTCTTTTCTTGATAAAGTCTCCTCTTAGATTTTTGCCTCACATTCCTCTTTATTATAGGTCCATTACTCTAGCACACATTAGCTTTGTGTCTATACTTACTACAACTCTAACAAAATCCTTTAAATCTGAATTTTCTTTTTTTACCAAGTTCATGTCTGCTATTTTCAACAACTATTGTGGTAGCCTTCTTTCCATCTTCGACAACCTATCTCCTTTGGATGGGAGTTTTCTTCATATCTTTCTTAACCCATTTTAACTTGGGTTGGGTTCTTTTCTTCATAATGTTATTGTGTTTACTTTCAGGTATAAACACAATTTTCTTCTTTTCTGCTACCCTCTCATTTGGCTTTTTAATATAGCTAAGTCCTTTCTTTCCAATGGAATAAGGTTTTTGTTTGCTTAGACACTTATCTAACTTTTTGGTAGCATCTTCTTTGATAGCATTTGCCAAAGAGGACTCTCCTCTAGTTTCCATGACTTGTATAAAGCTTTCTCTATACTTCTTGCTCTTCATGTATCTTGCCTTGCTCTATCTTAAATACATTTAACTCCTTAATTCTTTTCAAGTATTTATCCTCTTTTGCTTCAAACTTTTTTCTTTCACCTAGAGATCAAATTTATTAACAATAGAATTTTTATTCAGCTTCTTGAGATACTTTGCCTCTTTTTTTAGCTTGTTGTTTTTGTGCAAACAAGCTCTTAATTCATTCTTATATTGCTGCATAAACTCTTTCTCTTTCACTTCCTTTTCGGTTGATTCCTCATGACTTGAGATTCTTATTCAACATTTATCTATGCAACCAGCACATTTTCTGCAGACATTATCATTAGAATCATCATTAATTTTTATTTAGAATCTTTTTTATCAAACTTGCTAAAAAAATTTCTTCTTTTAGATATAAAGAGTTGTCTTTTCCTTTTAGCACTTGAATTTTTATCTCTAAAGTAGTTGGATTTCTTTGTTCTTCTCCTTAGGGCCAACTCATCATCATCATTACTATTTACTTCTTTTCTCTTTAGGCAATTCACGATAAAATGCCTTATTGCTCCACAACTAAAGCATTTCAATGGTATTTTCCCTTGTATTTTCTTTTTCCTTTACTCATATTTTTGGTGATGTATGTCATAACTTTATCAAGTCTAATATCACCATTTTCTTCTTCAAAACTATTGTCAGATTCTTTTTCTTGTTCTATAATCTTTAATTTCTTCATTACCTTGAAGGCTAACTCCTTCTCTACCTTAGACTTTTTTTCCTTCATTATTAGGGCTATTCTTATTTCATAAGCCATTAATATGTTGTGTAAATCATCCAGGGTAGCTTATCTAAATCTCTATCTTCTATGGAGGAAACTTTGGCATTAAATACTTTTGGTAAGGTTTTGAATATCTTCCTTATCACAATAGCATCGTTGATATCTTCTCCATAACCTCTAATGGAGTATATAATTTTATTTACTCTTATAAAGAAGGTATCTACAAATCCATCACTCAGCATCTTTATGTCTTCAAATTTGCTCATTTAGATTTGTAACTTAGCTTCCTTCACAACCTTATCTCTTTTATAAATATTCTTCAATTTGTCCCAAATTTGTTTGGCTACGTTGCACCTTATCACTTTGGTAAATTCTTTATTTGATAAAGAGGCATATAAGGCATTTTTAGCTTTTCCATCACAATCTAAATTCTTTTTATTAGTCAGCATCATAATAGCACCTTCAGCAACAGGGGTGAAGCCACTAACAATAAATTCAAACACATCCAGACCAAGTGACATTAGATATGAAAGCATTCTATTCTTCTATAACTGATAATTTCATCCATTAAAAGTGAGAATGCCCTTGCTAATAACATTGTTCATGCTATCCATGATATTAACTAAGAGTAGATGTAAAGATTCACAGCAGCAACAAAACTTTTAGATCAAAGTAAAATGGATCAACAGAGGAAACCCCTTTTTCATACCACTTGATAAGGACCTTCATGGGTCTCACACTAAGAAAAGGAGGAGGTGAATCAGTGTGAGATGCTTACATTTTACAAATCTATCTGGATGAAACCTTTGTGATATATTAAAGTCGATGATCTAATTTTTATTTTAATTTTTTATGTGAGAGCGGCTATATGAATATCAAGTAACCACAAACACCCAAGAACACATAAAATTTTTACTTGGTTCACTCATAATATGTGAGCTATGTCCACAATGTGATAGGATCACTCCTAAATCACATAATCCATTTTTGTCATTAAGGGATATAGCTGATGTTGTGAAAGGATCATTCCTTAACCACTTATGGAAGGATCATTTTTTAACCATTTAAAATGATCTCTCAATCACTCAAAGGACTAATCTCCCAATCACTTAAAAAATTGATCTCCCAATCACTCAAAGGATTGATCTCTTAATCACTCAAAGGGTCTTTCACCCTTTTTCAATAACTAGATAAAAAGTTTATAATAAAAACTTTCCTAAGAAAGATCTCTCGATGTCCACAGGCTACTGTTAGTCTTTATTCAAGCTTTGTCGATCTCTCCTCTATAGGTTCTCTCCTTTTTTTTTTTTATTATTATTGTTGTCTTTCTTTTATAGGTTTTCTCCACTACTACTGTTGTCTCTCCGTCACAGGTTCTCTCTTTTATAGGTTCTCTTCTTTGTAGGTTCTCTTAGATACAAGTTCTCTCGACTGTAGGTTCTCTCCACTGTAGGTTATATCCATTGTAGGTCAGTTCTCTCATCTACTGCTACTTCTCCTCCTACCTCTGTAGGTTTCTTTTTTCATCTTTGTAGGTTCTCTTCTTTGCTGATTGTTGCTTTTATTGCTGCAAGTTGCTTCTTTATGTCATGCATTCTCTCTTTCTTTTCTGTTGCTAGAGGCTTTCTCTTTCTTGTTGCTGCTGCTGTCTCCTTCTTATTGCCTTTATTGCCTTCTCCTTGCTGCAGCTGCCGCCTTCTCCTTACTGCTACTGATGCCTTCTTTTTACTACCGTTGCACGCTTCATCTTCGTCTGATGCTGCTATTTTCTCCTCCTAAATGCCATAAAGTCTCTCATTCTGGATGTTATTGTTGTCTTTCATCCTAGATGTTGTTGCACTTTCTTTTCTATAGGACATGTTTTTTTGTAGCTCTCTTTTCTCTTTTGTAGGACACGTTTTTATAGCTCTCTTTTTTATTTTGTAGGACTCTCTCTTATTGAGCTCTCTTTTTTGTTTTTGTAGCAATCTCTCTTGCCATTCTCTCTTTAATTTTCTACAAAGCACACACCTCTTGAAAATTGCATAGATATATTTATAAGCCTTGAATTTAAGGTTGCCCTATTAACAATCGTCAACATTGATTTCCAAGAGTTATCCTATCATCAATAGTTAACATTAATTCCTTAAATTTAGGGTTAACGGTCAACATTGACTCCCAAAATTTAGGGTCAATGGTTAACATTGACTTATTAAATTTAGAGTTAACCTGCCATCAACTGTTTTGACAAACGATCTATCTGCATCTTAACGACATTCACAACATTAAATTAACAAGGACAAATATGCAAGATATTATTGACGATAAATCCAACATTGGCTATCAAAGATGGGCTCAACAATAACTAATCTTAATAATAATAAAAAATAACCTATCATTTGTTCCTTATAAAGAAATCTAAGAGAAGAATCTATCAAAGACTCCAAACAACCTTTTTCTTTTAGGATATATAACTCCCTTATAATTAGTGTTCATTCCTTATACTTTGTTTAAACTTATCTATCTCTATATATGTGGTTTAATAAATAATGTAACAATAACAATCCATGCAATGTAAAAACATAAAATACTATATTGTTACAAGTTTTGTAAATTTAAAGAGTATAAAAATAAAAATATAATAGTATTATGATACTTAATATTAATCCTTATTCTTTAATTTATGTTAGGTATGAATCATTGACTTATCTTGATGCTTTTTCAAAAATTGCATACATAACCATGTATATGATAACATATGGAGTTAGATAATACCAATTAATATACATGAAATAAATCCTATGATGTTTTTAGTGATTAAGATCGACCCAATTAAACTTTTATGTTAAAATATGCATGACATTTATTTCAAAAAATAAATATCATAATATAGCAAACAAATATAAAATTAGATCATAACGCATTTATATAAGTTTTGTTGCAAATTATTTTATAAGAATAAGTGTCTTCCTTGATAACTTGCATAATAAAAATGTTTGTAGACATGACATCATAATTTGCATATGCTAAGAGGTTAATATAATAAAACATTAACATATCTTACAAAGTTTTTAGATAAGACAAATAATTAAAATAAGAAATGTCCATATTAAATACACACATTAAGACTTAATATTTAAGTAAGAATATTTATGACTACACTAAGGATAAGGGTAAGATGGTTGAGATTTCCTTTTTATTTCTTTCAATTTGTTTGCCTTTTGGCTATTTAAATATTCTTGTTTATTTTATTATGCTTTTTACTCCTAATTTGCTACATAACCCTTTTTATTTCATCTTCTTTACCATTTTTAGGTAACCAATATGGTGTCTTATAAATCACTTATAAAATAAAGAATAGTTTAATTGATAAAAATTAATTATATCAAATGAAATTCTTTGGCCTAATACATTAAAATATGATGCAAACCAAGTCATTATAGTTGTAATGTTGAACCAGCATTAATAGAGCAACAAAAAAAAAAGTATTGACTATATGTTCACTTATTTTTACTAAAGTTAGCTCATAAAAAAATATGATAAATATTTTTAGGTTGTTCAATTTTTTTTACTTAGAATAAGTTCAAAGAATAGTTATAATTTTATTTATTAAAAACACTTCTATTCATATATTAACAATAAATTATTATGAAATTTTAATTCTGTTCATTAAAAACATTTTTACCGTATCTATTTTACTTATCATCTACATATTATCTATGCTTCCCATTATTAGAATTTTAATTGAGAGCTTATGTTTTTTCTCTTTACTTTGACCTTTTATATAAATTATAAGGGACGATTTAGTGTCTCATATATTATTAATTGAATAAGGAACAGTAAAATTGGCTAAAACTAATTATGTTGAATGAAATTCTCTAGATTAATGCATTAAAATACAATTCAAATTAAGTCATCTTGATTGTAATGTTGAACCACCACTAATGGAGTAGAAAAAAATTGTTGTCTAATTGTTCACTTATTTTTGCTAGAGTTAGTTTATAAAAAATCTTGAAAAAAGTCTCCAAGTAGTTTAACTTTTTCACTTAGAATAAGTCAAAAAAATAGTAATTCTATTCATGAAAAACATTTTTATTTGTGTATCAATAATGAATCTTTATGTAATGTGAATCTAATTTGTCATTTTGCTAACTTGTCATAGATTTTCAATCTTAACTCTAACAATCATTCCCTTAATGATTTGATTATATAGATGATGAGTTGCAATTCTTAGTGTAATTGCAATAAAAGAAAAAAATACTTTTTGAATAGACCATTAGCCTTTTTATCCAAGTATGACTAAAAATAAACACTAAAAAGCTTAATATATTGGTAAATAAATATATTAATGTAATATAGATATAAATATATATGTTAGGAATATGTAGAATCTATTTAACTTGATATGTTGTAATCATTGAAGGCTTTCTTAGATAGATCATATACAAACCTTTTCATGCTAAGTATTTATCTTAAAATCAAAAAAATAAAAGAATAATTAATTTATTATAGAGTCAACATTTAAATCTATTAGAATGGTCAAATCAAACATTTTAAGAAGCTACTAATGATTGTGTTATAAGTTATGTGACCAATTTTGTCTCTTCAATTAAAAATAGTAATTGATATAAGTTGAAATCAAATTATATATTTAATGATTTGAGTATTAAATTCATGTCAAATCTACATATTAACCTTGTTCACCAATAAAGATATATAAATTATTTTACTAATTACCTTGCTACAATGGGAATGCATATGCTAAGAGATTTTATGGCTTGTTATGATTGCAATATGAGTTGGTAATGTTGTTGTTTGTTAAGTTATTGGTTTGATTTATGTACTGAAATGAAAAGGTAACTCATTAGGTATCTTACTTTTATATGTTGTGGTTAGCTTTTGCAAGAGATAACCATTAATTGGTGGAGTTGGAGTTATCAAATTGTTAGCTTTTTTTTTAGTTTGGTGAGATAGGTAGGGTATTTTGCATATTTTTTGTTTCTAGTTTTCATTGTGCAATTTAAAGGCCTTTTATGTTGGTGTTTAAATGGAGGTTTGGTTTCTGGCAAAATTTAGCATAATCATTTTCTCATAGTTTTTTTGTAGTTGCAATTCCAAAGTTAATCATAGGCTAGGAAGTTGAATAGCTTTATTAAAGTGTGCTTGGATGAGAAGTTGGGCTAAATAAGTTATGACTATTCCAATTTTACTTCTCACTTACAAATTATCTATATTTCCTACTATTAGGATTTTGATTGGGAGTTATGTGTTCTTTCTCTTTGTTTAACATTTTATATAATTTATAAGGTAAATTTTGATACAAGTTCCATTATATAACTTGTATTTCAGTGAATTAGTAAGAAGTTATTTGCTTTTGATTTACTTATTAATGAAAATTAAGTTTCATGCCATTAAAAAACTATTTTAAGGGTACAAAGTTAAATTATGTAATAAATAAATATAAAAAAATAATTTAAAGAAAAAGCTAATCATAGTTTATAATATTACAACAAGTAAATTAATTGTTGAGCCAACAATGCAAGAATTTGGTTGATTTACTTGAATTATGTACATTTATTGTTTGTTTAACATATTATAGATTTACATGCAAAGATAGACATGAAGAGATATTGAACATTAAAATAAAAGAATGAAGTGAGTTATTCTTATAACTACAATATTAGGTGAATAGTTGATAGTTATTCACCCAATTATTGCCAAATCATTAAGAAATGCAAGAAGGGTTTTGCTTGTTAAATTAGTGGACATTTATAAAACTTAACTTTTCATTTAATTAGGTAAAAAAAATCTCTTTTATAAAAAGTAAATGTATAATAAAATTTTTTAACAATACTAATAAACATATGGGTGGCCAAATATGAAAATTACTTTTTTTAATTTTTTTCTCGATAATTATGGAGTTGAGAATAGTATATGGACTCAAGTTGGTATAATCTCAATAATCTCAAGTGTTGTTTCATTAAAATTGGCTAAATGCTCTTCCACTATAAGTGATTAATAATTTGGTAATAGTGGAAAGTGAGCTAAATTTGATTTTATCAGAGGTGGTTAGTAGAATGATGATAAGGGAAGAAAATAAGAAATAATGGTGATAAATAATGAGAAAATGAGAACTAAATGTGGTGGTTGTTTGCTTCATTAAAGCCTTTTTTACTATGAAATATGGTGGAAATGAAGCTTAGATGTCTAGCTTCTTAGGTCATGATAAACCTAGTTGTAGTTGATTACACTTTTTCTTAAGGGGTTATTATTGAGTTGACAATGGGTTTATAAGCTCATTTATTTTATCAACCTTTGAAACCATTTTCACAAGAGTTATAACTTGTGAAATGGCAAAATAAGTTTGTGAATTAATCAATGAAAAGCTTTAAGGTAATAATAAAATAAAGTAGATATAGAATTTAAGTCATATTAATCTATTGAAAAAAGGAAAAAAATAACAATGGTAGAAGAATAATAAGAAAAAAGGAAAGAGTAGCAAAGATAAAGAAGAGCCAAAAAAAAAAAAAACATCCTCCCTATCAATATTGCAAGAAGACAATGTAACTAAGTAAATATTATATATAAAGTTAATGACCATTGATGAAATTGTAATTAAAAGTGACATATATAGAAGGTTTTTGAAAATATGTAGCAAGATTGGAATCAAATTCAAGTACTTGATGAACAATAGTAGAAGCATCTATTCATAGCAACCTAAAAATGCGTGAGGCTTGATTAATTGATAATAATTACATTTATCACGATGAGTCCATGTTCAAGGACTTTAATAAAAAAAAAAAAATTCAAATTCAAAATTTAAAATGGATATTACATTATAGTTAAAGACAAATAAGTCATTGAAATTACAACTAGTTTAGGTATTAAACTAGATAAAGATTGTTTTGTTGTGTTTAATGAAAACTTTTGTGTAATTTATGGTATTGTTGGGACTAAGAGTTTTCTTTCTAGTGGGAATGAAGGGAAAAGCTTCTCTTTAAACTAAACACAAACTTATTCCTTTGCATTTCCTAGTTCAATTGATCAATATAAGCTTTAACATAAAAAGTTCATTATTTTCGTTATTTAATCATCAATTACATAAATGAGAATGAACGTATATAAGGTTTGTCTATTATTAAAAGACGAGGAATTTATAAAGTTTGTCAATTAATGAAGGAATCCATATTATTATTTGTATTGTCAAGGGTATGGAAGATAATTGAAAATTCACAACATATTCCTATGTATGTATGTTGTCTAATGAAAACTTTGTATTTAAATGACTATATATGTTATGTTGCATTTATAGATAATTTTAGTTATGCACATTGCAAATTTTTTAAAATACAAATATGAGGTATCATATGTGTTTTAGATTTAAAAATATTTTTATTTTTTAAAATTTTTTTGCTTTCTATATTTTTGAGTTTATTTTTCTTTTTTTTTTTTTTTACAAAAATGATTAATTTTTAAAATTTTATTTCAGTTTTTGGAGTTTTTAATCTTTTAATTTTTTGAGAATTTCAAACTTCATTGAATTTTTAAGTTTTCTTTTAATATTTTGGAATTTTTGGACTTTTAAAATTTCTTTTTTTATTTTTATAATTTTTAGAATTTTTTTGGGTTTTAAAAAAATTTGACTTTTTTTTAATTTTCATGTCATAGTGATGATGAATTATCCAATTTAGCACAAAACAATTGATGTGGTTGATTACATAATAAATTTAATGACATAGGACTGTATTAGATTAAATTCAATATTGGATAGTCAAATTGTGATTTTTGCCTTTAAAAAAAGTCCTTAAACAGAAGAACTAGTTTTTTTTTATTTTTATTATGAATAACTCTCTTTTTTAATTTAAAAACAAACATTAAAAAGTTAAGTGTCATATTTTTTACCAAAAATAGAGAAATTATAACAATAAATAATTATATACTTACAAAAGGTATATACTTTTTTAGTGAGTATAATATACATATTCTTACTTTTAACTCTAGCTTGTTTATGGTATTTAAATATGTTTATAGAAATAATTTTGAAACAAAAGAGAGGCAAAGCCACTAATAATAAATTACCCACTTTCATTTATAAATAATACTTCTTCTTTGAAGAAACTTACAATGTTCAAATTAATACAAAGAGAGTATGTTTACTTTGAATATTAGTTACTTAAAGAGATTGATTAACTTTATTGATAGAAAAACATTGCCTTTTAAGCTTACTTTTCACCTTACTTTTCACCTTTCCAAACATACTTAATTAGATAAAATGAGTTAATATTGAGTCCTAAATATTGCAATATTATAAGCTTATAAGGATTACAAGGAAAAAAAAAGATATAAGATTATTGTTTTAAAAATTAGTTTGATTTCTACACCATTTTGGCAAGAACTACCATAATAGAAATTTGAAAACTTTGCCTTTATGAAACTCATTCAATAGTTGTAATGCAAGAGGGCCAACCTTAACAGCCTTGCTTGAAGTTTTTATATTGCATTTGAAGGTTTTGTCTTAAAAAATCAAAACTAAACTTAGTTAATGTCTTAGTAAAGATAGTTGCCAAATGATATTTAAAATCACAACATACCAAGTTGACTTCTGTGTTTTTGTTTCTCCTCAAGTCCTAAAAGGTATTATAAGTTAACTTTTTTTTTGTTTTTATTCTAAAGTTATAAAGGGTCTTTAAAGTTTTGTAAATTGGTTACAAATTCTTTAGACTCTTAGCTTTATATAACTAGATTTCAACTTGATTTTAGCTTTATCATTTTTCTCCTAAAGTTATGGAAGTCATCAAATGAATATAAGAAAAAATTGTATAGTTTACTATAAGGTTTTTGATTTAAAAATTAGACATGAAATTGATATTTGAGGAAAAGATTGTTAGATGTGCAACTTAAAAGTTTTAAAGCTACTTCTATAACCATAGACGTTTCTCTTCCTTTTTTTTCTTCTTTGGCCAAATTGTGGAACTTGTGTAGGTGTTCTCCTTTGCATTCCTTGACTGGGTAGCAATGGTTAGCGTGTTTTCCTTTGCATTCTTTGACCAAACAGCAATGTCAAGTAGTCCTCAGTAGCATGTCCAAATCTTTCACATCTTTCACAGATCTCTCCTAATAAATTAAACATGTTTCTTAGTGGAATATGACTTTTGTCTACTTAAGACTGCCTCCTTTCTTGATAGAGTCTCCCCCTAGACTCTAACACATACCTTGTGCCCATATTTACCACAGCTCTAGCAAAATCCTTTGAACTTGGATTTATTTCTTTTACCAAGTTTATGTCTCCTTTCTTTAGCAATTGGTGTGGTAGCCTTCTATACATATTTGATAGTTTGTCTCCTTTAAATGGGAGTCTCTATTATGTTTTTCCTAACCTATTTTAACTTGGGTTACTTTTTCTTCTCCATCACATCATTGTGTTTGCTTTTGGGAACAAACATAATCTTATTCGTTTCTTCTACATTCTCACTTGACTTCTCAATGTAGCCAAGCTCTTTCTTTCCCATGGAATGAGGTCTTTGATTACTTAGACACTCATCCAACTTTCTGGTAGCATCCTTCTTGATGGTACTTGCTAATAATGACTCTTCTTTCACTTCTATGGCTTGTATAAAGTTTTATTTATGCTTTTTTAGCTCGGACTTAATCTTGTGAAAGCACAGCTTGGCTTGCAAAATTAGCACTTCTTGCTTTTGTGTAATCACCTTAGTGTCAAGGTCTTCATGTATCTTGCCATGCTTTACCTCAAATACTCTTAGCTCCTTAATTCTCTTTAGGTACACCTTCTCTTTTACTTCAAACTCTTTTACTTTCACCTAGAGATTAGATTCATCAACAGAAGAATTTTCATATAGCTTCTTGAGATGAATTACCCTTTCTTCCAGCTTGCTATTTTTGCGCTAGCAAGCTCTTAACTCATTCTCAAGTTGTTGCAACCACTCATTATCTTCCTTTTTTGTTGATTCCTCCTCACTTAAAGATTCTTAGTCATCCTCTACTTGAGTGACCAGCACATCCTTTACAGCCTCATTATAGGAATCATCATTTCTTTCTTTTTCAGATTCTTCTTCCTTTTACTTGCTTAGGAAATTTCTTCTTTTGGATTTGAAGAACTTCTTTTTCTCCTTGGCACATGAATTTATAGCTTTGGAGTAGATGGATTGCTTTGTCTTCCTCCTTAAGGCTAGCTTATCATCATCCTCACTATTGGCTTCTTTTCTTTTTGGACAATCTATAGCAAAGTGCCCAATTTCTCCACACCTGAAGCACTTTAAGGGTAATTTTCCCTTGTAATTTTTCCTTTCCTCAGGTTCCTAGTGATGTATGTCATGACTTCTTCCAGCTTAATATCACTATCTTCTTTTTCAGAGCTGTTGTCGAACTCCTCTTCTTGGTATTTAATTTTTAATTTCTTCATTACCTTGAAAGCTAGCTCCTTTTCTACCTTAAACTTCTTTTCTTTCTTCATTGGGGCTATTCTTATTTCATAAGCCATTAATATGTTGTGCAAGTCATCTAAGGGCAATCTATCTAAATCTCTATCGTCTATAGAAGAAACTTTGGTGTTGTAGACTTCTGGAAAGGTTTTGAGTATTTTCCTTACCACATTGACATCGTGGATCTCCTCTTCATAGCCTCTGATGGAGCACATAATTTCATTGAATCTTGTGAAAAATGCATCCATAGTCTTATCAATTTGCATCTTTATATCTTTGAATCTACTCCTTCAGATTTGCAACTTGGCTTCCTTCACAACCTTGTCTCCTTCATAGATGTTCTTTAGTTTGTCTTAGATTTGTTTGGCTGTGTTGCACCCTATCACCTTGGTGAATTCCTTATATAATAAGGAGGTGTATAATGCATTTCTTACCTTTCCATCACACTCTCAGTACTTCTTATCAACTAGCGTCATAGGATTACCCTCAACAACAAGAATGAAGCCACTAACAATAGACTCAAATACATCAAGACCAAGGGACATCAGATATGAGAGCATCATATTCTTCCGTAACCGATAATTCTATCCATCAAACATAGGGATGCCTTTGCTATTGACACTATTTAGGCTATCCATGATCTCAAGTAGTAGTAGAGATTAATACACAACCTTAATTCAAAGTAGAAAAATTAAATCAACAGAGGAACCGACTTTGATACCACTTGATGAAGACCGGTTTAGGTCTCACACTGAGAGGGGGGAGAATCAATGTGAGATATCCTTTTTTTACAAATCAATTTGGATTTAACCTCTGTGACTTATTAAAGCCTATGATCCAATTTTTAATTTTCTCTTTTATGTGAGTGTGACCGTACGAATAAGAAACAATGCACAAGCCTAAGAGCACACAACAATGTTTTATGTGGTTCACTCATAATGTGTGAGCTATGTCCACGGTGTGATAGGATTACTCCTAAATCACACAATCCACTCTTATTATCAAGGGATACACTAATGTTATGAAAGATCACTCCTTTACTACTTATGGAAGGACTACTCCTTAACTACTTACAATGATCTTCTGATCACTCTATGGGTATCTCACCCTGTTTTTCAACAAATTTATCAAGAGTTTATGCAAAAACCTTTCTTGGAGAACAATCACTTAATATGTATAGTTTGCAAAAGCAAAATATAGATCTTCTCCTTCCTTTGCTGTTGGTTTTATATCACCCATTGCTGGTGCTGCACACACATTGTTGTTGC
Organism: Ceriops decandra; assembly: GCA_020615895.1. Classification (NCBI taxonomy): domain Eukaryota; kingdom Viridiplantae; phylum Streptophyta; class Magnoliopsida; order Malpighiales; family Rhizophoraceae; genus Ceriops; species Ceriops decandra. Next base: position 5,917,214 of record JAHLGO010021098.1, on the reverse strand, counting down.
TGCCTACATACACTACTATTGTTAGTCCACACTCCGCTAATGTTGCTTGTATGCATGATCGTTGTTATTCGCATGCATTGCTAATGTTGTTCATATGCCCTATCGCATTTGTTCACTATTGTCTGCATGCGCTATTAATGTTGTTTGTGTGTGCTATTAATGCTATTCGTATGTGCTATTAATGCTGTCCGTACGCATTGCCGCGTTTATCCGCTGCTATCTGTGTGTGCTGTAAATGCTATCTATACATGCTGTTGCCTACTTTACATAAGTTATGCCCATCGTTCACATGTTATATGCTTATTGTCTATGCACATTGTGTGCCTGTTATCCGTATAAGTTGTGCTCCCCGTTCATATGCTTTACACTTGCTATCCACAATTGCAATGCACTCATTGTCCGCACTCTCTGCACTTACTGTACGTGCATGCTGTGTGCCTACTATATGCGCTCTCTGCCCCTGTTGTCTACGCTTTTTGCACCTACTATTCGTGCGCATTGTGGCTGCTATCGACGCTCTCTGCACCTGCTATCCATGTGCATTATGTCTCTTATCTGTGTTCTCTACACTTGCTATCTGTGCGTACGTATTGCAGTAGTTTTCTTAAGTGGCTGCTACTCTCTGTGCATGCTACAACAGTTTTCTCACACCGTTATTGCTCTTCTTGTGTACTATAGCAATTTTCTTGCATTGTTGTTGCTCTCTGCACATGCTACAACAGTTTTCTTGCCTATTTACTACTCTCTTTGCACATTGCAACTATTTTCTCACACCACTATTGCTATCCTCTGCTACTACTCCACCACCTGCCAACTGTTGCTCCACCTCTTGCTGGCATCTACTCCTTCTTTCTTTCTCTCCTTGGTTGATTACCTTGTAGCTTTTCCTCAGTGGTTGTTGTTTTCACCTTAGCTAGCTACCTTGCTTTCTTTCCTTGGTGGCTGTTGCTCCCTCCTTGGTCGGCTGCCTTGCTTAGTGGCTACCTCCTTTTTTCTATTCACCACTCTTTTTCCTTAGGTTTACCATTCATCTCTTTTTGCCATTCACTCAATTTTCTGTAGCCCCTTTTATACTTTTTTTAAGACACCTAAGGGTATTTATAGAGCCCTGCAATTAGGGCTATACAATCATCAACCATCATTGTTAATTCCCAAATGTTGCCTTACAATCAACGACTAAATTTAAATTCTAAAATTTATGGTCAATGGTCAATGGTCAACGATCAATCTTGACCTCTACAATTTAGGATCAACGGTCAACATTGACTCCTTAATGCCAGGGTTAACCAGTTATCACCGATTTCTCCTAATGATCTCACTATATCTCAGTGGTATTCTTAACATCAAATCAACACATACAACCATGTGAAATGATGTTAACAACAAATCTAACAGTAGCCATCAAAGATGGTCTCAACACAACTGAGTCTTGATACATCATTTAGGATTTTACTTTGACTTTATATCATTGGTGGTAGTCTTCTTTAAGAATTCCTAATCAAGGTAGATTTAGGATTCCTAATTAAGGTATAATTGTATTTCTTAATTAAAGAGATCACTTGTAATTAAGGTTTTCCTATATAAGTATGTTAAGAAACACCTTTTCCTTATAGGATTGTAATATTTACATGCCTATATAACAATTACAACTATGTAAAATGAAATGAACAAGAATAAGGTATTTTTCGGCAAGCTTTGCTTTGCTTTCTTGTGTTATTAGAAGAATAAATTATCTTGACTTATCAAAGGAGTGATTAACCTGTGTGGCATCTGAAGATTAGGGCTTTTAGGACTTAGTTTTCTTAGGGTTCTAATTTGATCAACCCAACTTGTTTCCTAGCTTTTTGAGCATGCATAACAAATTAATTCAAGGGTTCCTAAGGTAGGTCACCTAGCAGTTCTTTATCAATTGGTATTAGAGCTATAGTTTTAGAAATAAGTTATGTATTTCTTTTCTATCTTTATTTAGTACTTTTCTTTGTGCTTTATTCATTCCTTATATTTCTTTACTTAGTTCTTCTGTTTTGTTCTAATTAGCATATTACTCTTGAAGTTGTGTTAATTCTGTGGTTGATTGATTTGATTAAAAAAAATTTTAAAAAGTAAAAAATAAAAACAAAGAGAAGGTTAAAAAAAAAAATGAAGAAGAAGAAGTTGTGTTTAAGCTGAGTAGTGCATTTTACTCCTTTCAACCTATTATGTATAAGGTTGTAAATCTTTTTTTCTTTCCAAGCCTAAAAAAGATATCTTGAATTTTTTTTGAAGTTCTAATTTTAAGATTTGCCACCATCTAACAAAGTACTCATTGTAATTTGTTGATCTTAAGTCTTTTAAGAACATAAAGGGGCCTAGCTTGAGTGGAAATAAGGCAAGAGTGGTGAGATCATCATCAAAAAAAGCCAAAAGAAAGTGAAACACGAGTGATAACAATTTGATTTTAAGGCAAAATGTAAGGGAGTGTGTGAGGAACAAATTTCTTTCAATTATTAACGTGTTTTTGCAAGTTGTAAACATAAGTAGTGAAGGAGAAGTGCATGATATAGATGTAATGATTTGGATGAAGGTTGTCACTAAGCAATTTAAGATGATAAATGCAACGTTAGATAAGTTATATTCATCTAGCAAATCTAAATCTTCTAGAAAGTGTGTGATTGAGGAATAAGATGAGGAAGAGCCAGATTGTGAAGAATTAAGCTCAAGAAAAGGCAAGAAGGCTGTTTCTAAAAAAGATGGCAATTTGGGCAGTTTAAAGATTAAGATTCTAGCATTTAAAGGGAAGAATGATATTAAACATTATTTAGAGTGGGAGAGAAAGGTTGAAGATATATTTGATTACTATAATTGTTTTAAGGAGAAGAGAGTAAAATTAATAGCTATAGAATTCACTAATTATACAAGTATTTGGTGGGACCAATTGGTGATAAGTTAGGAATGGTAAGAGGTCAATTTAGTCATAAGAAGTGATGAAATCAATAATGCGCAAGAGATTTATACCTATCCACTACCATAGAAACTTATATAAAAAGTTGCAGGGGCTGGTGCAAAGGTCCATGAGTATGGAGGACTATTATAAGGAAATGGAGATAGTTATGATTAAAGCTAATGTAAAGGAAGATTGAGAGGCTACCATGCAAGGTTTATTGGTGGCTTGAACAAGGAAATTGTAGATGTAGTAGATTTACAACACTATTTAGAGATGGAAAAGTTGTTGCATAAGGCTATCATGGTATAGAAATAAATCAAGTCCAAAGGATCTAAATTTGGATCAGCTTTTAGTTTTACATAGAAGGAACTTGGAAAGATGCCAAAGCAGCCTTAAAGCCAAAAGAAGATACGAGGTCAAAGGAATCAATTGTTGTTTCTAAAGGTAAAACCAAAATGAAATCTTCAAAATCTTATGATGTTAAGTGTCAAGGACATGGACATATTAATTCTCAATGTCCAAATAAAAGAGTTATAATCATAGTGGAGAATGGTGATGTAGAAAGTTTTAGTTTAAATGATAATGACGTGCCACCATTAGAGGATTGTTATGATATTGAAGTTGACGAACTTGCTTATGGAGATATGCACTAAGTATTCAGCCTAAAGATGATAATGATGAGGAGCAACGTAAGCACATTTTCTATATAAGATGTCATGTTAAAGACAAGATATGTAGCATGATTATTGATAGTGGAAGTTGTACTAATGTTGCTAATAATTTATTGGTAAAGAAGTTGAATCTAGATACCTTCAAGCATCTTAAGCCTTATCAGTTGTAATGGTTGAATGATTATGGAGAAATTAAAGTAACTAAGCAAGTTTTAGTTACCATTTTCGTTGACAATTACAAGGATAAGGTTCTCTACTATGTGGCACTAATGCATGGTGATCATATACTTCTTGGGCGACTATGGCAATTTGATAGGAAGGTGACTTATGATGACCATAAAAATAAATACTTCTTTGTAATTAATAATCAAATTATTGTATTAACTCCTCTCAAACCTATTCAAGCATATGAAAATCAGATTAAGATAACAAAAAAGTGCAAAATGAGAGAAGAACAAATAAGAGAACAATGGGAAAAGAAAAAGAAAGAGAGTAAAGGTTAAAGGAAAAGAGAGAAAGTGAGGCTGAGGGGAAAAATTAAAGTGAAAAGAGTGAGATAGAGAGAAAAGTGTTGAGCCCATCTTTGATAACTAATGTTGGATTTGTTGTCAACAACATCTCACACAATTATATGAATACTGTTGAGATGTAGAGAGGTCACCGTGCAAAACTATTGATGGCAAGTCAACCCTAAAGTAGACGAGTCAATGTTGACTATTGACCTTAAATTTTAAAGGTCAAAGCTTGCCATTGACCCTAAATTTTAGGAAGTCAATATTGATCATTGACCTTAAATTTTAGGAATCAAATATAGCCGTTGATTGTAAGGCAACCTTTGGGAATCAATGCTAGCCATTGATGAGTGTGGAACCCTAATCTTAAGGCTCCCCATGCACCTTATAAGATGTGTGTGTGTATTATAGAAAATTGAAAGAGAATGACAAACCTAAAAGCCAAGGAGAGGTGAATGGTAAGAAGAGAGGTAGCCATCAAAAGGGAGAGTGACTAGCAAAGGCAAAAGAGGCAGCCACCAAGGAAGGTGTAGCAGCAATCGACCAAAAGAGTTGTAGCCAAGGAGAGGTACAGTCAACCAAGAAAGGTGCAATAACAAGGAGAGTGCAATGGCAGCCAACCAAAGAAGAGGTGACAGTAACCATTAAAGAAGGAGGTAGCCAATCCAAACCAAAAAGGAGGTATAGCAACCAACAACCACACCAAACTAGTAGAGGAGATGTGCAGCAGCCACACTAAGGAGAGAAAAAGGTGCATTAGCCACACCCAGGAGAGAAAGATGTGTAGTAGCCACATCAAACCAGAGGAGAGGACTTGCATTAACCACACGAAATTAGAGGAAAAGGTATGCAATAACCACACCAAACCAGAAAAGAGGGCATATAGTAGCCACACCAAACCAGAAAAGAAGGTGTGCAATAGCCATACCAAAGAAAGAAGAAGGTAACAGTCAGCCAAACCAAAGGGAGAAGGAGTTGCAACAGCCACCCAAGGAATCTTGCAATTGTAGTAAAGAAACCAGCAACCTATAGTAGGCATAACAAGCAGCACATCTAGCAATACTTGCAATTGTTCCACCAACAATAAGTCCAGCAGTTAATACCAATAATTGCAACACTAGTAGTAAGTCCAATAGGTAATACCAGCAATTGGAACACCAGTAGTAGCTTGTAATACCAGCAACAGCTTGCAACACTCATAACAGCTTGGAACACTAGTAGCATAGCCCATAGCACTAGTAGGTGTAGGCAGACAACTAACAATTGTAGATTGTAATAGCAATAGCAAGCTCCAGCAGTAGGAGCAGCAGACTAGAAGTAATTACAGATTACAACAGTAATAGGTGTAGGTTGCAATACCAACAAGCACAACTAGAAAATGTAGCTTATAGGCACAACTAGTAGTGTGTCTCAGCAATAAGGTAGGAAACACAACCAATATTAAAGGAGAAAATGTGCACCGACAGCAGCATAGGTAGCACTAACAGTAAGGAAAAAAAACCTACCAAGCCAATAGGTGAGGTAACATCAATAATAGGGGAAGATAACTTATCTAGGTAGCAGGTGAGATAGCACTGGTAACAAAGGAATGAGAAGATCAGCATTCTAGACTAGTAGCCTATGCACATTAAGTGATCCTTTTCAAGAAAGTATTAGTCACAAACCTTTTGATAAATTTGTGGAAAAAAGGTGGGATACCCTTATAGTGATCAGTTTCCTACTACTGCTACACTCTTCGTCTCTTCTAGTGTTGCTGCTATTTCCTTCTGTCACTACACTTTCCTTCTTCCTCTGGTGTTGCTACTATTTCCTTTTATCTTTACACTCTCCTTTTTCTTCTGGTGCTACTGCTATTACACTCTCCTTCTTCCTTTGGTGCTACTGCTGTCTCTATGCCACACAGCTCTTTATTGTTTTTATGTCGCATTACTCTCTCTTATGTTCTACAGCACTTAACTCTCTTGGTGTTCTGCAGCGCACATGGTTTCTTCCTCTTGGCATTCTCTTTTATGGTCTGTAGCACACAATCTCTTGTCGTTTCCCTTACCTATTCTTTTCGGTGGCTGCTCTTTACTGTTCTGTTGCTTTTCTTTTTGGTGGCTACTCTCTGTCATTCTTTTGGTTTCTTTATTATGTTTCTGTAGCACATACCTCTTTTAGTAGTTATATGGATATATTAATAAGCCTTGAGTTTAGGGTTACCCTATCATCAATGGTCATCATTAATTCCCAAAAGTTGCCTTGAAATTAACCATTAGCATTGATTCCTAAAAGTTGCCCTACTATCAATGGTTAGCATTGATTTCTAAAATTTAGGGTCAACAGTTAACATCGACTCCTAAAATTTAAGGTCAACAATCAAGGGTCAACGGTCAGCATTGACTCTTAAAATTTAGGGTTAACAGTCAACATTAACTCATTGAATTTGCAGTTGACCTACCATCAATGGTTTTGGCCAATGATCTCTCTACATCTCAAGCTTTTTTTCCTTGTTCATAATGGTTTTAGAAATCTCTTTAACAAATACAAATTGCACCTGTGGGCAAGCCATAACCTTTATTGCTAGATCCTGAGCAATTTCCTTGGCTTCTATCTTAACATGCTATTTACTGGTTGGTATTGCCAACACTTTGTAAATGCAACAATCACATCTCAAAGACACTTATAACATCAAATCAACAAGGACAAATCTATGAGATACTATTAACAACAAATGCAACATTAGCCATTAAAGATGAGCTCAATAATCTCCTCCATTAACAACAAATCCTAATAATAATAGAAGATGAAAAGGGAGAAGGGTCTTAAAGGCATACCTTAACTTTTAGGGGGTGGCTAAATACATAAGTTCACCCTTAAATTCTGGAACATCTCTCTTGACAAAGGTTTGGTAAATATATCTGTAACATGCTTTGCAGTAGGCACATATTCCAACTTTACTTCAGTTTTGGACAATTTGTTTAACTCTTTTTTTGTCCAAGATGCCTCAATCTCTTATCTCACAACAAATTCTCATTTTTATGGAAACTTGGTATAAGTTTCCATTTGTTCTTTCTCTCTTTATAAGAATGTCACCATCACTTAATCTTTTTACCATATAGTCATTCTTATTGAAAGTAACTTCATGCCCATCATCACAAATTTGGCTAACACTGATTAGATTGTGTTTTAACCCTTCAACATAAAGCGCTTCCTCTTATTTCAACTTTTTTCCACCAATTTCAGTAGCATTAACACTTTTAATCTTTAAGGCACCATCATTGCGAAATATGACTGATCCTTTATCATATTTTACTACTTCCTTCAACACATTAAAGTCTCCTATTATATGTGAAAAGCAGTCACTGTCTAAGATCCATGGCTTTTGATAAGGACCTTTTTAGGTCTTACACTAAGAGGGGTGAATTAGTGTGAGATATGCGCTTTTTACAAATCGATTTGAATTAACCTTTATGAATTGTTAGAGTCAATGATCCAATTTTTATTTTTCTCCTTTATGTGAGAGTGACTGTACAAATAAAAATCAATGTGTAAGCACTTAAACACACACGACAATTTTTATGTGGTTTGCTTATAATGTGTAAGTTATGTCCATGGTGTGATAGGATTACTCTTAAATCATACAATGCACTCCTGTTATCATAAAATAATGTTGTGAAAGGATCACTTCTTAACCACTTGTGAAAAGACTACTTCTTAAAAACTTACAATGATCTCCCGATCAAGGAGTTGATCTCTTGATCACTCCAAGGGTATCCCACCCTTTTTCAACAAGTTTATCAAGACTTTATAATGAAACCTTTTTTGGAGAATGATCACTCAATGTGTACAGACTGTTAGTGTAGAATATGGATCTTTTCCTTCCTTATTGTTGGACTTTGCTCAAGCTTTACTAGTCTCTTCTCTACAAGTTATCTTTGCTGTAGGTTATCTCTACTCCTACTACCGGTATTGCCTTACTTGTTGCCTTGGTAGGATCTCTCCTCTACTGCCAATGTTGCCTCTCCTACAGCCTTGGTAAGTTCTTTCCTCCTACTACAAGTGCTACCTTCTTTGGCCTAGGCAGATTCTCTTCCCTTGCTACCTGTGCTATCTCCCCGGCTATTTTGGTAGGTTGCCTCCTCTGTTACTATAAGTTACTGAACCTATTTCCAAGCACGTTTACTCCTGCTATTGCAAGTTGCTGGATTTACTATTGGGCACATCTTCTCTATTATTGCTACAAGTTGTTAGTCTTACTGTCGAGATACATTTTCTCCTCTACTGTTATAAGCTACCAAACTTGCTGTAGGGTACATTTGCTCCTCTGCTGCTGTTATCCATATATGTTGCTATCACTGCCTACACACATTGCTATTACTATCCGCACACACTACTATTGTTGCCTAAATATTCTGTTGCAGCTCTCCGCTGTTCACATGCATTGCTGTTACTGTTCGTTCGCACTACTATTACTATCCGCGCATGCTACTACGACTATCAGTCCCTCCTAGACATGCTGCTATTGTCAGGAAACCTCTTGGACATGTTTCTATATGTTTTAATTTTCTACTTGATGCCTGGACCTGCTGTTACACTTTCTGCAGGTGGCTGCTGATTCTCAAACTTATTGTTGCATGGCCTACTACTATAATTCTTGTAATTGCACATTCTGATTTTTTGCTTGATTATCGGGCATGCTTTTACTGCTGGGAATCCTCTTAGATATGCAAGGACGTCTGTTGTTATTGGAGAGTTTCCTAGACTACTGGTATAGGAATCTCCTGCTATTAGTTTGTTGCTTAATTCTTGGATAATGCTGCTACAACTATTAGTTTTGGTTTGCTTATGTAGGGACCTTTTGTTGCTGCACCACTTCCCACTAGACCTCCTAGTTTACTAGTGCAAGACCTTCTGCTACTACATTACCTCCTATTGGACCTCCTAGTGAAAGACCTCTTACTGCTGCTGCCTCTTTGTTTATCTTCCCTTGATGCTGGATTCGTAACTTACTGCACCACCTTTTGGTTTGTCTTTCTTAGCTGTTGGTTTCACAAGTTGCTACACCACCTTATGCTTTGTCTCCTTTGGCTACCAAATTTTTGGTTCAAGGCTGGTTGCTGTAAGTTGCTAGTGTGGTGGCTAGCTACTACAAGTTGCTAGTGTGGTGGTTGGCTGCTTTAAGTTTCTGGTGTAGAGGCCAGTTGCTTCAAGTTTTTGGTGTGTTGGTCAGTTGCCTTACTGCCTCTCCCTCCCCCTTGGTTGGTTGCCATGCTACATCTTTCTCCCTCTTGGCCAGTTGCTTTACTGCCTCTCTCTCCCACTTGGGTAGCTATTACAACTAAGTTTTGTTCTCTCAAAAATTCTGCAACACACATTCTTCTTGCAAAATGCATAGGGGTATTTATAGAGCCTTGAGATTAGGGTTACATAATCATCAATGGTCATTGTTGATTTCCAAAGATTTCCCTACAATTAACGGCCAGATTTGAGTACTAAAATTTAAGGTTAATGGTCAATGGTCAACCGTTAATCTTGACCCTAAAATTTAGGGTCATAGTCAACATTGACTCCTTAACTTTAAGGTTGACCTGTCATCACTGGTTTTTCCCAATGACCACTTTGCATCTTAATGGTATTTATAACCTCAAATCAACACATACAACCAAGTGAGATAGGCTTGACAAATCCAACATTAGCCATCAAAGATAGGCTTAACAGCTTTTCTTTCTTGAAAGCTTTTAAGACTACTTCCACAACCATAGCCATTTCCCTTTCTCTTCTTCTTCTTTGGCCAAACATAGCAGCATATGTAAGTAGTCTCCTTTGCACTCTTTGACTAGGCAATAATGTTAAGCATTTCTTAACAGTATGTTCAGCCTTTTTGCATCTTTTACAAATTTCTTCTAACAAATCAAATCTGTTTCTTAATGGAATATGACTTCTTTTCACTTGAAGCTATCTCTTTTCTTGATAAAGTCTCCCCCTAAACTCTTGCCTCACATTCCTTTTTATTATAGGCCTATTACTCTATCACATAATAGCCTTGTGCCTATACTTACTACAACTCTAACAAAATCCTTCAAATTTGAAATTTCTTTTTTCACCAAGTTCATGTCTCCTATATTCAGTAACTATTATGGCAACTTTCTTTCCATCTTTGACAACCTATCTCCTTTAGATAGGAATTTTCATTACATTTTTCCTAACCCATTTTAACTTGGGTTGGTTTCTCTTCCCCATAACGTCACTATGTTTGCTTTCAAGCATAAAAACAATTTTCTTTTTTCCTGCTACCCCCTCATTTAGCTTTATAATATAACCAAGTCCTTTCTTCCCCATAAAATGAAGTCTTTGTTTGCTTAAATACTTATCTAACTTTTTGGTAGCATCCACCTTGATAGCATTTGTGTGAGAGGACTCTTTTCTCATTTCCACCACCTACATAATGCTTTAATTAAGACTTAGCTTACAAAATCAGCACTTCTTGCTTTCATGCAATTACCTTAGTGCCAAGATCCTCGTGTATTTGCCTTGCTCTGCCTCAAGTACATTCAGCTCCTCAATTCTCTTTAAGTGATACACGAAGATCTTGGCACTAAGGTGATTACACGACCAAGAAGTACTGATTTTGTAAGTGAAGCTCTATAAGGTTGAGTTTGAATTGAAGAAGTATAAAGAAAGCTTTATACATGTCGTCAAAGTGAGAAAAGAGTCCTCTTTAGCAAATGCTATTAAGGAAGATGCTACCAAAAAGTTGGATAAGTGTCTAAGCAAACAAAGACCTCATTCCATAAGGAAGAAAGGATTTAAAAAGCCAAATGAGAGGGTAGCAAGAGAGAAGAAAATTATGTTTATGCTTGAAAGCAAGCACAATGATGTTATGGAGAAGAGAACCCAACCCAAGTTAAAATGGGTTAAGAAATATGTGATGAAAACTCCCATCCAAAGGAGACAGGTTGCCAAAAATAGAAAGAAGGCTAACATAACAATTGCTGAAAATAAGAGACATGAACTTGGTGAAAGAAGAAAATTCAAATTTGAAGGTTTTTGTTAGAACTATGGTAAGTATGGGCATAAGGCTAGTATGTATTGGATTAATGGGCCTATAATAAAGAGGAATGTGAGGCAAAAGTCTAGGGGGAGACTCTATTAAGAAAAGAGACAGTTTTAAGTGAAAATAAGCTAAATTCCACTAAGAAACAAATTTGATATGTTGGAAGAAATTTGTAAAAGATGCAAAAGGTTGGACATACTATTAAGGAATGCTTGACATTGCTACTCGGTCAAAAAGTACAAAGGAGAACACTTATATATGCTCCTATGTTTGGTCAAAGAAGAAGAAGAGGAAGGGCAATGGCTATGGTTATGGAAGTTGCCTTAAAAGAATCCAAGGAAGAAAAGTCATGGATCTTGGACAATGGTTGCTTTTCACATATGACAGGAGACTCCAAGGTGTTGAAGGAAGTATTAAAATATGATGGAGGGTTAATCACATTTGGCAATGATGGTACCTTAACGATCAAAGGTGTTGGTATTGTTGAAATTGGTGCAGAAAAGCTGAAATCAGAGGAAATGCTTTATGTTGAAGGGCTAAAACACAATCTAATTAGTGTTTGTCAACTTTGTGATGATGGGTATGAAGTTACTTTCAACAAGAGTAGCTATATGATAAAAAGATTAAGTAATGGTGTTATTCTTACAAAGGGAGAAAAAACAAATGGAAACTTATATCAAGTTTCCAACAGCAAAAACATATGCTATATGAGTACCAAAGATGAGAATTTGTTGTGGCATAGGAGATTGGGACATCTTGGACAAAAGGAGCTGAACTTATGTATTTAGCCACCCCTTAAAGGCTATGGTATGTCTTTAACCCCTCCTTCCATTCCCTTCCCTTGTCAATTATTCTTTAGATTTGTTTTCAAAGAGGGATATATCTTGCATAAATCTAAAGAGAGTATGTATTAATCAAAAGGGGGAATAACTTGATAAATCTAAAGGCCAAAAGGGAAAAATCAATTAAAGGGGGAGAAATTGCTAAGGGGAAGAAGCAGAAAGAAAGGGGAGTTAAAAGTTCCTTTCAATTGGAATCATGTTTACATGCAAAAGGGAGATATATGTTTCAAAGGAAGTTGTGAATGTCAAAAGCTACTACTTGTGCTTTATTATTGATCTATGGATTTAATATGTTGCCATGATAGACCATAATTGCAAAAACATATTTTGCAAAAAAGAAATAGGAACTGCAAAATTGTAAGCTGTAGAAAAGAGAGTGCAACAGCATCCAAGAGAAAAGACTACAATGACATTCAGAAGGAGAAAATAGCAGTAACACCAAAAAGGGAAAGTGTTGTGGCAAAAGAAAACAGCAGTAGCACCAGAGGAATAAGAAGAGTGCAGCTGCAGCAAGGAGAAGGCAGCAACTGTAGTAAGGAGAAGGTAGCAACAGTAGCAAGAGGGAAAGATAGCCTCCAACAATAAAAGAAAATAAGAGAACTTGCTGAGGAGAGATAGCAACAATTATAACAAAGAGAAGGTAGTAGTTATAGCAAGGAGAAGGCAGCAGCAGCTGTAAAAGGGAGAGATAGCCTCTAACAACAGAAGAAAAGAAAGGAACCTACTGAGGAGAAATAGTAGTAATTGTAGTAAAGAGAAGGCAGTAGTGGTAGTAAGGAGGAGGCAACAGTGGTAGCAATAAAGAGAGAGCCTCTCTAGTAGCAAAAGAGAAAGAGAGAATGTATGGTAGAAGGAAGCAGCTTGCAATAGCAGAAACAATTTGTAGCAGCAGTGTTAAGCCCATCTTTGGTGGCTAATGTTAGATTTATCGTCAACAACATCTCATAGATTTGTTGATATGTGTTTGTTGCCCACACGTGCATTTTGTATTCATCAAAAAGCTTGAGATGTAAAGAGATTGTTGGTCAAAACCATTGGTGGCAGGTTAACCCTAAAGTCAATAAGCCAACGTTGACTGTTGACCCTAAATTTTAGGAGTTATTGTTGTCTATTGACCCTTGATCATTAGCCCTAAATGTTATGGATCAATATTGATCGTTGATTGTAGGGCAACCCTTAAGGATCAATGCTGACCATTACGATTGATTGTAGGGCAACTCTTGGGAATTAATGCTAACCACTGATGATAGCACAATCCTAAAGTCAAGGCCTATAAATACATTTATGTATCTTTCAAAAGATGTGTATGTTGCAGAAAAATTAAGAAAGAACAATAAAAGGAGGTGCATGGTAACCAACTAAAGAGAGGTGTAACGATAAACCAAAGAGTGCATCAACCCCACCAAAGAAAGAAAAAGGTGCAGTAGTTGTCAGCCTTATGAGCCCTACCAAAGGAAGAAGAAGGTGTAGCAACCATTAGCCCTACCCAAGGAAAAAGAAGGTGTAGCAATAGTTAGTAGCCACCAAAGGAGAAGGAGGTACAACGGGAAAGGGAGAAGAGAGGTATAGCAGCCACACCAAAGAAGATGACAATCAAACCAAAGGGAGAAGGAGATGGTGCAGCGACCACCAAAAGGAAAAGGTGCAGTAGCCATTGGAAAGAGAAGGTGCAACAACTAAAGGAAGGAGAAGGTGCAACAGCCACTAAAGAAGAAGGTGCTGCAGCCACCAAAAGGAGAAGGTACAGCAGCCAACAGAAGGAAAAGGTGCGGTAGCCACTAAAGAAGAAGGTGTAGCAGCCACCAAAAAGAGAAGGTGCAATAGTAACCAAAGGGAGAAGGTGCAATGACAACCAAAGAAACCCAAGGCAGAAGGTGCAGCAATAACCAAAAGAAGAAGGTGCAATAGAAACCAAAAGGAGAAAGAGATAGTAGCCACTAAAAAGAGAAGCAGTTGCACCAAAGGAGAAGGCAACAATAATTGTAGCAAGGAAAAGGTAGTAATTGCAGCAAGGAGAAGGCAAAAATTGTAACAAGGAATAGGAAGCAATTAAAATATGGAAAAGGCAACAATTGCAGTAAGGAGAAGACATCAATTGCAATAAAGAGAAGATAGAAATTACAGCAAAAGGAAGAAGGAGGAGTGGCTGTAGAAAAAATGAGCTTACAATAACAGGTAAGGTAGCATCAGTAGGAGAGGAAGAGAACTTTCCAAGGCATAAGTAGGCAATATCAGCAGTAGAGGAGAAAGCTTGTCTTGGTAGTAGGTAAGACAGCACCAACAATAAAGGAAAAGAACTTGCTAAGGCAAAACTAGGTAACACCAACAGCAATGGAGAAAGCTTATCTTGGTAACAAGTATGGCAGCACAAGCAAGAAAGGGAGAGATCCTACCAAGGCAAAAGGAGGCAGTATCAAAAACAGAGGGAAAGAACCTGCAGAGGAGATAACCTGCAAAGGAGAAATAGCAGTGACAATGTAAAGAATCAACTTCTTAAAAAAGGGTAGCAGACCCTTAGAGTGATCGGGAGATCAATCCTTTGAGTGATTAGCATATCAACTTTTCTAGTGATCGAGAGATCATTGTAAGTAATTAAGGAGTGATCCTTTCACAAGGGATACAATCTTTGTGTTTTTTCTAGTGCTCACATTTGATTGATATCCATATGGTCGCTCTCACATAAAGAAGTAAGATAAAAATCGAATCATCAACACTAATAAGTCATAGAGGTTAATCCGGATAAATTTGTAAAAAATGAGCATCTCACACTAATTCACCCCTTCCCCTTCTAAGTGTGAGACCTAAGAAAGTCTTTATCAAGTGATATCAGAGCAAGTTTCCTTTATTGATCCAATTTGTCTACTTTGATCTAAAATTATTTATTACTACTATGGGTCTTTACATCTACTACTAGTTGTTATCATGGATAACATGAACAATGTTAACAATAAGGGTATTTCCACTTTTGATGGACAAAATTATCAGTTATGGAAGAATAGAATGCTCCCATATCTGACGTCACTTGGTTTAGATATGTTTAAATCTACTGTTAGTGACTTCATCCTTGTTGTTGAAGGTACTACTATGATAACTATTGATAAGAAGAATTTAGAGTGTGATGGAAAGGCGAGAAATGCCTTATATGCCTCTTTATTAGACAAAGAATTCACCAAAGTGATAGGGTGCAACACAACCAAACAAATTTAGGATAACCTGAAGAATATTTACGAAGGAGACAAGGTTATGAAGGAAGCCAAGCTATAAATTTGGAGGAGCAAATTTAAAGACATAAAGATGTTGAATGATGAATCTGTGGATGCCTTCTTTACAAAAGTCAATGAAATTATATGCTTCATTAAAGGATATGGAAAGGAGATCAATGATGCTAATGTGGTTAGAAAGATACTTAGAGCTTTACCAAAAGCTTTCAATGTCAAAGTTTCTTTTATAGAAAACAAAGATTTAGATAGGCTGCCCCTAGATGATATGCATAGCATATTGGTGGCTTATGAAATGAGAATAGCCCCAATGAGGAAAGAAAAGAAGTCTAAGGTCGAGAAGGAGTTAACCTTTAAGGCAATGAAGAAATTAAAGATTAAAGAGCGAGAAGAAGAATCCTATAGTAGTTTTCAAATTGAAGATGGTGATACTAAACTTGATAGAGTCATGGCATACATTACCAAAAATATGAGGAAAGGAAAAGGGAAGTACAAGAAAAATTACCCTTAGAGTGCTTTAGTTGTGAAGTAGTTAAGTACTTTGTCATGGATGATGATGATGAGCTGGCCTTAAAGTGGTGAACAAAGAAATTCAACTATTCTAAAGTTGGAAATTCAAGTGCCAAAGGAAATAAGCAACTCTTCATATCCAAATGAAGAAATTTTTTGAACAAGCTGGATGAAAAAAGATTCTGAAGAATAAGTTGATGATGATTCCAATGATGACGCTACAGAGAATGTGTTGGTTGCTTAAGTAGATGTTAAACAAGAATCTTCAAGTGATGAGGAATCAATCGAAGAGGAAGAGGAAGAGTTGGTGCAGTAACTTAAGAATGAATTAAGAGCTTGTTTGTGCACAAGCTGCTATTGCAGAAAACGGATCTTCTCCTTCCTCACTATCACTTTCTCTCCTTAAGCTTTGTTTGTCTCTCCTCTATAAGTTCTTTTTTTCTTTTTCCAATGTTACTGCTATTTCTCCTCTACAGGTTCTCTCTCCTGTAAGTTCTCTCCACTATAGGTTTTCTTTGCTATAGGTTATCTCCTTCTTATTGCCGCTATTGAATTCTTTCGCTGTGCACTTTCTTTTTCTCTTCTACTGCTAAAGGCTTTCACCTTTTTGCTACAACTGCTGCTTGTTCTTTTTTGTTATTAAGGCTTTTTCTTTTCTACTGCTGGCTCTTTTTTCCTTTTCTATTGCTTCCTCCTCCTTTCTTTTTTACTATTACCTTCTTTTTTCTTTCTTTACTATTATCTCCTTCTTTTTTTTTCTACTGCTACCTTCTGTTTTCTTTTTTTCACTATTATCTCCTTCTTCCTTTTCTATTGTTGCTTCCTTCTTCCTTTTCTGCTGCTGCCTCCTTCCTTTTTTGCTTCTACTATTTCAATTTTTTTTCTTTTGCTGCTGCAATTTTTCTACTTTTTTGGTGCTACTATTGTTTCCTTCTGCCATTGCACTTTTTGTCTCTTTTGTGTTGTTGCTATTTCCTTATACCGCTACACTCTCCTTCTCTTTTAGTGCTGCTATTGTCTCCTTCTACTGTTGCACTCTCCTTCTTCCTCTAGTGCTACTGTTGTCTCTCCTCCTTGCTGTTTCTATATTGCACAACTTTTTGATGTCTCTATGTTACACAGCTCTTTACTGTTACTATGCCATAACTCTCTATTGTCTCTATACCACACAGCTCTCTGTTGTCTTTATGCCACACAACTCTTTGTTGTCTCTATGTCCATAACTCTCTGCTGTCTCTATGCCATACAGCTCTCTTTTATGTTTTGTAGCACTCAACTCTCTTGGCTTTTTGCACCTAACTATTTTAGCATTCTACAACATACACAGTTTCTTCCTTTTGGCATTCTGTCTTATGGTCTGTAGCACACAACCTCTTGCCATTCACCTTACCTATTCTTTTTGGTGGTTACCCTTTATCATTCTTCTCCTTTTCTTTTCGGTGGCTGCTCTCTGTCATTCTCTCTCTTTCTTTATTATGTTTCTACAGCATACATCTTTTTCTACCTTTTCCTTTTAGAAATGAACTCTTTCTCAGATTCAACTAAGGTAGATCTATTGCTACCTACTAATCACAATAGTCCCCAAAGTTACCTTTTAGACACCTTGCTTATTAAACGGATTGGTTGTTCCTGATTAGGTCTTCTTTTAGGTTATGGATTTGATGATTCTTTAGTTTTGTTCACAACTCAATTCAAAATACAGAATGTAAATTCAAAGTAAGGATACAAGAGACTTACGTAGTTCTGCCCATGAGACATACTTCACGGTGATAGGGATTCTTCCTCTACCGAGACAATCCACTATACTCGAGAATACCAATGTCTTATGATTACAATGAAGGTCTTAATCTTCTACTCCGTTTAGTATTACAAACACAAAGCAATCACAATATAAAAAGTGTCACTTACTGTATCTACCCTTCTAGCTTGTCTTGCCTCTGTTTGATTTGAATAGGCTACTTCACTGCTGCTTAGAAGATTACCAAAACACTCTCTAAGCTCTCTTTTGAAGAAATTTAAAAATTTGTTGAGTTCTCTCAAATGCTTCACCTAATTTCTTCTCTAGGTTGTCTTACACACCCCTTTCAAAAGAGATAAGTCTTGGTTTATATACTGCCCTCTATGGAAACCTTAGTAGGGCTTACTGTAGCTACGATAGATTTCCTTTCTTGCCCCTCCATGTGGCTTTATATTACTATTCCATTCAAAATTCAGCATTATCCTCCTTCTTAATTTATTTTTCTTGCTCTTTTCTTTCTACTGAAATCTCATCCTTTGAATGCTCAGATGAATGGCCAGGATTGTCCATGAATAGTTAAAAATGTACAAAAGAAACTGCCCCCATAACTACCCATCTTCCAAAAATGCTAAGTTAAAAT
>JAHLGO010021098.1:5880388-5895006 GCA_020615895.1 Ceriops decandra | reverse complement strand
AATGAACAAAATTAAGTATGCTTAAATAGATGTTATGAGGTGTCATAAGGAACATAGGAAAATGCATGATATATTTTAATATAAGGATTACAAAATTAAACTATAAATTATGAAATATTATATTAAAAGCTAAAAATAAAATAAAACAATACATGATATAATGATTAGAGTAGTAATATCTTACTTTTCTTATTCCATAAGGGATGAATTTAATAGGTAGATAATTTTATTGGTATAACTCCTTTTTCATAACTCTCACATTCGCTTCAAAATTTAAATATAAAATTTTCAATATAAATGTCTAGACTCTTGACTGAGACATTTACCCATTTGGTATTTATTAACCATCAAAAAAGCTTGATTATACCTATTTTTTTTTTTCATCCTATTGCATTCATGCATATTCAAAGTTTGACTTTTTGAACTCTCAATCTATGTAAATTAGATGACATGTTAGACTAATGGTTAAAGTGACTTTGCAAATGTAAGGATAAAATTAAGATGTTTTTCTAAAAGAAACTAGGGGTATGTGACATAACATGTGGGTTTTAAAATGATAATTTGTTTATATTATAACAATTTGTAGCAAATAAAATGTAATATTTTTAATGTTGGGTTGAGTCTCACTTACATACCTATACCAATTAAGAAAACTCAGACACTTATTTTCTAAGTATAGTAATTTTGCCACATAGTTGGTAGAAAATTTCATTTTGATTTCAACTTATCTAAGGATGAACTCAAGTGAATTGTTAAGAAGAAATGAGTGAATATATTAAAGTTTGATTTAATATGTCTTGATTACACTCTTAACTATGTGAAAGTGAGATATAGTAAGTAAAGAAGGCAAATGTTTATAGGTAAGGCCTATTGTCTCTTACCAACTTAAGATCAATCATTACATATATAACATTTGGTTATACCTTGTTTCTTTTACTTATACTAGCAAATGATTTATTTTTTCTTTCTTTTTTTTTTTCTCACTCGCTTTGTGTTTACCAACTACTAATGGTAATTATTTTGATTTTAGATATATAAGTAGATGTTATACCTATATTATTATAATCATAAATATAAATTTATTTGTTAGATTTGTGTGCATGTCTTTTCTTGTTATATCATTATGTCGAAGTAGCCCATTTGCTAATGCATAATGAATCTAAATATAAAAGTCTAAGCAAATTTCAAATCATCTCAAATGTTCATAACTAATCTATGACTAATTTGCTAATTTAGACAAGTCATGATTTGGTTACATATTGCAATTTAAAAAAAGCATCTAGATGCAAAATGTTTCTTTAAATAACCTAATTTGATTTGCAAATACTCTAATTAAAACTTATTTTTTACATAAAATCTATATTAAAAATATAAAATCTTTTATTTTGTTCTCTTAAAAAAATGCATCAAATTAATTTAAATTAAGTACATATTAACTTTAAATTTTTTAGGTTGAGTCAATGTAGGTATTTTTCAAATAAGTTTGGATCAACTTATCAAGTTGAATCAAATTTTGACACCTTTGCCAAAAATAAAAAATTTTGATTTACTAAATAAATTTTATTAGATTTAGTTTCTATAACTTAATTAAATCAATAGAAATTTAGTGTAAATTTGATTACTTTTCCTTTTAAGGTCAAAGAGATTCATTGTGCCATGAATAACATAATTAGATAATTCTTTTTGTTATCATAAATCTCATTTTTTATTCTGTAATATTAGAATTTAAATCTTTAAAATAAAAATTTAAACTTTTGACTATTAAAGTGTTTCATGAGAGACTAAATTAATCCTTTTCCAATTGTTTAACAAAAAAATATAAGAATAATTCTTTTCTTTCCTAAGAAATTCACGGGTGAGTGATAAAAATAAAATAAAATAAAATAGTTATTTTACAATTGAAACTTTTGACATTAAATTTTTAATTTTCAACACTTTAACTCTTTTTGGAAATTTAAATTTCTTTTAACAATTATTAATTTTGTGTGCAAACAAAACCAATATAATATATTTTTTTAATGAAAATATCTTTAAAGTTTGTCTCAAACTATGCATTAGCCTTAAATATATCATTTAATAATGAAATGTTATTTCTAGTATTAAAACATTCAAGTTTTGTGTATTTTAAATTTCAAATTTATTAAATTTTAGGGTTATCAAATTATAGGTATATTAAGTTACAAATATATTAGATGTCAAAATGTTTAAGCTTTATATTTTAATTATTTGATTACTTGGATTCAACTCAATTTAAATTTGAATCAACTAAATTTTGAATTATTTTGTCTTCTATTTATTCAAATTTTAATTTATTATTATTTCAATTGTTTTGAAGTTATAAATTATTGACTTTTCAATTAATATGTGTAACGTTTAGTCAAATTTTAAACAAATCAAATTTAATCAAATTAAATTATTTAAATTAAGTTGAGTTAATTTTTATCAAGCGTAAATATGTCACTTACAAAAACAATATTTGAACTTCAAATTCAATGTTTCAATCATAAATGCTTTGATACAATTGTAAAAAACAAACCTATTATTATACTAAAAAAAATTTGAATTATTGGGTAAAACTCATAATTAAATAGTATATTAAATTAAAATAATTTAAAATTTTTTATTAATAAATTTTAACTCAATGTTATAAAAGTAATTTTCAAATTCAAGCATTAATTTACAGCATTTAAGGGAAAAAATACAAAGTTTATGGATAATATATATATACACATAACTCTGCTAGTAAATTAATATTAAAAAAAAATAATTGAAGAGTGAAGGATGCTTTGACTTAAAGCTTTTGAAATATCCCTCTTAAAAAAAATGAAAGAAGTTCTTTATAAACACACGCCTCTAGCTGGCATTTGCTCCAAACACGAAGCAGATCACATAGCGGTTTTAGCAGAGAGAGAACACAATGGGTTTGAAGGTATAATCACTAATGTTTTAAACGTTTCCTCAATTGCAGTTGCAAATTACAATTTACGATGAGTTATGTAAATTTCATGTATTTTGCTTGATGGGTCTGTCCTGTTCGTTATGGTTGAAGAATATATTGGTTTAATACATCGCTTTTGGTTAGATCTTCTTGTAATCCTTTGGATTTTGCAATTTTTTCTTTTTCTTTTTTTGTGTCTATGTGGGCGATGTGTTTGTTTGACCAAGGTGAATGTCACGAAGTGGTTTGTTGATTGGTTGGTTTAGATTTTCTGGGATCTGTTTTGTTCTGATCAATTTTCTCTAGTTCGGTCGGAGATCTGTGATCTAGATTCTTTCTAGATCACATCCATCCAAATCCATGATCTTCAGCCTTTTCTTTTGTTTCTCAAAAAGCTCATCAATGAATTGTTATTGTTATAATTTGATTTTGGGCATACCGGTAGTGGTATCCATTGAACTGGGGATTTTAAAGAGAATGTTGGTGGGTGATTTTTTAGTTTTGATGCCCTATCCTATTGTACGTTGTCTCAACAACAAAGTTTTGAGTCTCAATGAATGTCTAGCTTCAAAAGTTCTCTAGCTTGAATGAAGAATACCCAATTGATCTGTGGTTTCTGGATCTACTTAGGACACACTTATGATAACCACGAAGTAATTTATGTCATTGCTGCTCTCTGATTTGATGGTAGGTTTTGTATGGCTTCTACTCAGGCATCTAACTTTGTTTCCAGGATTTATGTCATTTTCTCTACAATAGGAATTAGGCATCGACCAAATACATGATTCCCTACTTAGGAGTGCCAAGACTGAATACGTATGTGCACTGTGGGATGTAGCTAATATCTTGGACTTATTACATTGATTTCTCTATTTCCATTTTTCATACATAATCTTCCACATGAGCCCTAAGAGGATAAGCAGAAATATTTTCTTATCCAGACATAATTTTGCTCAGTTCTTTTAATGTCTCCAATCTCCTATGGACCTTGTAATTGTACACTTGGTTAAGATGCCTTCTAGGATTCTTTAGAATATGATAACATTAATTCATATTCCTGTCCTCAAAACTGCTAGTTTCAGTTTGTAGTTCTAGCTGATTGAGCTTCTGTCACTGCACTACTGATTAAGACTGAACGGCTGACTATGAGATCATTTACGCTTAGAGATGAAACAACTGATGGCTTTTTGGAGCTAGAGTTCATAAAAATTTCCCTAAAATGATGATATGCAATAGTTTTTTGGCCATGCAAAGCATCAGCAAAATGGACTGCAGTTAATGCTTAAGTGATTAAGCTAGTCATTGAATTTTTGTTCTGGTGTCCTAATAATTCTATGGGTGTTATGCAGGAGGAGTTTGAGGAGCATGCTGAAAAAGCCAAGACGCTTCCAGAAAACACAACAAATGAAAACAAACTCATTCTTTATGGGCTCTATAAGCAAGTCACTGTCGGACCAGTGAACACCGGTTAGATTTTAACCTATTCCGTTCCACTGTGAATTTCATAAACAACAAAATTTTATCTTGTGGACCGGAAGACCAACTTTCATTTCTGTTCTTTTAGACCAATTCATGTAACCACAATCCCATATTTAATTTGCAGCCCGTCCTGGAATGTTCAGCATGAAGGAGAGAGCAAAGTGGGATGCATGGAAGGCTGTTGAAGGTATTTATTATCTGCAGTCGTAAAATGTGTTTTCTTTTTCTTTTTTTTTTTATGTTTTTTCCAATCCTCAATTTGTAACATTCATGTGATTATCTTGACTAGCTATATGAATTTGTTCCTGGCAGCGAAATCCCAGGACGAAGCAATGAATGACTATATCACTAAGGTCAAACAGTTGCTGGAGGAAGCTGCTGCCGCTTCCGCATAGTTCTTCCAACTGTTTCTGCCTACTGTTGTTCTTTGCTTTTGAAAGTCTTAAATTAAAAAAAAAATGTAATAATTATCTGCACCGTGCTGTTTTATTTTCAATATCTGACCTTGTAAGTTATATTTTGTACTTACTGCTAGACATGCTTGGAATTGTGAAACCTGAAAAATGTGGGGTTAGTGGCTGCAAGAAGTCAGGATTGAAACGCTGCCTAGCGTCGTTGAAAATTTCTCTGTTCTTGGCTTTTACGAACAATAATGGTACGTACAAGACTACAATGTAGTGGTTGGAAGTTGATGGGACTTCTATCTGCTTCCAACGACTACGCTAATGTGAGCCTTAATAGCATGCTTGCCAAAGCAAGATTGATTTCTGTGACCTCAGGTGTTATAGAAAATTGTCCAGAGAATAGACTTACAAAAATTGAAGAGAATGAGAATTTATAGTGCTCAAAATTCAATTTTCACCGTTCAGAAATAAGAACTAAACGTCTTCTATTAATCATCTAAGAAACTTGTATGAGTTATAATTGTTATCAATTAAATTTAAGTATGTAAAAAAATAAAGTCATGTAAAAATATAAGAAGGTAAATTTACATAGAAGAGTAAGAATGTAAATTGATTACGTAAATTTTATTAGAGTTTTATACAAGAGATATATAAAAATCTTAGAAGACAAAAATAGAGGAAGGTATAATTGAATACACGGCAAAAAAAAAAGTGTCGATAATATTGAGCATTCAGTAAAATCTAGACAACCGATAAAGAGAATATCAAACTCAACACAAAAGAATAACACCAATAAGGACAAAGAGAGTAAACAGTGCAGCAGTCAAGTGAACAGTTGTCGTAATGAACAATGTTGTCAGAATTAAATAGTAGCCATTGAGTGAATAGTAATTGTGAGTGAACAGAAGCCGTCGCTGGAAGAAGAAGAAAAACCCGACGACCAACGAACAGTACACGACAAAACGAAAAGAAGCACGACCAAAATTAGATTTGGGGGCTAAATAAAGAACAAAGTTCGACGGCCGAAGTAATTGAGCAACCGTCGATAGGAAGGAGAGAGAAAACACAGCCATCAACGGTCAAAAAATCAAGCAAACCAACAAATGAAGAGAGAGAAAAAGCAGCTGACGGACGAAGAGAGAGAAAACCTAGATCGGGAAGGAGAGAAACCCATGAGGAACGGTATACCACCGATCTGTGAGGAGACAACACGGTAGAGAGAGAAATCGATGGTCGAAAAACCGGAGAAACAGGTCGATGGGAGAGAAAACTGGGTACGGCTATACGGGGCTGAATGACAGGACGAAGAAAAGCGGACCACTAGTAGAAAAGCAAGGAAATCCAGCCAAATGGGTGAACGGAAAAGAGAAATCCAGTGAAGAGAGAGAAATCCGGTGAGAGGAAAGAGAAATCCAATTAGAAGAGAGAGAAATCCGACTGGATGGTGAGAGAGAAACAGACAGACGAGCCGTGAGACAGTAAGATCGTGAGACAAGGAGACAAGTGAGACCGTAAGATGGTAAAAGCAGGAATTGTGTGAAGCAACGTAGAAAAGAAATTCGGCGAAGCACGTAAAGAACTCAACGTATTTTCAGATTTCTTCAAAAGAGGTTAGAGAGCATTGCGGTGAACTTCTAAGCGGTAGTGCAACAGCCTTTCAATTCAATAGAAGCAAGAATAAGTTAGAAGAAGGGTAGACACAGTGCGTAACAGTCTTTGTATTGTACTTGCTTAGTAATTGCAATAGTTAAAAGAGTAGAGAATTAAAGACATCTATTGTAACTTGTGTTTACAAGTATAGTGGATAGTCTCGGTAGAGGGAGAGTCCCTACCACCGTGGATGTACGTTACGTTGACGGAACTATGTAAATCTCATGTGTCCTTAATTTGCTTTATGTTTTGTATTTTGAATTGAGTTGTGAACGCAGCTAAAGTATCAGCCAACCCATAACCAAACGAAAACCTAAATAAGAATATCCGTATTGTCTATTAGGCAAGGTATCTGAAAGGTGACCTTAAGGACTATTATGATTAGTAAGTAGTAATAGATCTACCTTAATCGAATCTGAGAAAGAGCTCGCTTTTAAGAAAAGATTGAAGTTGTTCACTTACCTGTAAATTGTGAATTGTGGTGATACTAATTCACCCCCCTCTCAATATCACAATCTAGTAGATCCTAGGAAGAAGTCGGGAACTTTAAAAACTCTAGATGATGAAGAACTTGGCATGCGGTGAGTAAAGCAACGCACTCTTGTGAGTTGTATTAATTGAGCTGGAAGTTGATAGAGAGCATTCTATTTTCAATACATCCTTGTTCCATTAAGTTGCTAGTTGCATGGTTTGGTTATGGTGTTAAATTAGACTTTTAGTGTCCTTGAGGAAACATTTCATAGTTAATATCTTAAATCTTCATTTTAAAAGTTTTTTGTTCTAATTCTAGAGAGTAAGTACTAAATTTGTAAGAATAAAAGAGACTTTTATTGTATAATTGATTGTTTAATAAGCTTTTTAATTAAAAAAATAAAAAATTAGATTCTTCTTTTGAAGTGTACAACTTGAAATAAAAAATAACGTATTTTAAATTTTTCAACTCTTTCTTTTAATGTATTAAAAGGGCCTTTAAGAATTCTAAATTCAAAATGTTTAAAAGGAAACAAATCAAGTAGATAATTAAATGATACATAATCAAATTAAAATATATCAATAGTAAACTGAATCAAACATGATATGAAAATCATATTAAAATTGAATAAAAGGGATAAATAATAAAGAAATTTCAATCAATTAAATCACTAAATCTTTGATAATATAACATCCATAATAACATTCAACACTATCTAATTGACGTGCAATTCTCAATCATTAAATGGCATGCGACGAACTCTAAAATTTATTGCTGCCAAATTAAATTCGTATAAGCTCATGCACATATCATAATTTTTACTACTGTCTGAATTCTACAAAATACTTGAGCACAACGACACACCATAATCCCTTTTCTCTATCTTCCATTTCTCCAGTAAATTACATAATTAAACTTATCATTTATTTTTAGTTTCATCACTTATTTTTAATTTAATTTTAATATAATCATTTTGTCACTTTATTAGATTAAAAATTATAAAATTTATCCTATAAAATACATTTTATGTAATTAAATTCATTATATTTACTTTTGTTTAATTAATATATTTATATATTAAAATTATTTAGATCATTTCAAATTATTTAGTGCATTAATGATGAAGACAATTTAAAAAATACAAAATTTTTAAATTTACTCAAGTATTAATAAAATTCAATCTTTTAAAACTTGACAATTTTAAAAATAAAAGAATATATAAAAAGGTTTTTACTTTTTTAAATTATCTTTTTACCATCATGTTGTGTAATTTGCAATAATGTAAATAAATTTGGTATATAAAAATATTATAGAACAAATGTAAATATAGTAAATTTAATTGCATAAGAATGTATTTTTTGTGAATAAACTTTATAATTTTTAATCTTATAAAATAAATGAAGGACTAAATTAAAATAAAATTGAAGTTAAAGCAATTTAATTGTAACAAATCAAAATTAAATAATGAAAATAAAAATATGTGATAAGTTTGATAATGGATTATATAAATTACCTTCCATTTCTCATTATCATCTACTTTCAACCTTTATAACCATTTAAGTTAATCTAACTTGTATAATAGTTATTAGATAACAAAGGTTGGCCATTTGATAAGTTACAAAAAAAAAAATTGCTTGGCTTTCAATTGAGATATGTTATATTCCTTCGTCACTATTCATTTGACTTTAATATTTCAATGAAAATGTATAATGATTGGTACATCTTTACATTCCCTCAAATTCTTCAGAAAAATGTGAATATGAATGTGAATTTTGAAGAAATAATAAAAAAAATAGAGAGAGAGAGAGAGAAAGAGAGAGAGTAGAGGCTTATAAGACTAAATTACAAGTCATTTCTCAAACTTCATTTTCTCAAATTTCTTTGTACAATTTATTAAAAGAAATCAAATTGCAATGTGCCAAAATCTCATATCTAACAAAAAAAAAAAAAAAAGAATCTTAGACTTTATAAATGTAGATGTGTTGCACATTCTAACGGACTACTTTTCAAGGATAAGTTAATGACCCTAAGACAGTTGATATTAGAGTTGGTTTGACTCAATTTTAATACGAATCGTTTTAGGTCTCATATTGAGAGAGGGGTGAATCAGTGTGAGATATCATCTTTTTACAAATTGATTCAGATTTAACCTCTGTAACTTGTTAGAGTCGATGATCTAATTTTTTTTTATTATTTTTCTTCATTATGTGAGCATGATTGTACGAATATAAATTAATACGCAAGTACCCAAGTACATATAACAATTTTTACATTGTTTATTCATAATATGTGAGTTACGTCTATGGTGTGATAGAATCCCTCTTAAATCACACAATCCACTCTTACTCTCAAGGGATACAATAATATTGTGGAAGGATTATTTGTTAACCACTTACAATGATCTTTTGATCACTGTAAGGGTATCCTACCTCATTTTTCAACAAATTTATCAAGAGTTTATGGTAAAACCTTTCCTGGAAAATGATTACTCAATGTGTATAGAATGTTAGAGTAGAATATAGATCTTCTCCTTCCTTCGCTGCCAATGTTGTCTCATCCACTGCCAGTGTTGCTTGCATGTGTTGCTAATGCTGTCCATACTAACATTATCTGCACATATTGCTGTTGTTGTTTGTGTGTGCTGTTCCTACTGTCCATACATGGTGCCGTTGTTGTTTGTGCACGCCTCTAATGCTATCCGCGTGTGCTACCAATGTTGTCCACACACATTATTGCTATTGTCCACACACACTACTCTTATTGTTCATACGCGCAGCTACTGTTGTCCACTTGCACTGCTATTACTGTTTGCATGCACTTTGTTGTTTGAACGCTTTATGGGTGCTATCCACATGCACTGTTCTTGCTATCCAAGTGCATTACTACTGTTTGTCCACTTGCGCCACTGCTGCTATCTCTACGCGTTACAGCTGTTTTCTCGCATTGCTGCTGCTATCTCTACATGTTGTAGCTGTCTTCTTGCATTGCTGCTGCTCTTTTTGCACGCTACAACTGTCTTCTTGCACTGCTACTACTACCGTGCTCACTACAGCTATTTTCTTATGTCGCTACCTGCTGCTACACATTGGTTATTGGTGCAGGACCCTTATGCTATTGCTTCACCTTCTAGTGGAATCATATGCTGCTTTTGCCTCCTTTTGGTTTGTCTTCCTTGGATGCTTTGTTAGTTTGCTGGTGTGGTTGCTACTTTGGTGATATTTGCTAGTGCGGCTGCTACCTTGGTGATGTTTGCTAGTGTAGTTGCTACCTTGGTGGTGTTTACTGGTGCGGGTATATCCTCCTAGACATGTTACTATTGCTAGGAAGCCTCCTGAATGTGTTGCTACTGTTGGGAAGTCTCTTAGACGTGCTAGGACGTGTTGTTGTTGCTGGTATATCCTCCTAGATGTGTAGGGACATGCTGTTAGTGCTAGTATACCCTACTAAACCTGCAGGGTTGCTGCTACTAGTATACCCTCATAGACATGTAGGGATATGCTGTTAGTCTGCTGGAAAGCCTCTTAGATGTGCTGCTGTGGTGGCCAGCTACTGTTGTCAACTTTGTAAGGTCTTGCTAGTGTAGTGGCTGTCTTGGTGAAGGTTTACTGGTATGGGTGGCAGGTTACCTTGCTCTCTTTCTTTCCTCATTGGTTGGTTGCACCTTGCTACTTTTCCTTGGTAGCTGTTGCACTCTCTTTGGTAGACTACCTTGTTGCCTCTCCTTGATGGCTACTACACTCTCCTTGGCTGGTTACCTTGCCTTTGTTGTTTACTCAATTTTTTATAGTCCCTTATTTTCTTTCTGCAAGACACCTAGGGGTATTTATAAAGCTTTAAGATTAAGACTACATGATCATTAGCTATCATCGTTAATTCCCACATGTTGTCCTACAATTAACGACTAGATTTAAGTTCTAAAATTTGGGATCAATGGTTAATGGTCAACGATCAATCTTGACCTTTAAAATTTAGGGTCAACATTGACTCCTTAACATCAGGGATGACCTGTCATCACCAGTTTTTCTCAATGACCTCTTTGCACCTCAATGCATTCATAACCTTAAATCAATGCATATAACTATGTGAAATGGTGTTAACAACAAATCCAACATTAGCCATCAAAGATAGGTTTAACAAATTTTGATATCCATTGCCAAGTGCTCTAAGGAAAGGAGTAGGTAGGGGAATCCTATATGTTAAGGAAGTAGGTAAGGAGGAATCCTACATCAATCCTTCTAAACATGATTGCTACACACCTAATAAGCTAAGAACAATACACCAATTAAAAGTTCACGACGAGGAGATGAGACTTCCCTTCTTTTTTAAGTGCATTACCTTACTCTCTTACATACATTATCATAGGTTTGGTATTTATACCAACAAATCATGCGACACTAGCAAACGTACTTGGCAAAGAATGCTAGTTAACTTACCCTTTAAGAGCTATAATTATTGCTAGTGGAAGAATGCAAAGATGACCCACAAAGAACATAAGTAGTATAGAGAGCTTGGAGTATACTTTATAACTTTAAGAACGCCTTTCTACAACTTAGTAGCTCTCTAGCTCTCTTTATCTCTCTCTATGAATGTTTCTCTATATGAATGACTATAAGTGAAGTCTTTAAGGCTATTTATAATCATCTACCTACTCAACGAATGGTTAGGATCCATTTGATCCAACGGTCCTTACTACTTTTTTAGAGTATTCTACACAACTATTTATAGTACAAGAAAATACTTGAAATATATATAAGATTCTAAAGATTTTCCCCTAACTTTAGATTTGAAGAGAGAACTTTATAGAAATCTAGAATAAAGCTTCCTTTATAAGTTAAAATTGTGTAGAATTGTGCAGTTTATGACATTTTCTCCTATTCAATTTAGCGATGCCTATATCGCATCCCTTTTGTATGCCTTAATCATATCCCCATGATTCCATAATGTAAACTCATGCTCCCAACTTGCCTCACTATTAGGCAACCCCTTCCACTTAACAAATTATTCAATATAACTTAGATATGAGCCTTTCCTTGGGATGACATAATGTGTTAAGATTTTTATGACATTACAATTGGGCATAGTTGTAATGGTCGTAGGGGTTTTTTTCAACTCACCTTTATTTGGTGTGATCGGGAAGGGTCAATACTGGTTCTTTGGTCACTAATTACTTAATCATCTCAAATACTCCTTGGTAGCTAACATCCCAACTCCATGCTTTATTCTTTTTAACAAATTAGTGAGTGGAGATGTGATAAAGGAGTGGCCTTTAATAAACCTTTTATAATAATTGACAAGTCTTAGGAAGGATCACAACTCAATTACCTTTTTCGATGGCTCTAATCATAGATAACTTGCATTATGGACCTATCCATTAGTAGCTTGCCTCCACCAACAATGTGCCTTAAGCATCTATGCCACAAGCAATGTTGAAGATGGATTTTGGCTTTAAATTCACTGCCTTAAGTCATCCTTGCCCCTTATTGTACTTAATGCCCAACCATTTTGCTTTCTCTACTTAAAGGAAGTTGTTGGAAGCTTTAGTATCCATTAATGCTCTTACTACTTGGCTATTGATATTTGCTTCCATGTGTAATTGTCCCTTTCTCTCGATTTTGGGCACTTATGGTGTTAATAATTTGCAAAGATCCCATCTTTCTCTCCTCATATTGCTGTTGTTGCTTTCTTTCATCAATTAAAGTAAAGAGCTTCACTTTTTTTTTTTTTTAGGGCAATCTCTTGCCTTATGTGGCCCATTACAAAAGTAGCATTCGAGAGATTGTCTTTCACCACTCTTATAATCCCTTTTGTACTTTTATTTGCCACTCTTATTATGCTTGGAGGAACTTTCTTTACTTTGATGGCTACCTCCCCCACTTTTTCCTTTACCACCATTGTCTTTATGAGACTTAGGCTTTTCAAGTTTCTTAAATTTTATTAGTGACTTAGTAATGGAAATAGTAGTGCCAAGATCTTAGGCACCATGCCTTTGAATCTCCATCTTCACCTAATTTCGTAGGCTATCCTTAAATGCAAAGAATGCCTCCTTGTTGAAATAATTAGGGTTTTTTAATAACACTTCAAAAAATGTTTTCACATACTCCCTTATGCTTCCCATTTGTTGTAGACTATTGTTCCCACAGCCTTATACGGGTTGTAATTGTTGTCAACCAGATTTAAGTGTGCAAGCAAAAGTGACTTATATCTCAGGAATTACAAGATAAGAATAGCATGTTAAATAACTTCGTAAAGTGATCTCTTTAGAGTAAACTTATAGAGGGTGTTTAGCATTACTTTAATCTTAGTGTGACAAGGTTTGTATACAAATAATAAATTCATAAGATGTTAAATCTACAAGTTCGTAAGCCTGTCCTGAGACTAAGTCCAAGAGAGATTTTGGAGGAGTGGAATAATTTCGGGGTTACAGATAGACAGGGAGTCTGGAAGAAGGGAAGGTTACGGAATTTTAACTTAGCATTTCTGAAAGATAGGCAGTTACAAGGGCAATTTCTTTTGTATATTTTTAACTATTTATGGGCAATCTTGGTCGTTCATTCAAGCATTCAAAGGATGAGATTTCAATAGAAAGAAAAGAGCAAGAAAAATAAATTAAGAAGGAGGATAATGCTGAATTTTGAATGGAACAGTAATGTGAAGCCACATGGAGGGGCAAGAAAGGAAATCCGTCATAGCTACAGTAAGTCTTACTAGGGTTTCCATAGAGGGCAGTATATAAACCAAGACTTATCTCTTTTGAAAGAGGCGCGTGAGACAACGTAAAGAAGAAATTCGGTGAAGCATTTAAGAGAACTCAACAAATTTTCATATTTCTTCAAGAGAGGTTAGAAAGTATTTTAGTGATCTTTTGAGCGACAATGAAGCAGCCTATTCAAATCAAACAGAGGCAAGACAAGCTAGAAAAAGGGTAGACAAAATAAGTAACACTTTTTGTATTGTGATTGCTTTGTGTTTGTAATAGTGAAAGGAGTAGAAGATTAAGACATCCATTGTAATCATAGGGGATGCCACATTGGTATTCTCAAGTATAGTGGATTGTCTCGGTAAAGGAAAAATTCCTACCATCGTAGAGTATGTCTCATGGGCAGAACCACGTAAATCTCTTATGTCCTTACTTTGAATTTACATTTTGTGTTTTGAATTGAGTTGTGAACAAAGGTAAAGAATCATCAAATCCATAACTTAAAAGAAGACCTAATCAGGAACAATCAATCCATTTAATAGGCAAGGTGTTTGAAAGGTAACTTTGGAAACTATTGTGATTAGTAGGTAGCAATAGATTTACCTTAGTTGAATCTGAGAAAGAGTTCATTTCTGAAAAGAGTTTGAAGTTGTTCACTTACCAATTGAAAGGGGGTAATATTGATTCACCCCCTTTCTCAGTATTACAAACTAGTAGATCCTAAGGTGAAGTTGGGAACTTCAATTGGTATCAGAGCCTAGTTCACCAGTTTGAAGCTTAACAACTTGGTGTACTAGTTTAAAGGGTTTCAGAAGTTTGAACTTATTTAGTATACTGAGAAATGGATGCCAATACCAACACCAGCACTACTTACGTCAAGAAGGTTCCAATCTTCAATAGAACCAACTACCATATATGGAGAGTGAGAATGCATGTGGTGTTTGCAACCATGGGCATAGATGTGGTGAAATCTATATA
>JAHLGO010021098.1:5824650-5875491 GCA_020615895.1 Ceriops decandra | reverse complement strand
TTACTTGATGATTATAAATAAGATAAATATAGGTTATAATCTTTAACTTTAGCAATTAACCATTATTTAATCAATTTAGTAACATTAATTAAATTAATTGAATAAATAATCATTAAATAATTCAATTGAAACGACTTAAAAAATTCCAATAGAAAATAAAACAATATAACAACATGATTTATTCCAACAAAATACTTAATATTTTGAAATCTCTTAAAAATATTGAAAAATCATAGTTACACATACTTTAAAAAAATAAATTCTTTTAAAACTATCTGTTGCCCTTTTTTTGTCTATCTTTTATTCTTTCCTTCTTACTCTCAGTAATTAAAGGGATCCTTTTTTTATATTCTAGAGAACATACATAATATACACAAGGAAACCCTAAGACACTTTTAAAAAATTTTCTAAATTCTTGAAGTTACAATAAAATCATTTTTTAAAATTATGATAGAATTTTTGTATTGAGTTTTAAGTTGATTTTTGAATATTTATAGTCTAAATTAGGGTTTACCTTTTTCATCAAAGTTTTAATCCTCTTATTTATTTTTTAATGCATTTATTTTTGCTCAATAAAAAGGTTTAGAGGTCAATTTATGAGTTAAAAATTGAGATTGACTTAATTCAATCTTTGAAAAATTTTGTAATGACTTTTTAGATATTTATAGACCATTAAACATCTAATTTAAGCTTAGATGCCTTCATAACAATTGTAACTTTGAATGTGAACTTCAATTTAATCTTTTAAATCACTCGATTTGGATCTTTAAAGATTAATTTATGCTCATTTAATACTTATTGCTTATATAAGAATCCTTCTCCAATTAAGATTTGGACTTTAATTTTTTGCCTTGTCTTTTAAGCAATATCTCAAGACTTAAACAAACTTGGATTTAGACTTATGATCCTAATTTAGAAAATTTAAGATGTCTACTATAACTTAATTGAAGAAAACTTTTCCAATATAGACTTTTAAATTAATGAAAAATCGAAAATAAGTGAGAAATGTCAAAATAATGAAATATTAGAGTTTTGTTTACTAAAAGTACAAATTCTCAAAACTCTCACAAAATATACTTAAATTACTAAACATATTTTAATGAACTTAAATAAGTATAAGACTTATTAAAAACAAATAAATTCTTATAAGATTTATTTATTTATTCCTTTTAACTTACGACTTACGAGTGCTACATTTATCAATCAAAACCATGATGAATGTGATGCAACAATGAAAGACACTATTAAGTTAATTACATTAACAATCCATATGATCTTTGGAGACGAGGAAAAAGAGAACTCTTTCCCTACTAATTTGGCCATGAAACTTAAACACCCTTATGAGTATTTGCCAGAGTTGGGAGATTTCTCAATTACTAAAGTCTCTAACAAAGTAGTACAACTTATATTAGTTAGTAATATATGTTTATGTCATTTGCACTTATAATCCTATTTTTGTTATCATCACAACATTTACTTTCATATGCATAAGCCCTCTTAATAACAACCATTCATTTCCTTTGACTTCTTATTTACTATTTAAGATGTCTGAAGATGAGACTAATAGTTTAACTAGTGCTTGCCTTAACAAAAAAATTTAAAAGTACCCTTTATCTGCTAACCTAGGATGATCTCAAAGGTGAAGAGATCTTGTTAAACACTAGCTTTTGATCAAATAAGAGAAAAAAGGCAATCCATAACTAAGAAAGAATTGGTCAAGTTAGTTAACATAAACATTATATAAAATCTACAAGAAATCAAAATCAACATAAGATTTACCCTAAAAAGTAAACAAATCAAGATTTAGTTTTTTAAAGCACATATAAATATGTTTGCCAAGTCATATCAAGACATGCTAAACCTTAAAATCAATATAATGCTGCATAAACTCTCATTAAGATCAAAATGCAAACTTGTATGATAAAAACTCAAGAGAATGAAGCTTAATGTCTTATTAAAAAATCAAAGAAAAAGTTAAAAAGCAATTGGACACATCTTTTTTAAGTGTTAAATTATTATGATACTTGCTATTCACTATTAGAGAAAATATGTTGCTTTTTGGCGTAGATAGCACACCAACTTTTGTAATATATGTTGTATTATGCCATTTGGCAACTTTAGCAATATAGAAAATGATCCTTTTAAATACTTTTTTGTAAAGCTAGCATTGTTAGGATGGATTGTCTGCCATTAAGTTCTTTTCTTGAAATATGACATTTAATATATGAATTATAAAGTTATCAAAGTTAGTATGATATTAGCTTTTTTGGTAAAACCTTTTACATTATCGGTCTTTCCCTTTTACACTGCCAATTTCTACCTTTTGCACTACTAGTCTTTACCTTCTGCACTACCAGTCTCTACCTTCTACACTACCAATCTCTGCCTTCTACACTGTAAGTCTTTACCTTCTGCACTGTTAGTCATAGCTTCCTACTGGTATCTCTTTTTTCTCTTTTGTTTTTATTGCTCACAGCTTCTTACTACTTCTTATTGTTTGTTGTGCCACTACCAGTTATTTTCTGCTATGTAACTTCCTGTTGTTTTTTGTTGAGCCACTTTTTCCTTCTGTAGGTTCTCTTTTCTGTTGGTTTTCTCGTTTGTAAGTTTTCTCCTTTACAGGTTTTCTCTTTTACAGATTCCTCTTTCTACTTCTGCAGGTTCTTGCTTTTTCTTTCAGCCACTACTATTGTCTCTCCTTCTTTCTACTGCTATTGTTATCTCTCTTCTTTTCTATCGCTACTGTTGTCTCTCCTCTACAAGTTCTCCTTTTTCTGCCATTGCTGCTGTCTCTCCTCTACAAGTTCTCTCTTTTGTAGGTTCTCTCCTCTGCCTTTGTAGGTTCCTCATTTTACCTCAGTAGGTTCCTCCTTCTATAAGTTCTCCTTCTTGCTACTAGTTCTCTCTTGTCTCTACAGGTTCCTCCTTCTGCTTCTATAAGTTCTTTCCCTTTTTGCAGCTCATCTAGGTTTTCTGCCTTCAATCTATTGTTTTTCTTTTGCTGCAAATCTCTATGTTGTTCATAGCTCTTTGCAATTCTCTACCTCTATCGTTCTCACTCTTTACTAGTTTTCTTTTGCTACAATTCTCTATGTTGTTCATCACACTTTGTAGTTCTCTATGTTCTGCCACTTTCTATTTTTCTTTCACTGTTGTACCCTTTCTCATGTTTTGCAACTAACTCTTTCTTAACGGCTATATGTATATTTACAAGTTTTGAGTTAAAGGTTGCCTTATCATCAATGGTTAGCATTGATTCCTTAAATTTAAGGTTGCTCTAACATCAACGGTTAGCATTGACTCCTTGAATTTAAGGTTAACAATTAACATTGACTTTGACTTAAGGTCATTTGCAAAGACAATATTACTAGGATTACATTTCTTGACCTATCTAAGTAACACACTACCATTCCCACCAATACTGTCTTCCTTAACCTTTGAACGAATTAGCTGCCAACAGTTTATAAATGTAGTAAATACATTTCAATGACACTCATAACATAAAATCAATAAGGACAAATACATGAGATATTGTTGACAATAAATCCAACATTAAACATCAAAGATGGACTCAACAATCACAACTTTTTCATTTGGATGCAAAAAAGGAAAAGCAATAAGAAAAAAAATAGAAACAAAAAAGAGAAAAAAGAAAAAAATAATTATAATTGAATTGTTGTAAATCAATGTATAGTGTACAAAAAAGGTCCAATGTATAAAGTATGCCTCATCCTTAAAAACGAAAGTCAATAACCCTCTTTGTCCTTAAACTAAACCAAAAGACCCTAAACCAAGCATCAAAGTGCATAATATTAGTCAATCCACCCTCTTTACAAAGGCCTAATAGCCTAGTTTAAGTACTAATTTTATAAATCAAGCATCCATAAAATATTAAATATGTTTAAAAGTAATTATAGGTATTTAACAAAAAGTAAAGTCAATTTAAACCATTTAATAAAAAGCAA
Organism: Ceriops decandra; assembly: GCA_020615895.1. NCBI lineage: Eukaryota > Viridiplantae > Streptophyta > Magnoliopsida > Malpighiales > Rhizophoraceae > Ceriops > Ceriops decandra. The sequence goes on along the minus strand of JAHLGO010021098.1, from coordinate 5,871,526 downwards.
TCAAAGATTAATAGCTAAGTTTAGGCTAGCTTTATTATAAAAGGAAGCTAACATTAATTGAAAAGAGGAGAAGAAGGAGGGCCAAAAAGAAATTCAATAAGAGCATGAGAGGGAAAGAGAAAGCCTTACAATAATAAACATTAATTGAAAGATAAAAGAAAGAGTTAGAGGCCTTTCTTTTAAATGCCAAGAAAAACCATTGCAAGAGCATAAATTAAAAGCATTTAAGGAAATCTAGAAATAAAGGCAAAAGGAATAAAGAGAGACACCTCACCAAACATCAAAACATGTATAGGCAACAACCTAAGTGGAGGAGTTATTCCCTCTATCCAATAATATCAAGAATAAAATTACTCATAATAAGACTATGAGACATTTTTTTTCTTTCATTTGTTTTGCTTTTTTATTGATATAATCACACATAAATGATTTAAACTGAGCTCAAAATCATGATCAAGAAATAAAGTTAGAACTAAGTATCAATAGTTATATGTCCAATCAAAAGACACCATTTCATAACTATAGGAATGCGAGTGATTATTGAGTAACTTTGATTAATTTGATACAAGAAAATGCCATAATTAACAAATATAAGGCAAAATTACTCATCAACAAAAGAAACTTAGTATAACAAAAGTATAACCACACATTTAATGACCTAAAATTAGCCAAAAAAAATACTTAAATTAAGTTATGGTGCTTGTCCTTCATTTTAACTGAGGCCTTTTTACATAAAAAGAGGTATAAAGTTAGCACATCTTGTTTTTTTCTTCCTTTTTCTTAAATTTTCATGCATAAACATATACCAAAAAGCTAAAAAAGAAAAGAAAATATCAACAAAAAATACAAAAGTAATCAACGAGGTACAGAGCACTTGAAATTAGGTATTTTTAACTTGGAAGAGCTTAATAAAAATTCATTGGCATTAGCACTAATTATAAGAAAACATCACTAACTGAAGTTCCCGACTTTTCCCTAAAATCTACTAGTTTGTGATACTAAGAGGGAGGGTAAATCAATATCACCATAATTCGCAATTCGCAGGTAAGTGAACAACTTCAACCTCTTTTTAAAAGCAAACTCTTTCTTAGTCTCAACTAAGGTGGATCTATTGCAACATACTAATCATAATAGTCTCCAAAGTCACCTTTCAGACACCTTGCCTAATAGACAATTTGGATGTTCTTGTTTAGGTCTTCATTAGGTTATGAGTTGGCTAATACTTTATTTGCGTTCATAACTTAATTCAAAATACAAAATGTAAAGCAAATTAAGGACACACAAGATTTACATAGTTTCATCAACATGATGTACATCCACAGTGATAGGGACTCTCCCTTACTAAGATTATCCATTATACTTGAGAATTCTAGTTACAATGGATGTCTTAATCCTCTGCTCCTTTCAATATTGCAATTACTAACCAAGTATAATATAAAAAGTGTCACATACTGTATCTACCCTTCTTCTAGCTTGTCTTACTTCTATTGAATTAAAAGGCTACTTCACTGCTGCTTAGAAGTTCACCGCAACACTCTCTAACCTCTCTTGAAGAAATCTGGAAATACATTGAGTTCTTTTAATGTTTCGCCGAATTCCTTCACTGCGTTGTTTCACATAACTCCTACTTTCACAATTTTACGATCTCACCCGTCTCCTGGTTTCACCATCTCACCATTTCATGGTTTACCCTCACGCTTCTAGTGCACTCCCGTCCGTTTCACGGTTACACTTAGCTCTCGTCTATCTCATGGCCTGGTCACTCGTTTCCTATCTCATGGCCTAGTCACTCATTTCAAGTCTCACGACCTGGTCACCAATTTCTAGTCACCCATTTCTAGCCTCCTATTTCTGGTTAGTCACACTATTGTCTTGTCGTGCTCTCCTTTTGACATTCTGCTCTCTTGCCATGTTGTCTACTTGCTGTCTAGCCCCTTATTTTGCCATATCGTTTTCCTCTCCTTTCCAACTGGCCGTCGAGTTTTTACTCTCCTTCCCCTATTCTACCGTCAGCTCATTCTTTCTCCGTATCGGGTTTTCTCTCTCTTTTTCACTCAACCATTCTTTGTTTTTGTTATCCAGCACCATTTCTTTTTGTCGTGTACTGTTCTATCAGGTAGGGTTTTTCCGTGTGCTCTCTCTTTTTGGTTGATCTCTCCTTTTTCCGACGACGACTTTTCTCTCTCTTCCAAGTGTCTCTCTCTGTTCATCCGATTACTTTGCGTTACTATGCTCTCTTATGTTCCTTTATATACTACTCCACAAAAACCTAATAGGGTGAATTTCCTGTCTTGCCTTTCCATGTGACTTTTACGTTCTTGCCCTTCCATATGGCTTTACTTTCTTGCATACTTAAACCTAGTTGACAACAATCATAACTCATACAAGGCTGTAGGAACAACATTAACATTACCCATAAAGTCATCTTGCATTAATCTATGTATTGTTGAAAGCCATGCATAAAGGCCTAAAAGCATTCAAATTGACAAAGCAACCTAAGGTTGGTTATTGTATCACCACTACATATATTATTGCTTAATGCCATTTAGGCCCAAAGCCAACACCATTCAATGCATCAAACACTAATTTGTCCACATTTTATGCATATTGTTTCTAGCCATTATTGCCGCACAAGACTAAAACCAATAGATTTAATTAGTGATGGCCTACATGTCGATGCTTCCTACACACCAATTGAAGGCTAGTGACATTTCACCACTAATGGCCACTACCTTCTCTCTCTCTCTCTCTCTCTCTCTCTCTCTACAATATCAAAGTTAAAAAAATAATCAACAATAACACTAGTTTAAAGTAAAATCTTAATTTTCCCCACTAAAAATCACCTATAAAAACCATGATTGGGGCATTTTTAAGCCTAAAAGACGTGAAAAATGACCATTGAAGTGGTCTATGGAAAATTATAAAGGGCTCTTTAAAGCCAAGGAAAGAAAGGGAAAAGAAAAAAAGGAAAAAAAAAAAGAAATGGGAGAGGACACAATAAAAAATAAAAAAAATAAAAAGGAAAAAAAAGAAAAAAAAAGGAAAAGGAAAAGGAACACAAAATTCCCAATGATAATGCATAAGCATAAAACAAATGTTGATCCTTTCAAATATTTCCAAAAGAGAAACTTTCTTTTTCATTTTTATCTAATACATTGAATCACCATAAAAAGTATCTTAAATAGTCTAAAAAAAGTGAAAGGCATAAGAAGATAAAGAATCAGTAAGAAAAGTGTGAAAATAAAAATTAGTGAACAATAGTATTATTGTGTGCAATAAGTGTTTAAGTTAACTACAGCCTTTGCCAAAAATAACTATGCTCTTAAACCCTAAAATATCTTGGTAATATAGAGCGAGTCATTTATGGTGTTTCAATTGCATCTAAAACAATTGGTGGCAACTTTAAAGTTAACATACATATATCATAATATATCTCAACTACCCCGTGATCTTGACACACCAAAAGGCACTGAACACTGCACCTTTTTTATGTCTATTAAGACTCCTCGTCCTAGAAACCTATTGTAAATGATTGTTATCACATAAAATTCTATTATAGAAACCTTTAGATTAGGAGAGCACTTAAGCAAGGTGATAATTTATCTTATATAGCATTCACCTATACCTATAACCAACTTTAAAGGCATCAAGTTCCTAAATAAAATAAAACAAAAATCCATTGTTATACAAATAAAGGAAAGAAATTAAAGCTATGATCAAATTGTCAAAGTTTTAACATAAAATTAACTCCATAAAACAATTTTAGATTAAGACCACCAACCTATTGTCTTATGCCAATTGCATATCTTGTATAGTTAAGGGCCAAAGAAACAATAGGAGAGTTGAAACAAGAATGATTTTTCTTTATTATGTCTTACAAGTATATGCTAGAGATAGGAAAAATATGATAATAGGGAGACAAGCATTAAAAAAAATATTGATTGCCATGTTGATGTCTAATACATCAAGATTATATAATCTTAATTAACAATATTAATTGCTAACACAATATGAGCATTTAGATCATGTATTGTCACTTTAATAGATATGTAAAAGTTGAAAACATTAATTTTTAAAGCTATGTAACTTTTTATTAATTAAATTTATTTTCCAAATTATTGTCAAGTAAAACACATGATTTTATTGCTCATGGCCCCAAAATATTTTATTTTTATGTTCAATATATCTTTATTTTTTATTGCATCATTCTAAAGTAGAAAACATATAGTACATAATTTCCTACTATTGGAAAATAATATATGAACCCTATCTTAAACCTCACCTAATAGCTTAAACTTATAGGTGGAATATGATAAGTGAGAATTTATTTAATATCTTTTATATTCAGTTGATTTTAACAAGTTTTATACCTATTCAAACTTATTAGAATATATTTTATGACTTAAGCATATTTTTGAAGAGTTTTAAGAATTTGTACTTTTAATAGATAAAATTTCAACATTTTATCATTTTAACTTTTATCACTTATTTTATATTTTTCACTATCTTAAAAGTTCATAATGGAAAGTAAACTTTGGTTTGAATGGGTTGTAATTGTTGTAAACTAGCTTTACGTGTGTAAGTAAATTGAAACCACGTGGAAGGGCAAAAAGGTAAAACCACACAAAAGGGCAAGAGAGTAAATTCACTGCGTAAGCCCTAATAAGGTTTCATTGAGTAGAGTATATAATGGTCATGAAAGATGAAGATCAGCGTGGGTAATATTGAGCATTGAGCAAAACCTAGACAACTGGCCAAAAGAGAACACCAAAATCCCATACGGAAGAACACCATCGGAAAGTACGAATCGAGTGAACAGGACCGTTGTGAACAATAACCCCGTTAACAGTAGTGCCGAGAGAGAGAAATCTGGTTGGACAATGAGAGAGAAACGGACAGGCGAGCCATAAGACAGTAAGATCACGAGACAAGGAGACAGGTGAGACCATAAGACGGTAAAAGTAGGAATTGTGTTAAACAACGTAGAAAAGAAATTCGGTGAAGCACGTAAAGAACTCAACGTATTTCCAGATTTCTTCAAAAGAGGTTAGAGAGCATTGTGGTGAACTTTAAAGTGGTAGTGTAGTAGCCTTTCAATTCAACAGAAGCAAGACAAGCTAAAAGAAGGGTAGACACAGTAAGTGACACTCTTTGTATTGTACTTGCTTAGTAATTGCAATAGTTAAAGAAACAGAGAATTAAAGACATCCATTACAACCTGTATTTACAAGTATAGTGGTAGTCTCAGTAAAGGAAGAGTCCCTACCACCGTGGATGTACGTCACGTTGACGGAACCACATAAATCTCGTGTGTCCTTAATTTGCTTTATGTTCTGTGTTTTGAAATGAGTTGTGAACACAGCTAAAATATCAACCAACCCATAACCTAACGAAGATCTAAACAAGAACATCCGTATTGTCTATTAGGCAAGGTGTCTGAAAGGTGACTTTGGGGACTATTGTGATTAGTAGGTAGTAATAGATCAACCTTAGTCGAATCTGAGAAAGAGTTCCCTTTTAAAAAGAGGTTGAAGTTATTCACTTACCTGTAAATTGCGAATTGTGGTGATACTGATTCACCCCCCTTCTTAGTATCACAAACTATTGGATCCTAGGGAGAAGTCGGGAACTTCAATTGGTATTAGAGCACAGGTTCACCAGTTTGAAACTTAACAGCTTGGTGTACTAGTTTAAAGGGATCTAGAAGTTTGACTTGTTTAACATACTAAGAAATGGATGTCGGTACCAGCATTAGCACCAGTTACAGTAAGAAGGTTCCAATCTTCAACAGAACTAACTACCATATGTGAAGAGTGAGAATGCAAGTGGTATTTGTAACTATGGGCATAAATGTGGTGAAATGCGTACATGAGGGTTTTATAGCTTCGGAAGAAAGTAAAGACCTAACTCTAGAGGAGTTAAGGCAGTTTGAGATAAATGGGAGGGCCTCAAACATCATCATTTCAGCATTGACAGATGCTGAGTATGTTAAAGTTATGGACTGAAAATTTGCCAAGGAGATATGGGACAGATTACAGAAAATCTATGAAGGTGATGGCAGAATGAAGGAGGCTAAACTTCAAGCTTTCAAGGAAAGATATGAATCTCTCAAAATGCAAAAAAATGAGATAGTCCAAGAGTTCTTCACCAGGGTTATTGATGCTGTGAACAACCTGAGAAGTCATGGGAAGAACAAGAAGGACTCATCTGTTGTGAAGAAGATTCTAAGAATTTTGCCTGAGAGGTTTGCCTTAAAGGTAGTAGCCATGGAGGAAAGTAGAGATCTCAATTCTATGTCTCTGTATGATCTCTAGTGCAATCTCATTGCATATGAGATGAGGATAAAGTCAGTTGAAAGCACTGCAACAATGAAGGTATCAAAGGATGCAGCTTTCAAAGCTATGAAGCACTTAAAAATCAGAGAAGAGGAAGAATCATCTAGTAAGGATGATGATGGTGATGAGGAAGAAAGTGAAGGTGAAGTATTGGCATACTTCACAAGGAAAGTCAAAAAAGGGTCTAAGAAGGGAAAAGGGCAACTGGCCTTGAGATATTATCGTTATGGGAAAACTGGACACTTTGCTTCTAAGTGCAAAGTGAAGCTTGATGATGAAGATGAGGATGATGATGATGAGCCGAATTCAAGATGGAGAAGATCATCATTCAAATCAAAGAAGTCCAGTAAAAAGACTGCCAACCCATAGAGGAAGAAGAAAGACTTATGTAAGTCAGACAAAAGAAGCTGATGAGGAGGAAGATGAAGACTCATTAGATGAGTATGTCTTTATGGCATCAGCACAAAGTGGTAGCTCCTCCTCCTCAGAAGAAGAGGAGGTTGATGAAGAAGAGCCAAATCTTGAAGTTGAGCTGGAAGTAGCTTCAAAGGAGATAGTCAGAAGGGGCAGAACCATAAGAAGCTTGGAGGCCCATATAAAACAAGTTGAAGCTAAGTGTGAGTAAGATGAAAGTCAAAAGGATGAAATAAGAACTGAGCATATTGACTTGAAGAGAAGATTTGAAGAAAAAATTAAAATATGTGAAGACCTTACAGTAGAGCTTGGCTCAAGGGCTTCAAAAATTGAAGAAATGGAGAAAGAGTTGCTGAGACTTTAGCAACAACTCAAAAGTAGCAAAGAGAACATGCAGAAGTTTAAAATGATAGGAGAAATAAGTTCTGTAAAAGGAGAGAAGAATGTAGAGAAGGTGCAGCAATTTGAGGCTACATTGGCTAAAGGTAATAAGAATGTGCCACAGAAGTTGAAAAGAAGGTTGTGACTCAGGAGAAGATAACAGAGAATAAAGAAGATCTGAAGAAGCAACCTAGTGTGGCAAGCAAAAATGGAGAAAAGAAAGTCAGCCAGCAGAGGGCTACGGCTGAACAGAAGAAGGAAAAGAAGGTTACTGAAATGAAAGTCACACAAGCAAAGAAGCCAGCTACTTTGCCTGCACAACAATTGATGAACAGAAGAAGACAAGCTGTGATCAGACCCAAGAAGAGGCAGTTTCAAGGTTATTGCCTTTATTGTGGAGTTTAGGGTCATAAGGCAATTAACTGCTGGTGGAGAAGGCCAGTATATGTCTCCAACTTGAGAAGACATGATGTTGCATACAGGGGGAGACAATACAGAATCCAGAAAGAACACCTATCGTGAGTTCTTGCACATACTGTAAAAGGCAAGGACACACTGACAAGGATTGTTGGTGGAAGCCCAAACTAATGGTTTCAAAGAACAAGTTTGCTACATTGGCAAATTTGAAACAGTGTGAAAGGTGCAGGCAGGATGGCCATAATGTCAAGAGATGCATGACACTTCTCCTTGAGCAAGAGAAGGCACTTAATGGCACAGTGAAAACAAGCGGTGCAGTCAAAGCTGAGAAAAAGGAGAAAGCTATCTTCCAACCAATTCAAAAGAAGGAATATAGAACAAAAAGGGAGGTGGCTAATATAGCTAAAATTGCACTAAAGGCTGATTGCAAGGATAAGCAGTGGATCCTTGATAGTGGATGCACTTCGCACATGACAGGAGACAAGAGTAAATTATCAAAGCTAAACAAATCAAGAGAAGGCAGAGTTAAGTTTGGCAATGATGATTCACTCAGCATTAGTGGTCAGGGGTCAATGAATATTGGAAAAGGAAAGCTAAAAGATGTTCTGCACGTTGAAGGACTCAGATATAATCTAGCATCTGTCAACCAATTATACAACGATGACCACAAAGTGATATTCACAAAAATAGGTTGCTAGGTAAAAGGTAAAAAAGGCAATACTATTGGAGCCAGGAAGAGAACAGCTAGAAATTTATATGTGATTGATGAGGACAAGATAAGTAATTGTTTACTCACTAAAGAAGAAGAAAATCAACTCTGGCATAGAAGGCTGGGAAACTTATCACAGAAGAACATGAGGAAGCTGACCACTACTCATGCAATCAGAGACATTCCCGACCTCGGAAGAGAGAGAGAGTATGTTTGCTCAGCATGCTCTAAAGGAAAACATGCCACAAAGCACTACAAGACCAAAGAGTTCAATTCTGAAGCAGTGCTTGACATTGTGCATACTGATTTGTGTGGACTGATGAGGACAAAAGGATTGAAAGGTGAGAGGTACTTCATTTTGTTTGTTGATGAGTATTCAAGAAGGACCTGCCTCATGCACCTTAAAAACAAGTCAGAAGTTTTGAATTGCTTCAAGAGATACAGAAGATTGGCTGAAAATGAGAGTGGAAGAAAGATCAAAGTATTAAGGTCAGATCAAGGCACTAAATTTACAAATAAAGCTTTTGAAGATTATCTTGAAAAAACATAGAATTCATCATCAAATGGAAGCAGTAAGAACACCTTAACAGAACGGGGTGGTAGAGTGGAAAAATAAAGCTGTGGTTGAAATGGCAAGGACTCTACTACTAGAATCCAAACTTCACACAAGATTCTAGACAGAAGCAATATTTACAGCCGTGCATCTATTAAACAGAGTATTACTAAGGCCCAATACTGATAAGACTCCATATGAGCTATGGAGTAGGAAGAAGACAACAGCCAAGTATCTTAGAGTCTTTGGCAACCCATGTTTTGTGAAGAAAAAGGAGCAAAACTTTGGAAAATTTAACGCTAGGTCTGATGAAGGCATCTTTATGGGATACTCAGAAAAGACAAAAGGTTACAAAATTTTCTTGCATAAGTTAGGAAAAGTGATCACTTCTAGTTATGTGAGAATAGATGAGAACTAGAAAGTAATGTAGAATGGAGAAGCTGAGGACAAAGAAGAAGATGACTTCAATGTGGATGAGGAATCAGACCAACCTGAAGAAAAGGAACAAGAAGTAAGTTCAGACTCAGAGAAGAGTGTGTCTGAAGATAAAGAAAGAGATCCTCTTGTAACTAAGACGAGGCAAGGTAGAAGGACAAAGAAAACATGGATTAGTGCTTATCACGAAGATCAGATCATAGGTGACCCATCAGTAGGAGTTATAACAAGAAGAGGAATTATGGGAGCTACTACTTTAGTCTCACAAGCTGAACCTAAAGCTGTTGAAGAGGCTATTCAAGATAAAGCCTTGGTCAAAGCTATCAATGAAGAGCTGGATCAAATTGAGAAGAATGATAAATGGGAGCTAGTTCCAAGACTTACTAACAAAAATGTCATAGGAACAAAATGGGTGTTTAGGAATAAACATAATGAAGATGGCAAGGTGGTGAGGAACAAGGCCAGGCTGGTTTGCAAAGGCTATACGCAGATAGCAGGTGTAGATGTTGATGAAACTTTTACACCAGTAGCAAGGTTAGAAACTATCAGAATGTTCCTAACTTTGGCAGCACACAAGAGGTATAAAGTTTGTCAAATGCCTTCCTGAATGGGCTCCTGAAAAAAGAGGTGTATATTGAACAACCCAATGGAGTACAAATCAGTAAGGATGAGAATCACGTGCGCAAGCTGAAGAAAGCCTTTTATGGTCTTAAGCAAGCCCTAAGAGCATGGTACAGTAGGCTAGATGCGTACTTGAGAAGGTTGAACTTAAGAAAAGGAACAGTTGATAATAACCTATATGTGTTCAACTCAAAGAAAGGCCAACTGATAACCATAGTATATGTGGATGACATCATCTTTGGAGGGGATCACTCTGAACTATGTCAAGATTTTGTACAAAAGATGAGTGAAGAATTTGAGATGTCATTGATTGGATAAATGACTTACTTTCTTGGATTACAGATAAAGCATTGTGAAGAAGGTATCTTTATTTCTCAAACGAAATATGCCAAAGAGATGCTAAAAAAGTTTGGCATGGAGGATAGCAGACCTGACAGTACCCCTATGACAGTGGGCTGCAAGTTAATAAAAGATCAGGAGGGAAGAAGTACTAACCCTACAAAATACAAGAAAATGATAGGGAGTCTTTTATACCTTACAACATCAAGGCCTGATCTTATGCAAGCTGTGTGTGCTGCTAGCAGGTTCCAAGCTGATCCTAAGGAATCTCATGTGTTGGCAGTGAAAAGAATCCTAAAGTACCTTAAAGGAACACTGGAAATGGGTTTGTGGTATCCAGCCATGGATTCTATTAAACTACAAGCATACACTGATGCAGACTGGGTAGGAAGTATAGATAACAGAAAATCAACCAGTGGCTGCAACTTCTACTTGGGTTCAAAGTATGTTGCATGGTTAAGTAGAAAGCAAAACATTGTTGCTTTGAGCACAGTTTAGGCGGAGTATATGGCTGCTTGTGCAGCATGTACACAGGTGATATGGATGCTAAGACAATTGGTAGACAATTGGCAGGTGATACCGAGTGAACAGTAGCGTCGAGAGAGAAATCCAATTGGACGGTGAGAGAGAAACGGATAGGCGAGCCTTAAACAGTAAGATCACGAGACAAGGAGATAAATGAGACCATAAGATGGTAAAAGTAGGAATTGTGTGAAACAACATAGAAAAGAAATTCGGCGAAGCACGTAAAGAACTCAACGTATTTCCAGATTTCTTCAAAAGAGGCTAGAGAGCGTTGCGGTGAACTTTAAAGCAGTAGTGCAATAGCCTTTCAATTCAACAGAGTCAAGACAAGTTAGAAGAAGGGTAGACACAGTAAGTGACACTCTTTGTATTGTACTTGCTTAGTAATTGTAATAGTTAAAGAAGCAAAGAATTAAAGACATCCATTGCAACCTCTATTTACAAGTATAGTGGATAGTCTCAGTAGAGGGAGAGTCCCTACCACCGTGGATGTACGTCACGTTAACGGAACCACGTAAATCTCATGTGTCCTTAATTTGCTTTATGTTCTGTGTTTTGAATTGAGTTGTGAACGAAGCTAAAGTATCAGCCAACCCATAACCTAACGAATACCTAAACAAGAACATCCGTATTGTCTATTAGGCAAGGTGTCTGAAAGGTGACTTTGGGGACTATTGTGATTAGTAGGTAGCAATAGATCTACCTTAGTCGAATCTGAGAAAGAGTTCGCTTTTAAGAAGAGGTTGAAGTTGTTCACTTACCTGTAAATTGTGAATTGTGGTGATACTGATTCACCCCCCCTCTCAGTATCACAAATTAGTAGATCCTAGGGAGAAGTCAGGAACTTCAAGTAGACATTTCAAATTTTTCAAATTGAAGTCATGAGTGTAAATTTAAGTTTATTTGGTCCTTAAAGGCAAAAAACTGAAGTCCAAATCATAATTAGAATAGGATTCTCACTCGAGCACTATATATTTAAATGGACATAACTTAAACTTCAGCCATTTAAATTGGGTTATTCAAAAGTCTAAGTTGAATTTTTCATTTTAACATAAAATAGTTACATAAACAACCAAGCCCAAATTAGTTGTTTAATGATCAAAAACATACCTAAAATTTTGTTGTAAAATCTATCAAGAGTACTAAATCAGTCTTGGTTTTTAGTTCATATTTAAGGCTTTAAACCTATGTTTTAGGTAAGATTGAATGTGTTGGAAAGATAAAAAAGTTGATGAAGATAAAAGACCTTAATTTAGATTATATCTATTTAGGAATTAGCTTGAAAATCATCACAAGAATAATATTATAATAAAAAAATCATAACCTAAAAATTTTAGGAGACATTTTAATACTCTCCTATAAGTTTCTTGTGTCTACTATATAATTTCTCTAAAATACAAATAAGGATCATTTCAGATGTTGAAAAAAAAAACAGAGAGAAGAGATAGACAAAAAGAGGTAATAGACATATATTTAATGAGAATTCAATTTTTCTTTTTTTTGAGTATGTGTAATTAAAATTTTTCAACAGTTTTAAGAAATTTCAAAACATTTTATATTTTGATTTAGTAGATTCTTTTGATATTTTTCACTTTTCTTTTAGAATTATTTGAGTTATTTTGATCAAACTGTTATATTCTTTTTTTAATTAATTTGGTTAAATTTACTACATTGATTAAATAAATATATTTATTTTCTTTTAAATTTACTTAATTTTAATAAGTTTTACAGCCCTTTAAGCTCATTAGAATATATTTTGTAACTTATAAATGTTTTGGGAGAGTTTTGAAAATTTATACTTTTAATAAATAAAAATTTGACATTTTACCATTCTAACCTTTGTTACTTATTTTAAATTTTTTGATAAATTAAAGGTCTATATTGAAAAGTGATCTCCAATGAAATTATAGTAGACATCTTAAATTTTTCAAGTTAGGGTTGTAAACCTAGATCAAAATTCATTTATGCCTTGATACATAGCTATAAAAGATAAGGTAGAAAACTAAAGTCCAAACCCTAATTGGAGTAAGATTCCTATTTAAGCATTATATACATAACCTGAGTTTTAGACATCCAAATTGAGTGATCCAAAAGTTTAAATTAAATTTCATATTCAAGCTTACAATTGTTATGTAGACACCTAAATGTAGATCAAATTTTTAATAACCCATAAATAACTAAAAAGTTGTTGCAGGATCTATCAAGGATTTCAATTTTTAGTTCATATATTAGGTTTTGGACATTTAGTTTAGGCAAGACTAGATGTGTTGGAAAAGTAAGGAAGAGGATTAAAATGTTGATAAAGAAAGAAGACCCTAATTTAAATTATATTTATTTGAGAATCAACTTAGAACTCATCACAAGAATTATATCATAATTAAGAAAATAATTTATTGCAACCTTAAGAATTTATGAAATGTTTTTGGAATGTCATAGGGTTTTCTTATATTTGTTATATGCTTTATCTAGGATATAAATAAGGATTATTTTAATTGTTGAAAGAAAAGGAAAGATGGACATAAAGAGGTAGTAAACATAGTTTTAGTAAGAATTTAATTTTTCTTTTTAATATATGTAGCTAATGTTTTTTGATAGTTTTAAAAGATTTCAAAATATTTGATATTTTGATAAGATACATTATTTTGATATTTTTCTCTTTCTATTGAAATTGTTTGAATTATTTTGATTGAATTGTTACATAATTTTTTATTCATTTAATTCAATAAGACTTGTTAAATTAATTAAATAAGTATTAATTGCTATAGTTAAAAATCATGACTCATATTTATCATATTCTTACTCATTAAGTAGTAATTAATAGTAAAGAATAACTTAACATAGGTTAAACAATTTGAATTTGTGTGATTATTGCTTAAATTAACTTATTTTCTTAATTATTAAGATAATTAGCATATAACTTTATAGAACTTGTTTTAGGATTATAATAGTTAAAGTTTAAGTGGAAAGTTTGTTCTACTTAGTAAATATCTAAGAAAGAATTCAAATAACAGAAGTTGTTATTATTTAGAATTAATAATTCTAACAAAATTAAGATAATATTATAAATAATGAAAAGTATTGAATATTATAACTACAAATGAAACAAAAGTTGAAATTTTGTTGATTAATATTGTTTACTTAAGTCATTTACTTTAATTGCTACAAAGTCAAAATTTAACATTACTTCCCATTTATATTAGTATTTTTAAGTTTTATTTATCTAACATTGAATTGATAGTACTTTCTATAGGATTAATCCTTATTCACATTATCTAACATTGCATAATCAAGAATAAAGTATTTAATTTTTATAGCCTTGATGATAGTTATCATAATGGTTTGATGGTATCAGGACTTTCGTGACTAAGTGATCATGTGTTCAAATCATTCTACCCTAATTATTATGAGTTTTTGGTTTGTTATGAATTTATAATTTGTTCATACTTTAAGCCCAAGTGAGTCTAGTTTATTCACACTTTTAATTGAAGTAAGCTAGGCTTTTACATAAAGGGGCGTGTTGGAGTATAAAATATAATTCATATCCTAAATCTCACCTAATAGCTTAAACTTCTAGATTTATATGGAATGGTTTCTTAACACCTACACAGGATAACATATTATAATCCTTATCATTTATTCTAATGCCAAGTATTAAATGGCAAAGATATTTTTTTTTTCCATCATTCCACTCTTATTATATTGTTCTTTGGTTCTTCATTCATACCATACCATTAAAGTATAATTTATTTAGGACTTATTATCATACTTCTTCTTGTCATAATAAAGATGATAATTATGGTATCTTTTTTCTCCTTTCTTACCTTTGATGTGTTGTATAATATTTGACTTAAACAGTATCTACTTTATCTTTGCTTCCTTTATTCAGGTTCTATTTTTTTCCTTAATCAAGATATGCATAATAATGTGCTTTAATGAGTGCTTTCTCTTATATTTAAGTTGCTATTTGTAGTCATTTTAAAACCATGGAAACTTCTTAATGAAATAACCTGCTACATACTTTTCTGGTAGCTTAATATTATCATTCTTCAAGTTATCTAACAACTTATAATATTCATTGATTTAATCCTAAACACTTTTTCATTTATCGTCTAAAAATGCAAATGGCTAGCAATAGTAAACATTTAAGTGTATCATCATCCTTGATCACATAATTTTTTGTTTTAATCTTTTCTTATATTTCTTTAGGTTCCTTTGAAGAACATTAAACATCCAAAAGATGATTAGAAAGTGTATTAAGAATTATGTTACAACAAATGTTATTGGTTTGTTCCTAAATAAGAAGCATTTTATCATATTTTTCAAAAGTAGATTTTGGTTTTGATTCAATTAAAATAAAAACAATTCCTAGAACATCTAAAGGAAAAATTTTTAAAAAAAGCATATTTTTTTCAACATTTAAAGTGTGAACATAGAAGCAAAAGGAACAAGTTAAATCTAGGAAGAAATGGAAAGAAATTGATTCGTTACACAAGTTGAAGTAAATTAATTAGTGGTTGAATTTATGATAATAAAATATGAAACATCATTCTTAAAATTATAAGAAAATATAGAAAGACAATGAATACAAATGCAAAGAATAATAAACAAAATATAAAAAATATAAAATCTAAAGCATGCTTGGTATTGTTTTTAAGAATAATTTTTATCTTTATAATTAATGTCTCGTTATAACAATTTATAATGGCCATCCTTTATGGATGCAATAAACTTTTTTACTTATATGCACTTTAAATAGTAAAACAAGAAAAATAGTACTAATCTAATTAGTTCAACAATTTTTAGCAAAACAAAGACAAAAAACAAGGGAGAATATTTAAAGGTGCATATCTTTGAAAGAAGAAGAATAATAAAAATTAAAGATACTAACTAGTGTTCTATTGTTGTAATAACTAGTTTTTTAGCAATTAAAAATAACTAATTTGATTAATAAAATTTAAAAGATCTCAAAAGATTGGATTTAATATGATTTTATTGAATTAGTCTTCCTTTATGGGACTTAGGTATCATTTACTTATGTACAAAATTTTTTTTAGATCTTTTTATTTTAAGAAATATTAGACAAATATTATTTTATAAATAAATATAATAAGACATTGACATAGGATATAAATTTTTTAAAATATATATTTTTTCTAATATATGTATAATAATTATTTATTTACTAGAAAATATTTAATATGCATTCCATATAATCAATTATTCCTTATATAATTGTTTATGCTTTTTTTTGCTTCTTTTATATACCTTTTTACATTACTTGCTTAAATTAGTTGCAATAATCATTTAAATATTGCACTAATTTTTTATTTTTATTATAACACTAACCAACATAATTTCATTATTTTTATGATCTAAATTTTTATTTAAATTTTATTAATATTATAATATGTACTATTACTTAATACAATGCACTTGGTTCAAAGTACACGTGTCACACCAAACTTTATAAAGAAAAAAAAACTGGTGCTATGAATTTTTATTTCCAAATTTTGAAATAAGTTGCCTCTAGAAAAAAATAAATTGAGGAAGTCTTAACAAAGATAGAATTGCTTATATAAAATGATTTATTATATAAATGTTATAAATAAACACATTGTAAAATCAAATTTATTTTATATTATTATATTTATAATTTTTATTATATATTATAATAATAAATTAAAGAATAAAAATATACTATTTACAATCTTAATAGTGTAAAGTGTAAGTTTACATTTAAGACATATCAATATAATTGCATTCATTTAACTTTTGTTTTCTTTTTTTTTTTGACGCCCCAAATTAATATGCCATATATTTGAAAAATATACCACTCTTTGCTATGACAAAGTTAAGTACACAAGCCTTTGGTGGGACCCAAAACAACAAATACAAATAATTTCGTTGTTGGAAATATCTATGTAATGGAGCAACGAGGATCATATGTATGAAAATGCATGGTTGGAGAGTTGCTTCTCGTTAAATGCATATCCAAGTTAGCTTCCAAGGTTCCAACATAATTATTCCTCAAAAAGGTAAAAGAAAATAAAATTCAAAACAACGCAAGTAAAAAAATAAAAACACGCATGCGCAACACAACAAAAGCAAGTAAAGCATGAAAACGCCGCAACATTAGAATTTTCCACTTGGCCTTTGGTTGGAAGATATGAGTTTTTACTGTATTTATTATTTAAAGATAATTTATTGAAATGTATAATGGTCATGTTTATATCTCCTAAAATTTTACTCTTTCTCAATAACGTGAGAATTGGGTAATATGTACTCGTTACATTAGTAAATACCGAATTTATCAACATCCTTGTCAATGTTTTTGGACATGCAACAAGCCGGTGAAACCAAGAGTTCTCGGCATTTCGAATCAAGTGGAGTGTCTTACGGTGGAGAAGGATAGGTTCTAATACCATTTGTCACGGGGTCATTACCTTCTCTTCGAAAAGCAATATGTTGGGATGTACAATGCTCACATCTATATGGTCCAAGATACCTTTCTTCTTCGACAATATAAGAATTAGATAGTGTACACACATATCGGCTAACACATCCTAAGCTTCGCTAATAGATGTCGTTTCTCTTGATATTTCATGGTAAAGCTTTCTCGACCTACCCACTAGTTATCCTTTAGGTCTCTTTTGATCGCTCCAGTGCAATATACCTGTTTTTTCTGTTGTTTTATCTCAATTCTAATTATTGGTTCCTTTTATTTATTTATTTATTTTCCCTTATGATTAAGCGCATTTCGAAGTTTGAAAAAACACCCCATTCGTTGTTTTTGGCGAATGATGCCAATTTCACTTAATTTGATGATTTGGCCCTTTCGCTTACATAGGAGCATTATCTACTTTATCAAAGATTGTATCTTGAATCTATTTGGTCCTGTGTTATTAATTCATTGTCATCTTGGGTTAAAAACAGACACTTATGATCAGTCTGACAGATTAGCCTGACTGCAGAAATTTAGGAGCACATAAACAGGCGAGCAGTAGCAGCGTGGATTGCAATGGAAGAACACAATGGTATTGAGTATGTTGATATTGATGTCAACGAAGTAAGCACACCTAGGTTAGATAACTACAAGAAAGTATCAATTCTACCCCTTATCTTCCTCATCTTTTATGAGGTTTCTGGGGGACCCTTTGGGGTTAAGGACAGTGTCCAGGCAGCTGGTCCACTCCTGGCACTTCCGGGTTTTTTGGTGTTCCCATTTATATGGAGTGTCCCAGAGGCATTGATTACAGCAGAGATGGGTGCAATGTTCCCTGAGAATGGAGGCTTCGTTGTCTGGGTATCGACTGCATTGGGTCCTTACTGAGGAATCCAGCAAGGATGGATGAAATGGCTGAGTGGGGTGATTAACAATGCTCTGTACCCCGTTCTTTTTCTTGACTATTTGAAGTCGGGAATCCCAGCTTTAAGAGATGGTTTCCCAAGAGTTGTAGGAACATTAGCTTTGATAATTGTGCTCACTTACATGAACTACAGGGTTTAACCATTGTGGGATGGGTTGCAGTTCTTTTGGGGATTTTATCAATACTTCCTTTTGTTGTTATGGGACTCATGGTAATTCCAAAGATTGAGCCTTTAAGATGGCTTGTAGTTAATGTAGGAGATGTGGAATGGAATCTGTTTTTGAACACTATTTTGGAATCTAAACTACTGGGACTCAATAAGTACCTTTGTCAGAGAGGCATTAATTTTTTTTTTTTTTTTTTATTTTCATAGGTTCACTCAGGATGCCTTGCAAATGGTGCTTCTGCTGACAAATTGTCACCAATTTTTGATTAATACATAGAGGGTACCAACGAGTAGATTACTGCTTACTAAGTTTACTACTAGTATCAAAATTGTGTGGCAACAATAGCCAAAAACCATAGATATGGGGGTTGAAGTAGGCAAAAGCGTATAACTTCGAATCACTGATCAATGCAATATGGAGGTGTATGGTAGGCACCATTGGACAAGTTAGAGTATGATGAGTTGACTAGTACTAGTTTCAAGTTGAAATACTACCGATCACCGACGGGTGTAATAATGGTACAACGGTCATACCTTTGTCATTAGCTAGTTGGTACATTTCTTGGCATCTTTTTGAAATATATCTTTTAAGGATGTGTACATCAACTTATGTGAATTTTGTAGGTGGTTTTAGAAAATTTTTTGGTAGTCGATAATCGTCACCAATGATTTTTTTGGCAAGTTTTCTAGCAACTCTTCGACGTGTTTTTTATTTTGACCCAAAGTATGCTTTCCTTCACCTTTTTCACTACTAGTTTTTTATCAATATTTTTTTTTAAATTTTAGTATATATAAGTATATAAGAAAAAAGAAGAAAAAATAACAAAATAAATTGATTTATATCTTTATTGTTGTTCTCACAGTTTTGTATGGTTTGTAATTGTTGTTAATTAGCTTTTAAGTGTGCAAGAAAGTAAAGTCATATGGAAAGATAAAAAGGTAAAAACCGCATACTGAAGCCGTCGAGTGAACAGTAGCCATCGTGAACAATGTAACCGTTAAGAGAGAGAGAAAGAGGAGAGGTCAATTGTCAGAAATAGGAGAGGTTGATGGCTAGGCTGAACGAAGAATAGGAGCCTGTCGAGAAAGAAAAAGAGACATGACGACCAAAAATCGAAAAAGAAGAGACGACGGCCAAAAATCAGAAAAGAGGAGCGACGATAGAACGTCACAGAAGAGAGAAAACCGTCGAAAAGGGACCGTTGGCAGAAAAAAGAGAGAGAAACCCGTGCATGACGATAGACCACCGGCACACCAATGGTCGGTGAGGAAACAACATGGCAAGAAAGAGAAACGGGTAAGATTAGACCAAATCGAGAACCGGGGAGACTAGATTTGAATTGGAATAGGTGAAACCAGATTCGAACTAAAATGGGTGGAAGAAGAGAGAAATTTGGCGGTAAGAGAGAGAAATCCGGCTAGACAACAAAAGAGAGAGAAACGGACAGTGAGATCATGAGACAAGGAGACGAGTGAGATTGTGAGACGGTGAAAGCAGGGGTTATGTGAAACAATATAGAAAAGAAATTCGGCGAAACATCGGAAAGAACTCAACGTATTTTCAGATTTCTTCAAGAGAGTTTAGAGAGCGTTGCAGTGAACTTCTAAATGGCAATGGAGTAGCCTTTCAATTTAACAGAGGCAAGACAAGTTAGAAAAAGAGTAGATACAGTAAGTGACACTCTTTATATTGTACTTGCTTAGTAATTGCAATATTGAAAGGAGTGAAGGATTAAGACATTCATTGTAACTGAAATTCTAAAGTATAATAGATAGTTTCGATAAGGAAGAGTCCCTACCATTGTGGATATACGTCACGTTGACAGAACCACGTAAATCTTATGTGTCCTTAATTTGCTTCACGTTCTGTATTTTGAATTGAGTTGTGAACGCAATTAAAGTATCAGCCAACACATAACCTAACGAAAACCTAAATAAGAATATCTGTATTGTTTATTAGGTAAGGTGTCTAAAAGGTGACTTTGGGGATTATTGTGATTAATAGGTAGCAATAGGTCTACCTTAGTCGAGTTTGAGAAAGAGTTCGCTTTTAAGAAAAGGTTGAAATTGTTCACTTACCTGCAAATTGTGAATTGTGCTGATACTAATTTACCCCCCTTCTCAGTATCATAAACTAATAGATCTTAGGGAGAAGTCGGGAGCTTCAATTGGTATTAGAGCACTGTTTCACCAATTTGAAGCTTAACAGCTTGGTATACTAGTTTGAAGGGATTTAGAAATTTAACTTGTTCAACATACTGAGAAATGGAAGCCGATACCAACATTAGCACCACTTACAGCAAGAAGGTTCCAATCTTTAACGGAACCAACGACCATATGTGGAGAGCAAGAATTCAAGTGGTATTTGCAATCATGGGCATAAACGTGGTGAAATGTATACAAGAGGGTTTTGTGGCTCCGAAAGAAGGTAAAGACCCAACCTTAGAGGAGTTAAGGCTGTTTGAGATAAATGGGAAGACCTCAAATGTCATCATTTCATCATTGACAGATGTTGAGTATGCTAAAGTTTTGGACTGCAAATCTACCAAGGCGATATGGGACAGATTGCAGAAAATCTATGAAGATAATGGTAGAATGAAGGAGGCCATGCTTCAAGTTTTCAAGGAGAGATATGAATCTTTCAGAATGTAGAAAAATGAGACAATCCAAGAGTTCTTTACCAGGGTTAGTGACATTATAAATGACCTAAGAAGTCATGGGAAGAAAAAGAAGGACTCATCGATTGTAAAGAAAATTCTGAGAATTCTGCCTGGGAGGTTTGCCTCAAAGGTGGTAGCCGTAGAGGATCTCAATTCTATGTCTCTACATGATCTCTAGTGTAATCTCATTGCATATGAGATAAGGATAAAGTCAGCTGAAAGCTCTGCAACATCAAAGGTATCAAAGGAGGCAGCTTTCAAAGATATGAAACACTTAAAGATAAAAGAAAAGGAAGAATCATCCAGTGAGGATGATGATGAGAAGGAGGAAGAAAGTGAAGGTGAAGTGTTGTTATACTTCATAAGGAAGTTCAAAAAGGGGGCTAAGAAGGGGAAAAGGATAGTTGTCCTTGAGATGTTATCATTGTGGGCAAACTGGACACTTTGTTTCTCAGTGCAAAGTGAAACTTGATAATGAAGATGAGGATGGTGATGATGAGCATAATTCAAGATGGAAAAGATCATCATTCAAATAAAAGAAGTCTGGTAGGAAGATTGCCAACCTACAGAGGAAGAATAGAGGCTTATTCAAGAGTTATGTGAGTCAGACAAAAGAAGCTAATGAAGAGGAAGATAAAAACTCATCAGATGAGCATGTCTTTATGGCATCAGCACAAAGTGGTAGCTCAACCTCTGAAGAGGAAGAAAAGGTTGATGAAGAAGAGCAAGATCTTGAAGCTGAGCTGAAAGCAGCTTCAAAGGAGATAATCAAAAGGAGTAGAACCATAAAAAGGTTGGAGGCTCACATAAAACAAGTTGAAGCAAAGTCTAAGGAAGTTGAAAGTCAAAATGATGAAATAAGGGCTGAACATATTGACTTGAAGAGAAGATTTGAAGAATAGATCAAAATATGTGAAGACCTTATAATAGAGCTTGGCTTAAGGATTTCAATAATTGAAGAAATAGAGATAGAGTTGCTGAGACTTCAGCAAGAACTCAAAAAGAGTGAGAAAAACTTGCATATGTTTGAAGTGGTAGGAGAAACAAGCTCTGCAAGATAAAAGAAGAATGAGACTTTGCCATAGAAGTTGAAAGAGAAGGCTGTGACTCAGATGAAGATAAATGAAGAAGAGAAGACAGTTATCAAACCAAAGTCAGAGCAAAAAATGATGTATGCGGTTAAAGAGCAGCAGCCTATAGTTGCTACATCTCAGAAAGAAAAGAAAGTTAGCCAACATAGGGCTACAACTGAACAAAAAAAGGAGAAGAAAGTGATTGAAATGAAAGTCACACAAACAAAGAAGCCAGCTACTTTGCCTACATAGCAAGTGATGAACAGAAGAAGACAAGCTGTGATTAGACCTAAGAAGAAACAGTTTCAAGGTCATTGCCTTTATTGTAGAGTTTGGGGTCATAAGGCAAGTAACTACTAGTGGAGAAGGCCAAGATATGTCTCTAACTTGAGAAGATACGATATTGCATATAGGGGGAGACAATACAAAATTCAGAGGAGAACACCTGTCGTGAGTTCTTGCACATACTGTAAAAGGCAAGGATACATTGACAAGGAGTGTTGGTGGAAGTCTAAACCAATGGTTTCAAAGAACAAGTTTATTGTATTGGCAAATTTAAAACAGTGTGAAAGGTCATAAGATGGCCATAATGCCAAAAGATGCATGATACTTCTCCCTGAGCAAGAGAAGGCACTCAATAGCACAGTAAAAACAAATGGTGCAGTCAAAGTTAAGAAAAAGGAGAAAGTTATCTTTTAGCCAGTTCAAAAAAGGGAATATAGAGCAAAAAGGGAGGTCGCTAATATAGCTGAAATTGCACTAAAGGCTGATTGTAAGGATACATAGTGGATCCTTAATAGTGGATGCACATCGCACATGAAGGGAGACAAAAGTAAATTATCAAAGCTAAACAAATCAAGAGAAGGTAGAGTCAAGTTTGGCAATGATGATTCACTCAACATTAGTGGTCAGGGGTCAATGAATATTGGAAAAGGAAAGCTAAAAGGTATTTTGCACGTTGAAGGACTCAGATATAATCTAGCATCTGTCAGCCAACTATGCAACGACCTCCACAAAGTGATATTCACAAAATAGGTTACCAGGTAAAAAGTAAAGGAGGCAATACTGTTGTAGCCAGACGGCTAGAAATTTATATATGATTGATGAGGACAAGACATGCAGCTGTTTACTCACTAAAGAAGAAGAAAATCAACTCTAGCATAGGAGGCTAGGACACTTATCATAGAAGAACATAAGGAAGCTGACCACTACTTATGCAATCAGAGACATTCTTGACCTCTGGAGAGAGAGAGAGAGAGAATATGTTTGCTCAACATGCTTTAAAGGAAAACATGCCGAAAAGCAGTACAAGACCAAAAAGTTTAGTTCTGAAGCAGTGCTTGACATTATACATATTGATTTGTGTGAACCAATGAGGATAAAAGGGTTGAAAGGTGAAACGTACTTCATTTTGTTTGTTGATTATTATTTAAGAAAGACCTGTCTCATGCACCTCAAACACAAGTCGGAAATTTTGAATTGCTTCAAGAAATATAGAAGATTAGCTGAAAATGAGAGTGGAAAGAAGATCAAAGTATTGAGGTCAGATTAAGGCACTAAATTTACAAATAAAGTTTTTGAAGATTATCTTGAGAAGCATAGAATTCATCATCAAAAGGCAGCAGCAAGAACACCTCAATAGAACAGGGTGGTAGAGAGGAAAAATAGAGTTGTGGTTGAAATGGCGAGAACTCTACTGCTGAAATCCAAGCTTCACACAAGATTTTGGACAGAAGCAACATTTATAGTCGTACATCTACTAAACAGATTATTACTAAGGCCCAATACTGATAAGACTCCATATAAGCAATAGAGTGGGAAGAAGATAATAGCTAAGTATCTCAGAGTCTTTGGCAGCTCATGTTTTGTGAAGAACAAGGAGCAAAACTTGGGAAAATTCAACGATAGATCTAATGAAGGCATCTTTGTGGGATACTTAAAAAAGACAAAAGGTTACAGAGTTTTCCTACATAAGCTGGGAAAAGTGATCACTTCCAGTGATGTGAGAATAGATGAAAACTGGAAAACAATGCAGAATGGAGAAGCTGAGGACAAAGAAGAAGATGACTTCAATATAGATGAAAAATCAAACAAACTTGAAGAAAAGGAACAAGAAGTAAATTCAGACTCAGAGAAGAGTGAGTCTAAAGATGAAGAAAGAGATCCTCTTGTAACTAAGATGGTGCAAGGAAAAAAGACAAAAAAAAAAACATGGATCAGCACTCATAAAAAAGATCAAATCATAGGTGACCCATCAGCAGGAGTTACAATAAGAAGAAGAATTATGGGAGCTACTACTTTACTTTCACAAGTTGAACCTAAATTTGGTGAAAACGCTATTCAAGACAAAGCCTGGGTCAAAGCTATCAATGAGGAGCTAGATCAAATTGAGAAGAATGATACATGGGAGTTGGTTCCAAGACCCACTAATAAGAATGTCATAAGAACAAAATGGGTGTTTAGGAATAAACACAATGAAGATGGCAAGGTGGTGAGGAACAAGGCCAGGCTGGTTTGCTAAGGCTACACTTAGATAGAAAGGGTAAATGTTGATGAAACTTTTACACCAGTAGCAAGGTTAGAAACTATCAGAATGTTCATAGCTTTGGTAGCACACAAGAGATATAACGTCTATCAGATGGATGTGAAATCTGCCTTTCTGAATGGGCTCCTAAAAGAAGAAGTGTATATTGAACAACCTGATGGAGTACAAATCAGTAAGGATGAGACACATGTATGCAAGCTAAAGAAAGCTTTGTATGGTCTTAAGCAAGCTCCAAGAGCATGGTATAGTAGGGTGGATGCATACTTGAAAAGGTTGAACTTTAGAAGAGGAACGGTTGATAATAACCTGTATGTGTTCAACTTAGAGAAAAGCCAGCTAATAACTATAGTAAATGTAAATGACATCATCTTTGGAGGGGATCACTTTGAGCTATGCCAAGAATTTGCACAGAAGATGAGTGAGGAATTTGAGATTTCATTGATTGGAGAAATAATGTACTTTCTTGGATTACAAATAAAGCAATGTGAATAAGGTATTTTTGTTTCTCAGACAAAATATGCCAAAGAGATACTGAAAAGGTTTGGCATGGAGGATAGCAAACTTGTCAATATCCCTATAACAGTGGCTGCAAGTTAATAAAAGATCAGGAGAGAAGGAGTACAAACCCTACAGAGTATAGGAAGATGATAGGGAGCCTTCTGTACCTTACAACATCAAGGCCTGATCTTATGCAAGTTGTGTGCATTACCAGCAAATTCTAAGCTGATCCTAAGGAGTCTCATGTGTTGGCAATGAAAAGAATCCTAAGGTACCTCAAAGGAACAATGGAAATGGGTTTGTGGTATCCTGCCATAGATTCTATTAAACTACAAGCATACACTGATGCAAACTAGGTAGGAAGTATAGATAATAGAAAATCAACCAGTGGCTGTAGCTTCTACCTGGGTTCAAAGTATGTTGCATGGTTAAGTAGAAAGCAAAACAATACTACTTTGAGCATAGCTAAGGCTAAGTATATGACTACTTGTACGGCATGTACACAGGTGATATGGATGTTAAGACAATTGGCAAACTTGAGTGTTGAAGTGAAGTTACTAGTGAGTGTACTTTGTGATAATCAAAGTGCTATTGATCTCAGCAAGAATCCAGTTCAACATTCGAGAAGCAAGCATATTGACATCTGGTATCACTTCATCAAAGATCAAGTAGAACAGGGTACAATTCAGTTGGAGTATGTTAGCACTAAAGATCAAATTTCAGAAGCTGCATGAAAATTTTGTTGTTGATGAATCTAATCTCCAAGTGAAAGAAAAGGGGTTTAAAGCAAAAGTGGAGGAGTACTTGAAGAGGATTGAGAAGCTAATCATACTTGAGGCTGAGCAAGGCAAGATATACGAACATCTTAGTGCTAAGGTGATTGTATAAGAGCAAGAGGTGCTGATTTTGCAAGCTAAGCTTCACAAGGTAGAGTTCGAGCTAAAGAAGCATGAAGAAAGCTTTATATAGGCCATGGAAATGAAAGGAGAGTCATCATCAACAAGTGCCATCAAAGAGGATGCTACGAAAAAGTTAGATGAGTGTCTAAGTAATCAAAGACCTTATTCCATGGGAAAGAAAGGACTTAATTACATTAAGAAGCTGAGTGAGAAGGTAAAAGAAAAGAAGAAAATTGTGTTTGTCCCCAAAAGCAAGAATAATGACATGATAGAGAAGCAAACCAACCTAAGTTAAAATGGGTTAGGAAAGATGAGGCGAAGACTCCCATCCACAGGAGACAAATTGTCAAAGATGAAGAGAAGGTTACCATACCAGCTGCTAAAGAAAGAAAACATTGACTTGATAATACTTGTTAGAATATTTGGCCTATAATGAAGAGGAATGTAGGGCAAGAGTTTAAAGGGAGACTTTGTCAAGAAAGAAGACAATCTCAAGTGGAAAAAAGTCATATTCCACTGAGAAACAGTTTTGATTTGCTAGGAGAGATTTGTGGAAGATTTGAAAGGGCTAGACATACTTCTGATGATTGCTTGACATTGCTGTGTGGTTAAGAAGTGCAAAGGAGAACACACCAACCATTACAGTCCCCGGTCAAAAAGTGGAAAGGAGAATACCAACACATGCTCCCACATTCAGCCAAAAAAAGAAGAAGAGGAAGAGAAACGCCTATGGTTGTGGAAGTAGTCTTAAAAACTTCCAAGAAAGAAAGACCATGAATCCTAGATAATGCCTGCTCTTTACACATGACAAGACACTCCAAGATGATGAAAGGAGTAGCAAAATATGATGTATGGTCTATCAAATTTGGCAATAATAGCACCTTAAAGATTCAAGGTATTGATGCTACTGAAATTGGTGCAGAAAAGCTGAAATCAAAGAAAGTGCTTTATGTTAAAGGTATAAAACACAATCTTATCAGTATTAGCCAGTTATTTGATGATGGACATAAAGTTAATTTCAACAAGAATGGCTATATAGTAAAGAGACTAAAAAATGGTGTTGTCCTTACTAAGGGGAAAAGGATAAATTGAAACTTATACCAAGTTTTCAAAAGCAGCAACACATGCTACATGAGCACTAAAGATGAGAATGTGTTATGGTATAGAAGATTGGGACATTTTGGACTAAAGAGGCTGAACTTATGTATTCAGCCAACCCCTCGAGGCTGAGGTATTTACTAACCCCTTTCCCCTTCCCTCTACTATTATTCTTTGGATTTGTTGTTAAAAGGGGAGATATTTTGCATAAATCGAAAGAAAGGGTATGCTAATAAAAAGGGGGAGTTAAACTAGGTTAAGAAAGATGCATGTTTTAGGGGGAGCTATGAATAACAATGCAAGGGAATAGTAAAAGTCAATAATTGTTATATGTGCATTGTTAGATTTAATGTGTTGCCAACAAATAATCCAAAGTGGGAGATTGTTTAACCCATCTTTGATGGCTTATGTTGAATTTGTTATCAACACTATCTTACACAGTTATATGTGTTGATTTGATATTATGAATGTCGTTGATATGTAATGAGGTCATTAGGAGAAACTGGTGATGATAAGACATCCCTGGCATTGAGGAGTCAATGTTGACAATGACCTTAAATTTTTTACGTCAATATTGACCATTAACCCTAAATTTTAGGAATCAAATCCAACCATTGATTATACAGGGAATTAATGATGACTGTTGATGATGGTGTAACCTTAATTTCAAAGCTTTATAAATACCCTTATGTGTCTTACAAAAAGGGTGTGTGTTGTAGAAAATTAAGAGAGTCGGCTAAAGAGAGAAGTAAGCGGCAAGCCTAAGGAAAAAGAGAGGTGAATAGCAAAGAAGAGGTAGCCATCAAGCAAGGTGCAACTAGCCAAAGAGAGGAAGCAAGAAGCAAGACAGCTGGCCAAAGAGAGTGTTGTAGCCACCAAGAAAAGAAGGCAATGCAACCGGCCAAAGAGAGCAAGAAAGAAAGTAAGGGGCAACCAGCCAATGAGAGTGCAATAGCCACCAAGGAAAAAAGGCAAGGCAGCCAGCCAAGAAGAGAGCAGCAGCACATCTAGGAGGCTTCCTAGCAGCAACAACATGTCCAAGAGCAATAGCACGTCCAAAGCGCTTCCCAACAGTAACAGGAGGTCCAAAAGGCTATACCAGCACTAGCAGCATATCCTTGCACGTCCAAGAGGGTATACCAATAGTAGTAGACATCCCTACAAGTCCAAAAGGGTATACTAGCACCAGTAGCACCTCAAGAGGCTTCCTAATAGCAAAAGCACGCCTGAGAATCAAGCAAAAAATTAGAATGTGTAGCAGCAAGTCCAAGAATTAGCAGCCACCTGTAGAAAGTGCAATAGCAAGTCCAGGAATCAACCAACAAACCAGCAAAGGCATGAGAAATCTATTGCAGCGCATGGGTAGAGTAGAAGCAATGTGAGATATTTGCCACATTGCATAGGGAGAGCAGCAGTAGTGCGAGAAAACTACTACAGTATACAAGGAGAGTAGCAGCAGTATGAGAAAATAGTTGCAAAGCCTGGGGAAAGCAACAGTGGTGCAAGAAAAACTGTTGCATACACTGGGAGAGTAGTAGCAACGTGAGAAAGTAGTAATAGCGCGCACAAATAGCAGCAGCAGTGTGAACTGATAACAAGAGTAACACGCCCAGATAGCAGCAGCAACTCGTGTGGACAGTGGGCACAAATTGTGCAGACAGCAAATAGAGCTTGTGTGGATGTGGACAGTAGGTAGAACTTGTGTGGATAGCAGGTAGAACTTATGCAAACAATAGCCACAGTGCATGCGGACAACGGGGGCAGAGAACACATACAGCGAGCATGTGGGGCAGCAAGCGTAGTGGGCCTAATAAGCGTGGACAATGGGCACAGAGAGCATGGACAGCAAGCACAGAGAGTGCGGACAACAAGAGTAATGTGTGCGAACAACAGGCATAGCACACGCGAACAGCAAGCATAGTTCATGTGGACATCAAGCAGCAACAACAATGCATGCAAACAACATTAACAATAGATGTAGACAGCAGCAAATAGACGTAATAGCCCGTATGGACTGCATTAGCAACACGTGTGGACAGTAGCGGTAGCGCACATGGACAACATTAGCAGCACGTGTGCATAGCAATAGTAGCGCATGCTAACAGTGATAGCAGAACATGCAAGCAGCAACAGCAATACATGCAAGCAACAATGATAGCAAGTTTGGCAGCTTGCAGTAGCAAAAGGAGAAAGCATGACCAACTGAAGGCTTAGCAACTTGCAACAATAAAGGAGGAAACATACCTGACAGCAAGTCTGGTAGCTTGCAGCAACCGAGAAGAAAACATGCCCGGCAACAAAGGAGAGATCCTGCCAAGTCAATAGGTGAGGTAGCACCAACAGTGGGTAAGACAACACCAATAGTGAAGGAATGAGAAGATCCATATTCTGCTACAACAATCTGTACACATTAAGTGATCGTCCTCCAAGAAAGGATTTTCTATAAACTCTTAATAGATTTGTTGAAAAACAAGATGGGATACCCTTGGAGTGGTTGGGAGATCATTGTAAGTGGTTAAGGAGTGAATATTCCATAACCAAACTGTATCCCTTGATAACAAAAGTGGATTGTGTGATTTAGGAGGGATCCTATCACACCATGGACATATGTCACTCACTATAGGTGAACCACATAAAAATTGTCATGTGTGCTTGTGCATTGATTTATATTCGTACTGGCACACTCACATAAAGGAGAAGGATAAAAATTAGATCATTAACTTTAACAAGCCACCAAGGTTAAATCTGGATTAATTTGTAAAAAGCGCATATCTCACACTAATTTACCCCCTTTCTCAGTGTGAGACATAAAATAGTCCTCATCAGTAGGGTGCCTCATTTGCTACCTTGGCAAGTTCTCTTTCCCTATTAGTGTTGCCTGTCTTACTACCAGGGCAAGTTTTCTCCTCCTACTACTAGTGCTACCTGCCTTGCTGCTGGGGCAAGTTTTCTCCTTCTGCTACTGGTGCTACCTACCCTATTACCAAGGCAAGTTTTCTCCTCCTATTGCTGGTGTTGCCTACCCTACTGTTGGGTAAAGTTTTCTCCTCCTACTACTAGTGCTGCCTTGCCCTATTGCCAATTCTACAAGCTACTAGTTACGATTCACCTACTGCCGAGTGCTGTGCTGGTTGTGCTTGCTGCTATAATTATTAGTGGCGGTTACTACTACAATTGTTGGTTGTATTACAAGTTGCTTTCTCCCTCTTTAGTGATCATTGCACCTCCTCCTTTGGGTACCTACTGCACCTTCTCCTTTTGATGGCTACTACACCTTCTCCTTTATTGTTTTACTGACTACTGCACCTTTCCTTGATTGGTTGCTACAACTTCTTCCTTGGGTGGTTTATTGGTTGTTACATGTTCTCCTTTGGTATGGTGTGGTTGCATGTCTTCTCTGGTATGATGTGGCTACTACATGCCTTCTTCTTCTCTCTTTGATTTGGTCAGACGCTACTTTTTTCTTCTCCCTTTGGTTTGGCTGGCTACTGCCTTTTTTTTCCCTTTGGTAGGGTTATTAGTTACTCTACCTCCTCCTTTGGTTGGTGTAGTTACCTCCTTCTTTGGTGGTTGCTATCACTAACCTCTCCTTGGTGCTGCACCTCTCTTGGCTAGTTGTACCTCTCTTGGCCGGTTGTAACTCTCCTTGGTGCTATACTCTTAGCCGATCACTCTCTTTTTTGTGGCTACCTCTCTTTTTGTCGTTCTTTTTTTGCAACTGGTCGATCTCTTTTATATAGCACACATACATCTTGAAAGATACATGGATGTATTTATAGGCTTTAAGATTTAGGGTTGCACAATCATCAAAAGTCAGCATTGATTCCCAAAATAGTCAAATTTAATTCCTAAAATTTAAGGTCAACAATCAGCCTTAACTGTTGGACTTTTCTAAAATTTCTCTTTATGAAATTCTTATTTCTATAATACAGGATCTTTCTTTATGCGAATACTAGCAATAAAATTGTAATTGAAATTAACATACCGTTATCCATTATGCTGATGTCCCACAGTGAAGATGAGAATCCTCTTTTCTTTTCATTCTTGAACGCTGCTCTCTTTTCTCCTACTCTTCCCTTTATTTTCTTTACATTTTCTCTCTGATGGTTGAGATCTTAGGAAAGGTCCGCAATAGTGTATATATATATATATATACACATTTTTCCTTTCCTATAACCGTTACCTTAAATAGTAAGATCCTCCCTTTCTGTAATAATTATCTTAAATGGGAAGATACTCCTCTTCTTATAATGATTATTCTTAATAGGAAGATACTTCTTTTCTTGTAACATTTATTCTTAAGAGAGAGAGTGGAGGGATTTTAAACCCGATGACCCAAATTACCGTTATACCTAATCGACCATCATATTAGACCTTTTATTTTGAGTCATACTTTAAATAACATGGGCCACTCATGTTAATTTATTTAACAATCTCCCACTTGGTCCATGTTATGACTTGATGAATCAATAACTAATAAGTGCGCACAATCCTTAAAGATCATCAAATCACAATACTTGATTGAATTAAAATAATTGGATCATGGCGGTCACACATCTTTTAGCGACATGATTCCTTCCATGTATCACATAATCATCATAATTCATAATAACCTTACTGAGGAACATTAAAACTTTAATTGTCATTCCCATATATGTCATTAGTTATCTCACAAACTATAATCGTATGCAATTGAATAGAGATAACAAAGCACAAGAAAAACCATAACCTTAATTGAATTCACGAGTGTCACAATAATATGAGCATCTTAAAATATTGGCTTTCAAGAGAATGAGGACCTGTCCATAATGCCCATCCGATCAACATGTCCAGTAAATATTTTCGGTGGCAAACCTTTAGTTAACAAGTCCGCTATCATCAATTCAGTACCAATATGCTCAATAGACACTCTTTGGTTTTGCACTTCTTTAACAGATAGGTATTTCAAATCCATATGTTTCGCACCTTTAAAATACCTATCATTCTTAGAAAAGAAGACTGCTGCAGAATTATTACAGTAAATTCTTAACGGTTTTCTATACTGTCGACCAAACCAAGCCTTAAGACAAAATTCCGCAACCATAATGCATCAACAGTAGCCTTAAAGCATGCTACAAATTCAGCCTCCATAATGGAAGTAGCAATGACAAACTGCTTCCCACTTTTCCATGAAACTGCTTTTCTATTCAGTAGAAACATGTAACCAAATGTAGATTTCCTCAAGTCTACACATCCATCATAATCTAAATCCGAATAGCCTACTACTTCAAGATGACTTGATCTTTTATAAGTAAGTATGTAATCTTTAGTGCCTTGTAAGTACCTAAGCATTTTCTCTCTGGTTTTCCAATGATCTATTCCAGGATTACTTTGATATCGGCCTAACATTCCAACTACAAAACTAATGTCTGGCCGAGTACATGTTTACACATACATCAGGCTTCCAACTAGTAATGCATAGGGAATTGATTCCATCGCTTTCCGTTCCAAATCATTCTTTGGACATTGCAATTCACTGAACTTATCCCCTTTCTGAATTAGAACTATTCATGTTGAGCAATTTTCCATTCTAAATCTCTCTAATACTTTATCGATATAGCCTTTCTGAGACAATCTTAACAATCCTTGTGATCTATCACGGAATATCTTTATTCCTATCACATAGGATGCCTCATTCATATCTTTCATTTCAAAAGTTTCAAAAAGAAATTTCTTTACATCATGTAACAAACCCATGTCATTAGCAGCTAAAAGAATGTCATCGACATATAGGACTAATATAATGAACTTGCTCCCACTGACCTTCATATAGATACACCGATCAACCGTGTTCTCTACAAAACCGTATGACGTAATGGTATTATTGAACTTAATATACCATTGTCGAGAGGCTTGTTTCAGTCCATATATCAATTTCTTTAATTTACACACCAAATTTTCTTGCCCGATGGTGGTGAAACCTTCAGATTGGTCCATGTACACTTCCTCTTCCAAGTCACCGTTCAGAAAGGCGATCTTTACATCCATTTGGTGAAGCTCTAGATCATTATGAGCCACCAAAGCCATAATAATTCTTCAGGAGTCTTTCTTAGAGACTGGAGAGAAAGTCTCCTTATAGTCAACACCATCCCTTTGAGTGAAACCTTTGGCAAGAAGTCTAGCCTTATACCTTTCGATGTTACCTTTCGAGTTTCGCTTGGTCTTAAAGACCCACTTACAGCCAACTCGTTTTGATCCTTCAGGTAACTCTACTAGTTCCCAGACTTGGTTTACATCCATCGATTTCATCTCTTCCTTCATGGGATTGAACCACCTTTCAAAATCATTACATTCCATGGCTTATTTAAATGAGACTGGATCTTTATCAATGCTCAATTCTGATTCATTCTCAAGTGAGTAAACCACATAATCATTCAATACAGCTAGCCTTTTCTGTCTTCTAGACCTCCGTAATGCCATTTCTTGTGGTATCACTTGTTCATTTGTAAATTGAACATTGTCACTTGGTTCATCTCTTATGTGTTCACATTGCATGTTTCAAGTATCAATTTGTTGTTCTTGCATATCACGTGACTGTGATGCAATATGAGGAACAACAATTTAAGTATAAACACTAGGTGTGGGGATACCAACCTGAGTAGGAGTACTCACTGTGGATCTTTCATTTTGTAATTCTTTACTATCCACCTTTCGTGATTCCCCACTCCCACTGAACTGGCCACTTTCAATGAACCTACCAGACTCAGCTATTCTAGTACTATGGTTAGGACAATAGTACCTGTACCCTTTCGACTTTTCAGAATAGCCAATGAAATAATCACTTATGGTTCTTGCATCAAGCTTTCCTTTATGTGGATTATATATCCTTACTTTTGCTGAACAACCCCAAACATGGAGGTGTGTCTCAAACTAGGTTTCCTTCTTGTCCATAACTCATAAGGAATTTTGGGGATAGCCTTACTAGGAACCCTATTCAGCAGATATACAGCAGTCCTTAATGCATGCATCCACAAGGATAAAGGTACAGTACTATAATTTAACATGCTCCTAACCATATCCATAAGTGTGCGATTCCGCCTTTCCGCTACACCATTCTGTTATGGTGTACCAAGCATTGTAAACTATGCACATATGCCTCGACTTTCAAGAATTTTCTCAAATGGACCAAGACATTGTCCAATTTCATTGAATTTTCCATAATATTCACCACTCCTATCTGACTTAATCACTTTTACTTTTCTATCTAACTGCCTTTCCACTTCATTAATAAACACCTCTAGGATGTTTACTGATTAGGACTTTTCATGTAGTAGATACAAGTAACAATATCGTGAGTAGTCATCTATAAAGGTGATGAAATATGTCTTGTTTGTTTCCCTTTTATATAGTCAATACATACATACATCCCAATCAGTAAAATCCAATTGAGGTAGGACATCACCTTTCACCAACCTCAATATCCTTTCTTTGGATATATGACCCAATCTTTGATGCCATAAGAAAGCAGAACTTTCATCATGCACATTACACTTGTTACCTATACTACGCTCAACAAGAAATATGGAATCAGCATACATAACATCAAAATTAAAACGGTACAAATTATCAATCAAAGTACCAGATCCATAATAGTACGAATGTCTATACAATGAAAATGCACCATTTCCAATCTTAAGGTTAAATCCTTCTTCATCCAACTTTGCAACAGAAACTAAATTTCTAGCACATTCAGGAACATAAAGACACTTTTCTAAATCCAGATGACACTTAGTGTCCAAGATCAATCTGTACATCCCAATTCCTTCTATTTGTGCCTTCATTCTGTTTCCCATATAGAGGAACTTCTCAGTTCCTGTTATAGGTTGGATTGAAAGGAATCCCTGTATAATATGACACGTGAATAGTAGCTCCAGAGTCTAACCACCAAGCATTATTGAGCACTTTCTTGAAGTGACCCATCTTTTCGTAGAAGAAGCATTTCTGATCCTTTTGGATCTGACCTCCAGTGACTTTTATAGAGGCTTTGTCCTTCTTCTTACTTTTTCTTATATGGTTTAAACTTGCTACCACTAGCATCATTACGAACGATAAGGTTAATGGAGTGATCCTTCATCTTCTTTAATCTCCCTTCCTCCTGAATTAACATGGCCTTAATTTCTTGAAAGTTCCATTTCTCTTTAATAGTGTTATAATTCACTTGGAACTGGCCAAATTCAAGAGTGAGTGAATTTATGATGAATTGAACCAGAAATGATTCACTCACATCCATGCCCATTGTTTTCAACCTTGCTGCTAGATTAGCCATACTGGTCACATGATCATGAATAGGCTGTGACCAATCAAATTTCGTGGTCGTCAACTCACTCATTAGGGTTCTTACGATGAATTTATCAGTTATATCTGACTGAGAGTATTCCTTAATTCTCATCAGAAATTCCCTCGCATTTTCCGTCTAAGGATCCATGGCTTGACGTTTTCAGCCATCGTCATCCGCATTAAATTCAGAATCAGCCTATTGGACCGTACCCAAGCCTCATAAAAAGATTTATCAGATTCTGTACTGGTTTCTGTAATGGCTATAAGCTTTTCATCCGAAATAACTGCTAAGTCCAAGCCCAATATACCTAAATGAAACTGAATATGCTCAAACCATTCTGCATAGTTCAGCCCATTGAATTTGATCATCAAATTACCTAAGGCGAATACATTACTAGAAGCTGCAAACATAATCCAAATTTATACCTTAATACTTTGAGTAAACTCTAATGGATTCAAATACATACACTATAAACTTTAATAATGTATTTAAGTTCACCTTTGGGTGATCATTAAATACATAACTTTAATCAATAATGATGCTAATTTAAATATACTTTAATAGATCAATTAATCATACTAGAGTTAACATGAATGTCATCTTTGAATATACAATCACGTTTACCTAATATATCAATTAATCCCTTTTAGTGTCATTAATTACAAGCAATGATCCATTTTTGGATGATCTCCTAACTTCATAATTAATAACCACAATTGTTCATTTCAAAACATTTTATTAGCATCCAAAAAATGAACAATTAAAATTCACAATCAACTGTTCAAATCCTTTCAAAGCCAGGCCACTTTGGTGACTAACAAGTTTTCAATATTTGACTCATATTGATGTGAATTCAATAAACTTTAAAAAATCTTCAATTATGAAAACTTAAATTATCTTTTATGTGGAAGTTTTCCAATAATTGGTCCCCTTTTCACGGTGGCATCCATTCGGACCCGCAGCACCACCATATTGCAGGTGACACACTCGCATGTTGCTTCCAACCAGGTGACCCGCGGTGGTAGCGTCACTGTTCTGCTGCCTCCTGCCGATCGACCCACGGTGGTAGCAGCACCATACTGCTGCCTCTGGCCAAGCGACCCACGGTGGCAGCACCACCATACTGCTGCCTCCGTCCAAGCGACCCTCGATGGCAGCACCACCGTTTTGCAAGCATTGCCCGGGTGCTGCCTCCGGGCGTTGCCCCTGCTCGACCCGGGTCATCAGCCATACCCGGGAGCGGACGCTTGTAGGATCCTTCCTCCACCGATTCGGGTTCCACCACACCATACAAACCGATCTGGGTTCCCGACGTACCCAACAGATCCGATTCGGATCCCCGCCATACCTAGAACCACGGCCCTCACCGGAATTGCGATCTCCTCATTCCGCCGTACCCATAGGCCAGACTGATCCATGTCTCCGGTCGTTCCCAAGAGAAAACCCCAGATCGATTCGGGTCTCCCACCGACAACGAAACATAGCCTTCATCAATCCGTACCCAAATCCGTTCAGGTCGGCGGATATATCCGAAAGCACGAGGCCGATCCGCCATACCCAGATCCATTCGGGTCCGGCGGCGTACAGTCCTCGTGCCAGCTTTCCTTTTTCCTTTCAACGCCAGCCGTTTCGCCAGTGCTGACTTTCCATGGCCGGCGTTTCTCCGTTCAACGCCGACCGTTTCATTAAGCATGGTAAAATCAAAGAAAACAAACGTATATCCACAAAAACATAAAAGGGAAATACGTTGTACAACACAACAGGAAAACAAATAAATTGCAATATTTGCAGACCCGCTCTGATACCAATTGTTGGACTTTTCTAGAATTTCTCTTTATGAAATTCTTATTTCTATAATACAGGATCTTTCTTTATGCGAATACTAGCAATAAAACTGTAATTGAAATCAACATACCGTTGTCTATTATGCTGATATCCCACAGTAAAGATGAGAATCCTCTTTTCTTTTCATTCCTAAACGTTTCTCTCTTTTCTCCTACTCTTCCCTTTATTTTCTTTACGGTTTTCTTTCTGATGGTTGAGATCTTAGGAAAGGTCCGTAATAGTGTATATATATACACATTTTTCCTTTCCTGTAACCATTAGCTTAAATAGTAAGATCCTCCCTTTCTGTAATAATTATCTTAAATGAGAAGATACTCCTCTTCCTGTAACGATTATTCTTAATAGGAAGATACTTCTCTTCTTGTAATGTTTATTCTTAAGAGGGAGAGTGGAGGGATTTTAAACCCGATAACCCAAATTACTGTTATGCCTAATCGACCATCATATTAGACCTTTTATTTTGGGTCATACTTTAAATAAAATGGGCCACTTATATTAATTTATTTAACATTAACCCCTAAAATTTAGGGTCAATGGTTAACATTGACTTATTGACTTCAAAGTTAACCTACCATTAACGATATTGACCAACGACTTCTTTGCATCTCAATGACATTCAAAACATCAAATCAATACAAATAATTAAGCATTATTATGTGAGATGTTGTTGACAACAAATCTAACATTAGTCATCAAAGATGATCGCAACAATCTCCCCCTTTGAATTTATTGGCAACACATTAAATTTACAAATCAACAATTAAGCATAAGCACAGCTCCCCCTAAAACATACATCTCTCTTGTTGCATATACTTGTACCTTTAAATCACCTTTATTTTTTGCTTCTCCCCCATTATTCATCAAGCTATTCCCCATTTTAATCAACATATACTCTTTTTGGATTTATGCAAAAGATCTCCCCCTTGGACAACAAATCCAAAGAATGATAAAATATGGAAGGGGAGAGGGGTTAGAGGCATACCTTAACCTCTAGGGGTTGGCTGAACACATAAAGTCAGCCTTAACTTCTAGAACATCTCTCTTGATAGAGGTTTGGTGAATATATTGACAACTTACTTTGTGGCAAGCATATACTCTATCTTTACTTCATTTTTCTCCACTTTTTCTTTGATAAAGTGGTACTTGATTTCAATATGTTTGGTTCTGAAGTGTTAGGCATGATTCTTTGACAAATTAATGGCATTTTGGCTGTCATAACCAATCAACTATGGCAACTGCACATTCACCTTCATATCTTCAAGTTGTTCTTTCATCCACAACAATTAAGTACAAACCTAAGTAGCAGTCACATATTCAACCTTTGTAGTACTTAGACTCATTAAATTTTGCTTCTTGTTATGCCATGAAACACATTTACTGCCCAAATAAAATGTACCACTTGACATTGACCTTCTATCATCACAATTTCCAACTCAATCAGTATCTGTATACCCATACAAATTAAGCTATCCACTTCTATCATAAAACGGCCCATAATTTGTTGTGCCTTTCACTTATTTTAGAATTCTTTTAGCAACCATAAAATGAGATTCCTTGGGCTCATTTTGAAATTTGGCGCATAGTGTTACAAAAAAAACAAGATTAGGCCTTAATGTTATTAAATACAATAAGCTTCTAATCAACTTTCTGTATTTCTTCTAATCAACCATATTGCCTTCTTTATCCTTGCTTAACTTTGTTCCAACCATAATGGGAGTGATTACTTCTTTAGTGTTCTTCATCCAAAACCTTTTTAACAGCTCATAAGCATACTTTTCTTGGGAGAGAAAAATTCCAACCTTGCTTTGCAAAACCTATAACCCTAAGAAGAATTTCATCTCACCTTGCATCGACATCTCAAACTTCTTCTTCATCAACTCAGTAAAAATAGTGTAAAGGG
Source organism: Ceriops decandra (assembly GCA_020615895.1). Lineage (NCBI taxonomy): Eukaryota > Viridiplantae > Streptophyta > Magnoliopsida > Malpighiales > Rhizophoraceae > Ceriops > Ceriops decandra. Next base: position 5,832,429 of record JAHLGO010021098.1, on the reverse strand, counting down.
CCTTTTTTTCTGTAACAAAAATTATGTCATCAACATAAATCATAACAATTAAGTGGCCCTATTTATCTTCTTTTATGTACAAGTTGCTATCCATATTCCCTTTTTTGAGCTTCATATCTTTGAGGCATGTATCTAGCTCGAAATACCATGCTCTTAGAGCGCATAGACTCACAAATATTAAATATGTCTATAAATAATTTTAATTATTTAATTAATCAAAGAATTAATCTTAACTATTCCATAAAAGATTGGTATTAAATCAGATTAACATAACTAATATTAGTGCACCCAATATTTTGCTTGAAGTTTTTGAAAACAGGAAGGCTCCTTTGATTCGTAGAAGTAACTCTTACTTAAAAGTAATTTTTTAATTTTAATTTTAATCTAAAAATAAAAAAATAAAAAGTTATGACTCTTATTTTGTTGTAATAAGAAACATATTAAACTTTAGATTGTAATTTTATATTAGATATTAATTTATAGTAATTTAAATTTTATTATCTTTATTATGTTTTTTCTAAATAAATAATTTATAATTCAATTGATTTGCAAAAATTAACTTTCCATGAGAGTGAGCAATTGTGAGTTTTTGATAGAAAATAAAATAAAGGTACAATAAACACAATTTTAAAATAATAATAATAATAATAACATATGCTTAAAAAATATAAAAGTACCGTATAACGATAAAGTAACTAATTGAGTGTATTCAAGAAAAAATACACATAGAATGAAGGTAGGGACTTATGACCGACGTTATAGTATAACAAATAGGAAAACAAAACAAAATAAAAGTCACAATACTTGCAATACAAGATATTTCAGGTATAAGCTATTGGTCAATTGAATGGGAGTATGTTACCATTCCCCCATTCTATCGTGGCATCAGTTCTAGTTCTTTATGTGGGTTGTATATCTTGGGCAATTGTCTATGATTTTTGTCTGTATTTGTGTCTTTGCAATGATACAACCTCAGGGATTTTATTTTTCTTTTTTAGTGTAAAGAACCCGTTAAGGGGTGCTTATCTGTGCACAACTTTGTTCAATGCTAATAATGCTTATTTCTATTGCTTGCGCAAAAAATAAATAAATACATAAAATAAAATGGGGAACAGGGGAAACCAGAGAATGTAGGAAAGTAAAATAGAAAGAAAAGAGAGAGGTGGTTATGTTTTTATTACAGTTAAACTCTTGTTTCGAAAAAGAAAAAAATCTGTCAGAGATTGACCTTTTTTTTATCAGGATTGGAGATCTCTCAGAGGCTATTGTGCCTGTTTTGAAGAGTTTGTCCTAGGTGCGCTTTACGAGTGCTTTTGCAGGGTAAGATAAAAACATTTCATATTGCTGGGATACATCAGACTTTCTGAAACTTATACATGATAATCTACTTCCAACGGAAATTTTAATTTTGCCATTGCATGGTAAGATAATTGGCCATTTTATCAATCCATCCATCAGTCCATTTGCTATTCTGATTAACACGGCAGACAAATTATCGAAACATGCAATGTGGTGTCAAATAGCAAAAATTTTTTAATCAAATACGAGCTGGGAATCATCAAAGCAGATAATACAAGCTAATTAGAAAAACAAAAGGAATGAAATTGTAAGTAACCAATAAATAAAAATCATCTATAGCATCAATATAATCCAAACACCACACTCATAACCACAGCAATCAGTAAAACTTTTAAGCAACCATACCCATTCAAAGTACACCTCTCCAACTATCCATTATTCCAACAGGAAAAACTAACATTATCTGCCACTTTCAAGCGTGGACTCAGAAGTTACCTGCGGAAAAGGTCCATCTCTGCAGTTAATATAATAGAAGCTAGAGTCTAGATACGACGTCTCTTTGGAAGTCGACATCCATTATGGGGACGTCGAGTTGTATCTTCAATAGCTACTATGGGATTCCAATCACCCCGAGAATTGGTCAAGCCCTCACTATAGCTTGTGATTGCTTGTCTTTTCTTCTTAAAGTAAGTAAACCCTCTCACCTTTATCACAATAGATTTCAACCCCTCCCCTCTTGCCTTTCGTCCAAAATATTCAGCAGTCGCTTGAGCCGTATACCTGGACATTTTTGGGCCCCCCATGTTCTTCATTACTCTTCCTGACGAACCCGAGAGTGCCTCGTATAATAATTCTTTAGTTCTAGGATCCTGTTTAATGAAACGCCCTCTTTTTTTATTTCCCTTGTAGTCCGTCAAAGTAACAAATGTATTGTTACGTGTGAGCTTTATATGGACAATATCAGCATTCTGATCAGCATCATTATGAGAATGATGGGAACCACCTTGCTCTATTACTTCTCTCACAAAGTCCATTGGCTTGGAAATCCCCTCTGAATTGTACTCATTCCTGCCTGCTGTGTGGATGAAACTCTGAAAACCCAATCCATAAGGAAAAGGCACATTCTGCTTTAAGGCCAACAAACATGAATTCAGCCATGAGGTTTCTGCATACTTCAGCATGACATTTGGCCTACTCAACAATGCAACGTCAGCAGAGGAACATGAACCAACTATAGGATTACCTAAACAAGCAACAGAGTTCAACAGTCATTTATTTTAGTAAGGAACACAAATCAGAGCATATATCTATTGCATTTCTTGTTTGGATAGCTCACTTATCTCTCCCACCCACCCACCCACCCCGGGGAAAAAAAAAAAAAAAAAAACTCCATAAACCCAAGTACACGATCTCCAACAAAAGAAATTAGCAATGCATCTCTTATTAGATGATTGATCCCAAACTTCCATGGTGGCTGAAGAAGTACACTTCAGAAACAGATTCTTTGGAATGCATAAAGATCAAGTTTTCTATTCGCGTTCTTGGGTTTCTAATTCAGGTACTTGGTTTCTTATCATCAGCAACAGTTCACATTCAACAACCAATCAACTATAACCTACCTCATACAAGATGTTTACTTCCTTTCTTTTTATTTTTTCGGAGGTTCTCTGTCACAAATCTTAAGATATCAGAACCCATTAAAACAACAATAAAAAAGAAAAGGAAAAAAAAATTGCTCATATAAAATTTTGAAAATGAAATGGAAGCCAAACCTCTTCAAATGCTAGTAGCAATCCCATAAAACTCTCCCCTCTCACCCCTCCCCAAGGAAAAAAATAAAAGAAAAGAAAAAATTATTTTTACTTTTCATTTCATTTCATTTCATTTGGGTTCTCGAAAATTAAACATACTAAAGTGGAAATCATTTTCTTTGATCCATTTTGCCCAGAAACCACATGAGGTAGCATACGATATGCGAAGTAAAAACAAACAGAACAAAGGAAAAAGGAAAAAGATCGGGAGAGATGCCTGGAGGGAGAGACTTGAAGACGCCGCCATAAACACGACTAAGATGGGAAGCAGAAGCAGAGAGAGGACGAATAGCTTTGAGAACGTGAGAGAATGAAATTGATTGCATTTTGATTGATTTTTTGTTTTTTCTTTTTTTTTCTATTATGCTTTCCCTCTCCTGCGCTCAGGGCTTTTTAAGTTTTTGAGGGTCGCTCGGTCGGGGTTTGAGGTTTGGTTTTAGGGTTTTGGGTAAAAATAAAAAAATATAAACCAACCATATATTTGGGGTTTTTATTTAAACTATAAATTATGATTTTGAAAAAGGAAGAGATATAGCCTCTTATCTTATGTTTAATACACAAAAAATTGTCCAAAATGTCAGCCGGAATGTTACCTTTGCTTTGATGCGATTTGGCATGTTTATTTACAGTCTCATCCAAAAATAAAAAAATAAAAAAATAAAAAAAGAAGAAAAAACAACATAATATGTGCAATCAAATTTTTAGTAAATCCAGCAATAAAAATACATAAAGCAAATAATACTTTTGGATTCGTTCGTCACATATCCATATGTGTAATCATGAACCTCTCAAGACACAACACCTCCAACATCAGTTGTTGGGATCACTGACACACGTAAAAGTTAGTTTTTGCCTACCCCATGCGGTGCCCTTTAAAAATTTTCATCCTCTTGTGCATCATCTGCACTTAAGAGATGATTGAGTGCCACTCTTGCCCTTTTCGGTTCCGACGAGGCTTCCTTGTCATTCTCTTCTCCACCCTTCCTTTTATCATTATCGTTCTGCCTTTCTTCATAACGCTCAACACTATTGGTTTCTTCCTTGAACGCCTCTGCCTTGTCTTGCGGTGATGGCATTGGAGCTAATTGGTCAGCTTTCTCTTGTCTAGTTGCGGTGACTTCCTTGTGTGCTTGTTCACAATCTTTCAGGAATAAGCGGATTTCTTTATTTGTTGCAAGATCGCGAGGAGTCTTTCCTGCCTTCGTCTTGACAGTTGGAGAGGCACCTTTCTTCACCAAGTACTTGACTAGCTCCAGGTTGGAAGCTTGAGCAGCATAGTGAAGTGCAGTTAGTCCCTTTCGAGTGGAAGCTTTAACGGAGACACCAGAGGAGAGCAGAGTCCGGACAACTTCCAAATGAGCCTTTTGGGAAGCAAAGTGAATTGCCCCCATGTCATCCATGGCAGCAGCACCAACATCAGCCTTATGCTTGCAGAGGCAGCTTACCACCTGTGAGTGCCCTGCCCACGCTGCTAAATGCAATCTATAGGGGGTGTCAAGAAAATTTAAACTTGGTGATGTCAATTAACTTTAAAAGCCAAGCACGCAACAGACAGAAGAAAGAGGACATGCATGCAAGCTAACTGGCAGTCCCTTTTTAATGATAACTTAAACAACATCCCAAGAATGGACAGCCGTCAATAACATTTATTTACAATGGAAAACAATCCCTGTTGAAGTTGAGAAGAAAGAAGAGTTGTGAAAACCAGAGGGTTCAGGAATATTTCTGCACTGTCAGTGAGAATCCAAAAGGCAGGATGACAGAAGATCCTGTGTTTCATAGTAAACCATAGACGCAAAACTTATCACCCATGACATGTGGACAATTAACAGTGCCACCAATGAAAATGCAAACCACTGGCACAGCATTGCAAATGAACATTGGAAATAGCATAGCATGACAACACATAATTGAATTCTTATCAAACTTATAATTGCAGATTTAGCCATAAACATAGTCCAAGTTGATGTAGTCTTAAGCCTCAAGACAGCAATATACTAGAAAATTTTAAGCAGTCACCCCAATCACCACCTACTCCGACATGCTCAAAGACAACACAATTTGTAGGCTCATCACTACAACATACATTGTTTCATGTATATTATTAAACATTTAAAAGAGGTCATCAACCAGGCTATTGTTGAAATTCAAGTGCTTAATTCCCTCCTTTATGTGCATTAATATCTCAGAAGGAAAGAACTGAAATTTACATGATAGGAATGTACAAAAGCTAGACCACTTACAGGAAAGAGTTCAACAAAATCTATGGCAATTCAAGCATCGACCCTGTACAAGCATATGAAACTCAGATGACTGAGAAAGGAAGCCCTTGACAGCCCTGCTGTCCAGTTAGATATCTCTAAACCAGCCAAAAGAAGGAGACAGACGAACAAGAATAACAGATAACCAACCATCAAAGACTAAAAGTCCATGCCCGCAGCTAAACCGGGCAGAAATCATTACTGCCAAATATAACGCCTTCACATCCATACACCAGCACCCAAACTTCTAGTTCTACTCCAGCTGTAATATAGAAGCCAGTCATTTATGGACCTTTATGTAACATCTATAGATTGATATTTTCTTCTTTTTTTTTTTCCCTCCCTTTTTCCAAAGAATGAGGAACAGTTTTGTAGATAAACACTGGGGGCCAAGCCTAAAAGCTAGGAACCTGTCCCGCCACCACCGCTGCCACCACCACCACCACCTCTATGGCCACCACTGCCACCTCCATGACCACCACCAACAACAAAAACATTCACAATAATATATTCATTACTTTTTTTTTTATGGGTAAAACTAAAAACTGGAACAAAAGGATTTCACCACGAGCAAGCAGGGACGACAAAGATCAGACCAAATGAAAACTACCCCAAAAAAGAATAGTACACACACACACACACACACACACACAGAAAGAGGATACGGAGTTCTGGAGTGCTTATCTCTGGAGTTAACAGCCAAAGGATTAGAGCTGAGAATTGACTGAACGGCAATCAAATCGCCACTCCTGGCTGCGGCGTGAAGATCTCCTTCTCCTCCTCCTCCTCCTCCTCCTCCTCCTCCTCTCCTCATTCTTCTACTTTCTTACTTCCTTCTTCCCAAACCCCAACCCTCCTTGGCCTTTTGCTGCCCTCCCTCTTTGACTGCATTCATTGTTTTGAATTTTTGGGGTAGTGTTAGAATGATATTTCCAGGGTTTTCCATCACAATAATAACAATAATAGGGTGATAACATGAAGCTGAAGAAACGATAATATCAAATAATCGTCTCTTCCCCCAACCCACACAGACCCCAATCAGAAATGGAAACGTGTCTCCGTGTGTGTGCGTGTGCGTGTGCGTGAAAAAGAGCGAGAGAGAGAGAGAGAAACAGCGAGAAGGGGAGGGAGTGAACTTACTTTTGTTAGAACCGAGAAGTTGAGAGGCAAAGCTAGGCGAAGCGCGACACAGAAGAGAGTCCTGAAGAAGAAGAAGAAGAAAACGCTACCGTTTTGTATTTGTTTTTTTTAATCTGTTTTTCTTTTTGCTCCCCAAAAAAAAAGTTAAAAACAAAAAGAAAATAATAATAAATAATAAATAATAGTGCTTTTTTAAGTCCTAAAGATTAAAAAGGCGTCGTTTTGACGTTTCAGGAGGGCGTCTAACTGCTTTGTGTGCTGCGCCCCCGCAAGATATCGGAACGTTTAACTGGGAATCCCAGTCCCCTATTTGTCTAAATAACCAGTATTACATCCGCGTAGATTTATTATATCTATCAAGTAGTATTAAAAAAATATATGTATTATTTACATAAAAAATCGATTTATGAATATCTATTTTCAAAAAATAATAAATTAATTTAAGGATTAATTTTTTCTTTGAAAATACAAGAAGAAAAAAAAACTTAAATTATGATCATTTTTATTTTTAAGAAAAAAGTAACTTAAAAAATATTTTTTCTCAAAAAATAAAAAGAAGATTATTGAATTATATTTTCTCCTTCTATAAACATTATTTTTCTTCTTTTTTTTTTGTTTTTCTTAATCAAGAGTATTTGTATTATGCATATTTTAAACATATACAAAAAATTATCAACATAAAATGAGTATCATATTAAATCATAATTGAACACATTTAATAAATCAAATACAAACTAAAATTTTAATTCTATTAGAATGCTAAAAAAATTACTAACCAACAAGTATATTAATTTCAAATATTAAAAATTGTGAAAATTAACTAAGAATTAAATATTTAAATATTAATAAAATTAAGTAAATGTTATCATACAAGTATTTCATTAATTTTATACTAGTTTCTATAATACTAATATATTAATATTAAACCTATATAATACACAAGTTTAAGATATTTATAGAGAAATATAATAAAAGGCGCATACAAAAGGCCAAAAAACTATAAAATTATATGTAAATATATTGACTATTTGAAGGTAAACAAGTATTTAGATATTGATTTTATTAGTTGTGTAGACAATAAATCTATCACTAGATATATTTTTATACTTACTAAAAGTGTTATATCTTAGATAAGTATCAAATAGACTATTATTAGCTCTTTTACTATAAAAGCATAATTCATTATGTACTATAAAACTATAGTACAAGCTTTATGGTTAAGGAATTTTATTATAAAATTACAAATTATGGATTTTATTTCTAAGCCA
>JAHLGO010021098.1:5768043-5811877 GCA_020615895.1 Ceriops decandra | reverse complement strand
TGTGTATAATTATGTATATATAAATAAAATAACAAATATAAATAGAAAAAATATTAAATAATAAACTTGTTTTATTTTTTTATAATAATGTTCAATTTTGAAAAAGAAAGAAATGTTTTTTGAGTCAAGTCAAGATATTTTTGGGTTTTGGCATGTTTTTTGTTGAGTTTTTCTTAGTGAATTTGGGTTAAATTATTAAGTACAATTGAATTTTGACATTTTTCTCTACACTTATTTTGCACATTTTTTTTTATCTCTACTTTCTTTATATTTGCTATTTGTATTTTATCTTATCTCTCCAAGTTCTCTCCTATTTCTTTCTTATATTTTCTCTTTGCACATTCTTTTTTTGTATTTTCTTTATGCATGCATGAATTTTGAAAAGATATTATTAAAATGAAATTGGTAACAATAAAAATAATAGGTAAAAAGTAATAATAATAAATCAAGTGTAACTAAATACAATCTTAACTTACATCATATGGCATATCATTTAGCAAAAACGATTCACTAAAGAGCCTACTTTTTAATTGTTTAGAAGAAAATTCATATTTGAAATGTTAATCTCCTTAATTGATTTAAACTTGAAACTTTTAAGCATATTGATAAAGAGGCATATGATTGACCATGAATTACCTAATGACAAACCCAAAAGGCAATGCTAATGAGCTTGCTCAAACCCCTTTAGGCCTATTAAGATTTAAAGGTTCATCTTTTGGATTTGCTACACAAATAACAAAATCTAACCTGGAAGTATGGAGAGGCCCACACTTGTCATATTACCATTAAACCCCATTTACTCATATTAACCTAACTATGTACAAATAGACCAAGCTAGCACCTGTTAAAGGTAAAGAACAACTTTTTCTTTACATACTTGAGAACTCTTATGCCTTTATCGGCTTGATTGTTGGAGTTTTAATGTCAAAGCCCACCTTTAGCCTTTAGTCATGTGTTTTTCCATAGGAATCAACCTAGACATCATGATTGAACCTTTATACTAAGTTAATTCAACTATATCTTTCCACGTTTCCTCCTTAATGAGTACCTCTCATTGATTGGCACCATATGTGAGAAATTACACATTGGTTACCCTTCGTAATCATCCTTTACCTAAGGATATAACTAAGTCAAACCTTATAAAGTATAAAAGTTTTTAAAGGTCTATATGTTATACTATGCAAGCAACTATATAAAATCCATCAACTTTTATGTCATTCAACTTGTTTAACATTTAACTTGCCACTGAGAAGATAAAATGGTTAAATACATGATTAGCCATGTTGTAAACTCTTTAAGAGACAACCATCCAAGATTGTCTTATCTTATTAGTTAGATGTGTTGACTTGTTAGCATTCACATTAACATTGATACTTAGTAGTTACTGTTAAGATACCAAAAAATTAATACCTTATTCTTGATAGTAGATGATATGAGTAATAATTGATCCTATAAAGAATATTATCGAATCATTACTAATTAACTAAAATTTAAAGACCTTAATGTAATTAAAGGAAAAATTGCATTCTAATTTTGTAGCAATTTAAATAAACAAACTAATTAAATAAAATAAATTATAGAAAGACCAATTACTAAAATTTTTAGGTTCATTTATAACTATGATATTCAATGATCATGATCATTTATAATGTTATCTCAATTCTAATAGAACTATTAACCTTAGATAACAACAAGCTTTACTATCCATATTTTCCCTTTGATATTCATGTAGGAAAATAAACTCTTTATTTAAACTCTAACCATTATACCATTTGAATAAGCTTATTAAAGTGAGATGCTGGTAGCTTTAAAAATTAGGAAAATAAATTAATACAAGCAACAATCACACAAACTTAGGTTGTTTAATTTGTATTGAGTTATTCTTAACAATAAGATGAAAACTTGTATATAATCTCCTATTATTATTTTCTACTTAATGATTAGGAAGAAGATAAAAATGGATCATAATTCCTAATTCATACAAGTAATATTTGTTTAATCACTTTAATATGCTTAACCAAATTGATTGAATAAATACTTTTTCAATTATTAAATTATAATAACTTAAACAATTTCATAAGAAAAGAGAAGAATATACCAAAACAATTATATCATTGAAATCCCTTAAAACTATTGAAAAGCCTATTCATGCTAAAAAAAAAAAAGAATTCATTTTGGAGTGATTGTTTTATGCTTTATTTATGTCTCCTTTTTTACTCTTAAATGATTTTTATTATCCTAAAAAATATGCATATTAGCCATTAGCAATTCCTAAAGAATTAAGGACTAGCATATTGCCATCATAACATGACAACAATTTGTCAGTGGCATAAATAAAGCAAATGTGGGAGGAAATGCTAGTCCTTTGTGCATCTCAATCGTTAGCGTGTCACACAGGAATATGAGACATGATATCCCTTCTTTTGCAAGAAATTATAGACACCTTATCCGATAGAAGTTCAAACTCTTAAACCTAGATAATTATGATGACACAAGGGGCCTTATTTAACATTAGATCAAATTTTGGACAATAATGTTCCTTTGCTCTACCTCATATGCAATTGTATGCAAGACATCCATCACCACACTTAAAGATATTACCCAACAATGGTACTTGGAGCTCCGCTCCCTTTACAATAGATCATGAAATCTAAGCAATTAGGAAATCTTTTTCTTGCAAGGTTTGTCACTAGTTGATTGTGCAAAAAGACTGTTATAACATAACCTTTATCAAAACTTTGAAAAACATAGAAATGCTCAATATGGAAAATTTGAATTTAAATATGATATTTGTAACATTTTTTGATAACCTTATTGATTTTTGCTTTTTATAATCCTTGGAAAAAAAAACCTCTTTTAAACTATACAAATAAGATGACTAAAGTAAAAATATTCATCAACATGGAAGATGTAAGAAAAACTTAAAAAGAAATGTAAAGCAAGTAAACTCAGAAGAAACTTACTTCCTTAGAAAAGGATAAACATCGCCAATAAAAGGAGTGAGGAGTAGCCCCTTATCAGTTCCTGTTATAAAGCTTTAGCTTTGATATTTTAAATACAATAATTACACTTCTCTTATAATTTTACATTTCCAAATGCTCATAAAGGTGCAAAGATAGAGACTACTTCAACAACCTTTTGAGAGGAAATTAACTCTTAACTATCATAATAACATAAGGTATTATGCATTCCATTACATTCATAAACACATGATAAAGGAATACTAGAGGCTTAAAGACAAAATTGAGAAGTTCATATAAGCTAAACAACTTAGACAATATGTTTAAGGCAATTTACATCATGATGATAGGTATGCAGTTGGTGACACGTGGGTGCCTTATGAATTGATAATGCATAATTATTAATGTTCACACAAATAGCACAATTAAGAAGAAAAAAAGTGCCTTTTGTAGGACCTTAAGCCAATAAAGGAAACCATCCATATGATCATTGAGGGAGCATCTTAAGATGGTAGTAGTGCTGTGTTTAGGAAATCATATGCTAGAAAGATCCTCAACCTTTAAGATAAACACCTTAAGGACATAAAAACTACTCCCATTACATTTACAAATGATGACCTCATTAGTGTAAAATAAGTCTATGATGACCTTTAATCATCATGAGCATGATAAGCTACTTTAACATTATGTGTATCTTATAGTAAATACGAGAAACTTGGTAGACATTTTGTTCTTTAACACATTCCTCAAAATGGGAATTAGCAAGCAATACCTTTGACTAATAAGCTACCCTTCTATAGCTTCACCTAAGAATTTATTGTTCTAAAATAGGTGATAAACTTACTTGTATTTATAAGTGAGCCACTTAACACCTTAATTGTTATGCTTAAATTTGTAGTGCTCAAGTTACCTTCTTTCCATGATAAGATTTTGGCTAGACTAGTATCATAAGCTTTAGATTCTAATCTTTTCATCAAGCATCTTAAACTTAAATTTCCTATACCAAATGAAGTAAAAGAAGCTATTAGGAATAGAAAAAGGTGTGGGAACTTTCAATTGTATAGATTAAGGAAAAAGGGAAAGTGTAACATTAAAAGTAATAAGCCTTGACATCTAAAAAAAAACTTAGACAAGTAAGGATTCTAATTGAGGGATTAGTCTAAGTCCCCCTTAACCAAGTACGCCCTTAAAGGCATTATAGATTCTAAAAAAGCTAGGGAGGGTTTGAAGGATGATATCACTCATTTTTTACAATCCTACTTAGAAGTATTTGTATGGGTGTTCTTAGACATGCCCAACTGTGACCTAAAAATTGCCTCACATTGCTTAAGCATATATAAGAATGTCTTCTAATTAGGTAAAAGAAGCAAAGCATAACCTTTAAATAATGAGTGGTGATTGAAAAGAAGGGCTCTACAAAGTTATATTAATATAAGAAGTCACATACCTAGATTGACTAGTGACTGTGGTCATGGTTAAGAAAGTAATGTGGACTTCATCAATCTTGACAAAATGTACCTAAAGGATAAGTATTTGCTACATAGAATTGACTAATTGATAAATGACACCTTAGGTCATGAACTCTTCACTTTTTGTAGACATGTTCTCTTGATACAACTAAATCTTTATGCATGAAGATGATTAAGAAAAATCTTTCTTCATCATGAAGTAAGGATTGTATTACTACAAGATAATACCTTTTAGACTTTAGAACACAAGAGCTATATAATAGTGATTGGTGAACGAGATGTTCCAAGATTAGATTGAATGTAATATGGAGGTATATGTCAATGATATGGTTATTAAAAGTAAAACCACATAGTAGAGTTACAAAAGACATTTAACACTTTCAACTAATATGGTATGAAGCTTAATCCCACAAAATGCATGTTAAGAGTATAATTAAGTAAATTCTTAAGGCTTTTAACATCAAATACGGGAATAGAGGTGAACTTAAAAAAGATCTAAGCCATTAGGTAGCTTTTTCCCCATAGAGCCATTAAGGACATGTAAGTTTTACTTAGAATGTTGGTCGACCTTATGCTTAATTCATTTTATGCTTAAGCGACAAGCAACTCCTTTTCTTTTAAGTTTTGAAAAAACCAAAAACGTTCCAATGGATGGACAATTATGAGCAAGCTTTGTAGAAATTACAACAATAATTGTTGTCCCTTTTATTGCTAAGCAAGGTTATAAGTGGAAAAACACTCTACTTATACCTCACCATTAATAGCACATCAATTAGTTTGAGAAAAAGGTAGTGTGCAATGGCTAGTATATTAATAAGCAAAGTCCTCTAAAGAGTGGAGTCATAGTATTCAAAGTTTAATAAGTTGGCCTTTACACTAGTTATAGTGGCAAGGAGATTATGACCCTACTTCTAGAAGTACTCTATTGTAAACTTAGACAACCAACTAATTGGTGCTACACATGCCAAAAGTGGCAAGAAGGCTTCTCTAGTAGTTGGTCTAACTAAAAGAGTTTGACATTTAATTCCAATTGCACAAGGCACTAAAGGCATAAGCCTTAACTAATTTTGACAATGAGTACACAAGCTTCAAATTGTGTTAAAGCCCTAAACCATCAATTAAGCCTTAAATCTTACATATTGATAGATCATCCAACAAGGTAGGAAGTAATGTGAGCTTTATTTTTGTAGGATTGGAAAAAGTTACGCGCGAGTATGCTTTAGAGTTTAACTTCCTATGTTAAATGGCAAGGCTAAGTATAGGGCCCTAATCACTAGACGTAGCATAGTTTAAGTATAAGATCTAAAGAGTTAAAGATATACAATGACTAGATGCTAGTTGTAGGATAGGTGAATGGCAAATTTAAGACAAGTGGAGACAACATGATTAAGTACCTAAGCAAGGTTGCAACCTTTGCAAAGCACTTACCAAGTAAGGGGTAAACATTACCCCAGAACAAATTCCTTAAATGGCTAACACTTAGGTAGACACTCTATGAAAGCAATGATAGACTATGGACTATCATTTATAAGAGAAATATTTATGGAAACACTAACATGCCTAATTTATAACGAAGTGATAGAATTGGAGGTTTTAAAACTCAACACAACCCCCTCATTAATGGATTTGATTAACATTTACCTATAGAGCAAATGGCTTTTAAAAGGAAAAGTGAAGGCTAGGTGCTTATAATTAAAAGCATCAATGTTCCTAATAATTGATGAGGGATTGTGCAAATGATCCTTAAGCATGCCTATTCTTAAGTATTTGGTTAGAGAAGAGGCAAGCTATGTCCTTTAAGAAAGCCATGAATGCATATGCAATAACCATATAGTAAGCAAAGTCCTAGCAAAGAAAGTATCAAACAAAGTTACTAATAACCCACTCTAAATTCAAATGCTTTAAAACTTATGTAAAAATATGATATCTATTAATAATTTTTTAACAATTAGCATGTTCTTACCATATGACTCACACTTATATCATCTTTATAGCTATTAACTTAATGAGGGCTAGACATTATTAGCTAACTCCTAATTTTTACTAGAGGATGCATGTTTGAGGTTGTTATCATTAATTACTTCATAAAGTGGATAAAAGATAAGTCCCTTGTAATAATCACAAAATGCCAAATATAGGCCTTTATATATAGAAGAGTGTGATTTGTATGTTTAAGATTTCTTATACAATCATCACTAATAACAATAAGTAATTCCATAACACGAAATTTAGGGAATTCTACCAAGACTTGGGCATTACACATAAGTTTGCCTTGGTGAAGAACATGTAGACTAATGGCCAAGTGAAGGCTCAAATAAGAGATTTGGAAAGGTAATGGGCAAAGGAGATACCATGAGTATTACAACAACTATACCAGCCAACTTGACGAACCACGATATGAAAGACTCCTTTTTTCTTAGCATTTAGGATAAAGGCAATGGTATTAATAGAAATAAGGAAGTCATGTTATAGAAAACAATACTTTAATAAAAAGAGTAATGACTAAGAGTTATAGGGCAGTTCACCCTTTTAACTAGGAGGGTTATAAAAAGTTGACAGAACACCATGATAAGAGGGTAAAGGAATGACTATTCCATAAAGGCAACTTAGTGCTATAGAAATGGGAAGTCAACAAAAGTGATAAAGGACCAAACAAGCTTCCCTTCAATTAGGAAGACCTTTATAGGATTATCGAGGAAGTAATGCTTGAAAGCTACTACTTGCAAATCTAAATGGAACCCTTATTCCCCAAATTTGGAACTCGAAGAACCTTAAGGCTTATTATTGAGGAAAATTTTATTAGAGACATGTAAGAAATGTTAAGAATAGCTAAGGCACCTCATATGAGTGTGCCATATATGCTTATTGCTAATTAAAGCAAAGCTAACCTACACACGAGTGTGCCATATAGGCTTTTTGCTCAATGAAGTTCCCAACTTCACCCTAGGATCTATTAGTCTGTGATACTGAGAAGGGGGTGAATCAGTATCACACCCTAACAAAACTCTGATAATTTAAGCCAAAGTACTATACTACTTTAATACTTTAGCTCTTGTCAACATGCAGGTGGGTGAACAACTTTAAACTCTTCTTAGGAATGAACTTTTTCTCTGATTCAACTAAGGTAAATCTATTGTTACCTACTAATCACAATAGTCCCTAAAGTTACCTTTCAGACACATTACCTATTAAACGGATTGATTGTTCTTAATTAGGTCTTCTTTTAGGTTATAGGTTTAATGATTCTTTAGTTATGTTCATAACTCAATTCAAAATACAAAATGTAAATTCAAAGTAAGGACAAAAGAGATTTACATGGTTCCATCAATGTGACGTATTCCACAGTAGTAGAGTTTCTTCCTCTACTGAGACAATCCACTATACTTGAGAATACCAGTGTGGTATTCCCTATGATTGCAATATAGTTACAATGGATGTCTTAATCTTTTGCTCCTTTCATTATTACAAACACAAAGCAAACACAATACAAAGTGTGTCATCTGCTATGTCTACCCTTCTTCTAGCTTGTCTTACCTTTATTTGATTTGAATAGGCTACTTCTCTATCACTTGGAAGATTACTAGAATGCTCTGTAACCTCTCTTGAAGAAATCTGGAAATTTTTTTTTCTTACTTGTCTCACCCAACTCTTGGTCTCACCATCTCATGGTCGTACCCGTCTCCTGGTCTCATCGTCTCAGGGTCTCACTCGTTTCCTAGTCTCACCGTCTCACCATCTCACAGTCTCACCTGTTTCTTGATCTCACCATTTTTGGTCTCACGTCTCCTTTGGTCTTACATCTCACCAATTTTGGTCTTACGTCTCACTGTTTTTGGTCTCATGTCTCACTGATTTTGGTCTTACATCTCACCATTTTTTGGTCTCATGTCTCACCGTTTCTGGTCTTACATCTCACCTTTTCTGGTCTCACATCTAACTTTCTTACGATTTACTTCTAAAAGAGATAAGTCTTGGTTTATATACTGCCTTTTATGAAAACCCTAGTAGGGTAACTGTAGCTACAGTGGACTTCCTTTCTTGCTTCCCATGCGGCTTCATACTACTATTCCATTCAAGATTCAGCATTATCCTCCTTCTTAATTTATTTTTCTTGCTCTTTTCTTTCTACCGAAATCTCATCCTTTAAATGCTTAAATGAATGGCCAAGATTTTCCATGAACAGTTAAAAGTGTACAAAAGAAATTGTCCTCGTAACTGCCTATCTTCCAAAGATGCTAAGTTAAAATTCTGTAACCTTCCCTTCTTCTAGACTCCCTATCACACTGTCACACTAAGATTTAAGTAATGCTAAACTCCCTCTACAAGTTTACTCCAAGGAAATCACTTTATAAGGTTATTTGACATTTTAGTCTTACCTTGTAATTCCAGAGATATGACCCATTTTTGCTTGTACACTTAAATTTGGTTGACAACAATTACAACCTATACAAGGATGTGGGAACAACAATCTTCCCCTTTGTAATTGTTGGCAACACTCATAACAAAAGTCATTATGCAACAATCCTTCATAATGTTCTTAGAGTAATAATCCAGAAGCATATGAATTACAACTCTCCTTAAATATGCACTCCCCTTTTCTTAACAGCTCCCCTTACACTATTGCTTCTCTCCCCCTTTACCAACCAATTACAAATTTAAAAAACCCAAAAATTAAAGATGCAGGATTCACCTGAACTTGAGGCTTGAGGAGGCATTTGCATAGACAGACTCATTCTGTGCTTTTCAAACAACTCTTTGGATAGAGGTTTAGTTAGAATATCTGAAATTTGATCTTTAGTGCTAATATACTCTAACTGAATTGTGCCATATTCCACTTGATCCTTGATAAAGTGATACCGATGTCAATATGCTTGCTCTTTGAATGTTAAATTGGATTCTTGTTGACATCAATTGTATTTTGATTATCACAAAGTACACTCACTGGTAACTTTATTTCAACACCCAAATATGCCAATTGTCTTTGCATCCATATCACCTGAGTACATGCTACACAAGCAACCATATACTCAGCCTTAGCTGTGCTTAAAGCAACACTATTTTGCTTTCTACTTAACCATGCAACACACTTTGAACCCAAGTAGAAGTTGCAGTCGCTGGTTGATTTTCTGTCATTTGTACTTCTTGCCCAGTTTGTATCAGTGTATGCTCATAATTTTATAGAATCCATGACAAGATATCACGAACCCATTTCTAATGTCCCTTTAAGGCATCTTAGGATTCTTTTCACTGCCAACACATGAGATTTCTTAGGATTAGCTTGGAATCTGCTAGCAATGTACATAGCTTGCATGAGATCAGCCCTTGATGCTGTAAGGTATAAAAGACTCCCTATCATCTTCTTGTATTCTGTAGGGCTTGTACCCTTTCCTTCCTGATCTTTTGTTAACTTGCAGTTGACTGTCATAGGGGTATTTACAGGTCTGCTATCCTCTATGTTAAACCTTTTTAGCATCTTTTTGGCATATTTTGTCTAAGAAATAAAAATACCTTCTTCACACTATTTTATCTGTAATCCAAAAAAGTAAGTCATTTCTCCAATCAATGACATCTAAAATTCCTCACTTATCTTCTGTGCAAATTCTTGGCATAGCTTAGAGTGATCCCCTCCAAAAATGATGTCATCTACATATACTATGGTTATCAGTTGGCCTTTCTCTGAGTTGAACACGTATAGGTTATTATCAATTGTTCCTCTTCTAAAATTCAACCTTCTTAAATATGCATCCAACCTGTTGCACCATGCTCTTGGGGCTTATTTAAGGCTATACAAGGCTTTCTTTAGCTTGCACATGTATGTCTCATCCTCATTGATTTGTACTCCATTGAGTTGTTCAATATACACTTCTTCTTTCAGGAGCCTATTTAGAAAGGCTGATTTCACATCCATCTGATAAACTTTATACCTCTTATGTGTTGCCAAAGTTAGAAACATTCTAATAGTTTCTAACCTTGCTACTGGTGCAAAAGTTTCATCAACATCTACTCATTCTATCTGAGTGTAGCCTTTGTAGACTAGCCTAGCCTTGTTCCTCACCACCTTGCCATCTTTATTTTGTTTATTTCTAAATACCTATTTTTTTCCTATGACATTCTTGTTAGTGGGTCTTGGAACCAACTCCCATGTATCATTCTTCTCGATTTGATCTAGTTCCTCATTGATAGTTTTGATCCAGGCTTTGTCTTGTGTAGCCTCTTCAACAGATTTAGGTTCAACTTATGAGAGTAAGGCGGTGGCTCCTATAATTCTTCTTCTTGTTGTAACTCCTACTGATGGGTCACCTATGATCTGATTTCCGTGACGAGCACTGGTCCATGTTTTCTTTGTCTTTCTCTCTTGCACAGTTTTAGTTGTAAGAGGATCTCTTTCTTCATTTTCAGTCTCACTCTTCTCTGAGTTTGAACTTACTTCTTTTCCTTTTTCTTCATGTTGGTCTGATTCTTCATCTATCTTGAAGTCATCTTCTTTATTATCTTCAACTTCTCCATTATGCATTGTTTTCCAGTTTTCATCTATTCTCACATCACTGGAAGTGACCATTTTTCCCAATTTATGCAAAAAAACTTTGTAACCTTTTGTCTTTGCTGAGTATCCCACAAAGATGCCTTTATCTGACCTAGCATGGAATTTTCTCGAGCTTTGCTCCTTATTCTTCACAAAACATGGACTACCAAAGATTCTAAGATACTTGGCTGTTGTCTTCTTCCGACTCTATAGCTCATATGGAGTCTTATCAGTATTGGGCCTTAGTAAAACTCTGTTCAGTAGGTGCACGATTGTAAATGTTGCATCTCTCCAAAATCTTGTGTGAAATATGGATTCCAGTAGTAGAGTTCTTGCCATTTCAACCACAGCTCTATTTTTCATCTCTACCAGCCCATTTTGTTGAGGTGTTCTTGTTACTGCCATTTGATGGTGAATTCCATGCTTCTCAAGGTAATCTTCAAAAGCTTCATTTGTAAATTCAGTTCCTTGATCTGACCTTAATACTTTGATTTTCTTTCCACTTTCATTTTCAGCCAATCTTCTGTATCTTTTGAAGCATTTCAAAAATTCTTACTTGTGTTTGAGGTGTATGATGTAGTCCTTTTGGAATAATCATCAACAAACAAGATGAAGTACCTTTCATCATTCAACCCTTTTGTTCTCATTGGCCCACACAAATCAGTATGTACAATGTCAAGCACTATTTCAAAACTGAACTTTTTGGTCTTATACTGCTTTCTGACATGTTTTCCTTTAAAAAATGTTTAGTAGACATACTCCAACTCTCTCTTGAGATCTTGAATGTTTTTGATTGCATGAGTAGTGGTCAGCTTCCTCATGTTCTTCTGTGTTAAGTGTCTCAGCCTCCTATGCCAGAGTTAATTTTCTTCTGAGTAAATAACTGTTTGTCATGTCCACATCAATCACATATAAATTTCCAGTTGTTCTCTTTCCGACTACAACAGTATTGCCTTCTTTACTCTTTACTTGGCAACCTATTTTTGTGAATATCACTTTATGGACTTCATTGCATAGTTGGCTGACAGATGCTAGATTATATCTGAGTCCTTCAATGTGCAGAACATCTTTTAACTTTCCTTTTCTAATATTTACTGACCCTTGACCACTGATGTTGAGTGAATCATCATTGCAAACTTGACTTTGCCTTCTCTTTACTTGTTCAACTTTGATAATTTACTCTTGTCTCCTATCATGTGTAAAGTACATCCACTATCAAGGATTCATTGCTTATCTTTGTAGTTAGCCTTTAGTGCAATGTTAGCTATATTAGCCACCTCATTTTTAGCTTTATATTCCTTTTTTTGAACTGGCTTGAAGAAAGCTTTCTCCTTTTTCTCAGCTTTGACTGTATTAGTTGTTTTCACTGTACCATTGAGTGCCTTCTCTTGCTCAAGGAGAAATGTCATGCATCTCTTGGCATTATAGCCATCCTGCTCACACCTTTCACACTGTTCCAAGTTTGCCAATATAGTAAACTTGTTCTTTGAAACCACTGGTTTTGGTTTCCACTAATAATCTTTGTCAGTGTTTCCTTGCTTTTAAAGTATATGCAAGAACTCATGACAGTTGTTCTCCTTTGAATTTTTATTGTCTCCCCTTGTATGCAGCATCATATCTTCTCAAATTGGAGACATATACTAGCCTTCTCCACCAGCATTTACTTGCCTTATGACCCCAAACTTCATAATAAAGGCAATGACCTTGAAACTACCTCTTCTTGGGTCTAATCACAGCTTGTTTTCTTTTGATCATTACTTGTTGTGTAGGCAAGGTTGCTAGTTTTCTAATTCTCATCTTTATTTTTGTTTGCAACCCTAGCTTGCTTCTTCAAATCTTCTTTATTTTCAGCTATCTTTTCCTAAGTCACAGCCTTCTCGTTCAACTTCTGTGGCAAAGTCTCATTATCTTTAGGCAATGTAGCCTCAAATTGCTGCATTTTCTCTTCATTCTTCTTTTCTTTTGCAGAGCTTGTTTCTCCTACCATTTCAAGCTTCTGCAAGTTCTGTTCACTCTTTTTGAGTTGTTGCTGAACTCTTAGCAACTCTATCTCTATTTCTTCAATTTTTGAATTCCTTGAGCCAAGCTTCATTGTAAGGTCTTCACATATTTTGATATGTTCTTCAAATCTTCTCTTCAATTCAATATGTTTAGCCCTTATTTCAACTTTTTGACTTTCTGCTTCCTCAAACTCTACTTTAACTTGTTTTATATGAGCCTCCAACTTTCTTATGGTTCTGCCCCCTCTGATTATCTCTTTTGAAGCTACTTCTAACCAGCTTCAAGATCTGGTTCTTCTCCATCAACCTCCTTATCCTCATGTTAGCTAATACTTTCATTGCATTCACAACTCAATTCAAAACATAGAACGTAAAGCAAATTAAGGACACACGAGATTTATGTGGTTTTGTCAATGTGACGTACATCTATGGTTGTAAGGACTCTCCCTTACCAAGACTATCCACTATACTTGAGAATTTCAGTTACAATGGATGTCTTAATCCTCTACTCCTTTCACTATTGCAATTACTAAGTAAGTACAATACAAAGAGTGTCACTTATTGTGTCTACCCTTCTTCGAGCTTATCTTGCCTATGTTGAATTGAAAGACTGCTCCACTACCGTATAGAAGTTCACCGCAACACTCTCTAACCTCTCTTGAAGAAATCTGGAAATATGTTGAGTTCTTTCTGATACTTCACCGAATTCCTTCTCTAGGTTGTCTCACGGTCTCACCCATCTCCTATTTCATATCTCGTTGCCTGCCTCACATTTTTTGATTGGCGTTACACGTCTCACGCATGTTTCTGGATTGCACCCTTTGCTGGTCACATACCTCACGCACGCTTCTGGTTTGGCATTTCACATCTCACGTACATTTCTGGTTTGCACTTGTCCATTTTACACCTCCGAAAATCTTGGTTTGCTCTCCTAGTGGTCTCCTCTTTTAAGGTTTCTCCTCTCTTCCCTTACGGATGGTGTGCTGTCTTCTCTCTTACGTGAGTCACACGGCTTTCTCCAGTCATCACACCTCTTTGCTGTGTGTTCTCCCTTGTTGTCCAGCTTTGCTTTAGCCGTTCTCCTCCTTCCTTGGCCGTCCACCCCTTTTCCATTGGTTGTGTTTGGCCATGCAAATTGGTTTAGACATTTACCTTATTTGGCCGTGCAGGTTGGTTTGGACGTTCACCTTATTTGGCCGTGCAGGTTGGTTTGGACGTTCACCTTTGGTTGGCCGGTTGTCACCCTTTGGCTATCCCTTTGTGTTTTGTTGTCCAACTCTTGTTGTCTAGCCATTCCTCCTTTGTTTTCTCTGTTTGGCCAGTCACCCTTTGTGTTTCGCTGTCCAGCACCTTCTGATCTAAGATCTACCGTTTACCTTTGGTTGCTGTCCAGCCGTGTCTTCCCTTGTTTTCTCTATTTGGCCGGTCACCCTTTGTGTTTTGCCATGCAGCACATTCTGATTTGTGATTTGCCATTCACCTTTGGTTGCTGTCCAGCCGAATCTTCTCCTTTATAGATGGTGGTTTGTCATTTGCTCTCTTGTGTTTGCCGAGTGGTTTGCTTTGGACGTCTTTTTGTTTGGCTGGCTCCTTCCTCACGTTTTCTCTCTTTGGTCAGCTGGTTGTTTAGGTTTGCTATCCATTTTGCTCAATTACCGACTTTTTTTGGTTGAACGACTACTTGTGTTTTGTCGAATATTCAATTATACTGTTCATGCTTTTGTGTTTTGCTGTGTATTCAATTGTGTTGGTTATACTTCTCCATGAAACCCTAATAAGGCTTATTGTTTTACCTTTCTATGTGGCTTTTACGTTCTTGCCCCTATATGTGGCTTTTACCTTCTTGCCCTTCCATGTGGCTTTACTTTCTTGCACACTTAAACCTAGTTGACAACAATTACTACCCATACAAGGCTGTGGGAACAACAATGTATGTTGATCATATATTTCTTGATCGACCATGCAATTTAATATAAAGGTTACTTATGATGGTTATAAGAACAAATGCTTTTATATAATTAACAATCAAATTGTTGTATTAACTCCTTTCAAACCTTTTAAAGCATATAAAAATCAAATTGAGATAGTAAGAGTGTAAAATGAGAAAATAACATATGAGAGAACAAGAGGAAAAGAAAAAGAAAGAAAATGAGAGGTCAAAGGAAAAGAAAGAGTGTGAGGTTGAGGAGAAAAGTTCAAATGAAAAAGGTAAGAACAAAAAAAAGCTAAAGAGAAAAATGTGCAAAAATGAGAGAAAAGTAACAAGGTGAGTGTGTTTGTTAGGAAAAGTGAAGTTAAGAGTGTTATGGTGGTAAAGTAGTAACTACTTATATTTATGTACAAGGATATTTATTTTTTATTTAATAACCATAACTCTTTTTTACTTAGTGTGGTTGTTCCATTATTGTAAGAATTTAAAGATTTATTTCTTAAAAAAAATTCCTTATAAATTACCTACTTTAAGAGGAATTGAGCACCAAATAGACTTTATACTTGATGTTATAATACCAAACTAACCTATCTATATAGCTATGTAGAGGAAACTAAGGAGATACAAATGTAAATGGATAAGTTAATGCAAAAGGGATTTGTAAATGAGAGTTTTAGCCTATGCTCGGTTTTTGTCATCTTAGTCCTAAAGAAAGATGAAACATGGCACATGTGTGTAAATTGTTGAGCCATTAATAATATCACTATAAAGTATAGACATCCTATCCCTAGACTAAATGATATGCTTGATGAGTTACATGGTTCATGTGTATTTTCAAAAATTGATTTAAAGAATGACTATTATCAAATTCACATGAAAGAGGAAAATAAATGAAAAACAACATTTAAAACTAAATATGGATTATATGTGAAGTTCCCAACTTCTCCCTAGGATCTACTAGTTTGTGATACTAAGAGGGGGGGTGAATCAATATCACCACAATTCGCAATTTACAGGTAAGTGAACAACTTCAACCTTTTCTTAAAAGCGAACTCTTTTTCAAATTCGACTAAGGTAGATCTATTGCTACCTACTAATCACAATAGTCCCCAAAGTCACCTTTCAGACACCTTGCCTAATAGACAATACAGATGTTCTTGTTTAGGTCTTCATTAGGTTATGGGTTGGCTGATACTTTAGCTGCGTTCACAACTCAATTCAAAACAAAGAACATAAAGCAAATTAAGGACACACGAGATTTGTGTGGTTTCGTCAATGTGACATACATCCACGATGGTAGGAACTCTCCCTCTACCGAGACTATCCACTATACGTGTAAACACAGGTTACAATGGATGTCTTTAATTCTCTATTCCTTTAACTCTTGCAATTACTAAGCCAGTACAATACAAAGAGTGTCACTTACTGTGTCTACCCTTCTTCTAGCTTGTCTTGCCTTTGTTGAATTGAAAGGCTGCTGCACTACCGCTTTGAAGTTCACCACAATGCTCTCTAATCTCTCTTGAAGCAATCTAGAAATACGTTAAGTTCTTTACGTGCTTCTCCGAATTTCTTTTCTACGTTGTTTCACACAATTCCTACTTTCACTGTCTTACGGTCTCACCCGTCTCCTTGTCTCACGATCTTACTGTCTCACGGCTCGCCTGTCCATTTCTCTCTCACCGTCCAGCCAGATTTCTCTCTCTTCCTACTAGATTTCTCTCTCTTCTCGCCAAATTTCTCTCTCTTCACTGGATTTCTCTTTTTCGTTCATCTTAGATTCTGCTGGTGGTTTCTCTCTCTTCGTTCAGTCGGATCTCTCTCATTGTCTAGCCTGGATTTCGCTTTTCGGTTCACCGTTGGGTTTCTCTCTTTTCCCGTCGGTCTGCTCTGATTTGGCCGTCCTTTATTTGCTATTCTTCATTCAGCCCCTACTTTCGGAGTCTCCTTCGTTTTCTCTCTCGATGCTACTGTTCACGAAGGGGGGTACTGTTCACGACAGCTACTGTTCACTAGGTTATTGTTCACAACGGTCCTGTTCACTCGATTCGTACTTGCCGGTGGTGTTCTTCTGTGTGAGGTTTGGTGTTCTCTTTGGTCGGTTGTCTAGGTTTTGCTGAATGCTCAATATTGTCAATCCACATTCTTCGTCTTTCAAAACCATTATATACTCTAGTCCATGAAACCCTAATAGGGCTTATGCGGTGAATTTACTTTCTTGCCCTTCTGTGTGGTTTTACCTTTTTGCCCTTTCACGTGGCTTTAATTTACTTGTACACGTAAAGCTAGTTGACAACAATTACAATCCATACAAGGTTGTGGAAACAACAATATGAGTGGTTAACAATGCCTTTTGGATTAACTATTGTACCTAATACATTTATGAGATTAATGAATCATGTCTTACATACTTTCATAGGGAAATTTGTAGTAGTTTACTTTGATGATATTTTAATTTATAGCAAGAATATGGATGAATAAATGAAATACTTACATGTTATGTTTAGTGTATTAAAAGTAACCAATTTATGCCTAGTGGGTCGTTTCATGGATACCAAGTCTGCTATCTTCTTTTTCGGGTGGTCTCACGGATACTAGGTTTGTTGTCTTCCCTTCCGGGTGTTCTCATGGACCCCAGGTCTGCTGTCTCTTCTAGTGGCTACTTTAACAAAGAGATAAGTCTTGGTTTATATACTCCCTTCTATGCAAACCCTAGTAGGATTTACTGGAGCCACGACAAATTTCCTTTCTTGCCCCTCCATGTGGCTTTATATTACTGTTCCATTCAAATTCAGCATTATCCTCCTTCTTAATTTATTTTTCTTGCTCTTTTCTTTCTACTAAAAAACTCATCCCTTGAATGCTTGAATGAGCCACTTCTGCTTGCACACTTAAATTTGGTTGACAACAATTACAACCTATATAAGGCTATGGGAACAACAATCTCCTTCTTTGTAATTGTTGGCATACTCACAACAAAAGCCGTTATCCAACAGTCCTTCATAATCTTCTTAGAGTAATAATCCAGAAACAGATGGATTACAACTCCCCCTAAATATGCACTCCCCCTTCTTTAACAGCTTTCCCTGCATTGTTGCTTCTCTCCCCCTTTACCAACCTATTACAAATTTGAATAACCGCAAAGTAGAGATTGAGAATTCACTTGACTTCAGGTTTGAGGAGGGATTTGCACAGACAGACTCATTATGTGCTTTTCAAGTAGCTCTTTGGATAGAGGTTTAGTTAAAATATCTGAGATTTAATCTTTAGTGCCAACATACTCTAATTGAATTGTGCCCTTTTCCACTTAATCCTTGATAAAGTGATACCGGATGTCAATATGCTTGCTCCTTGAATGTTAAATTGGATTCTTGCTGAGATCAATTGCACTTTGATTATTACAAACTACATTCACTGGTAACTTCACTTCAACACCTAAATCGGCCAATTGTCTTTGCATCCATATCACCAAAGTATATGCTGCACAAGCAGCCATATACTCAGCCTCTACTATGCTCAAAGCAACACTGTTTTGCTTTCTACTTAGCCAGGCATCACACTTTGAACCCAAGTAGAAGCTACAACCACTAGTTGATTTTCTGTCATCTGTACTTTCTGCCCAGTCTGTATCAGTGTATGCTCGTAATTTTACAAAATCCATGGCAGGATACCATAAACCTATTTCTAGTGTCCCTTTGAGGTATCTTAGGATTCTTGTCATTGCCAACACATGAGATTCCTTAGGATCAGCTTGGAAAGAGATTAGCCTTTGATGCTGTAAGGTACAGAAGGCTCCCTATCACCCTCCTGTATTTTGTGGGACTTGTACCCCTTCCTTCCTGATCTTTTGTTAACTTATAGCCTATTGTCATAAAGGTACTAACAAGTCTGCTATCATTTATGCCAAACTTTTTCAGCATCTCTTTGGCATATTTTGTCTGAGAAATAAAAATACCTTCTTCACATTGTTTTATCTATAATCCAAGAAAATAAGTCATTTCTCCAATCAATGACATCTCAAATTCATCACTCATCTTCTGTGCAAATTCTTGGCATAGCTTAGAGTGATCCCTTCTAAAGATGATGTCATCTACATATACTATAGTTATCAGTTGGCCTTTCTCTGAGTTGAACACATATAAGTTCTTATCAATTGTTCCTCTTCTGTAGTTCAACCTTCTCAAATATGCGTCTAGCCTGCTATACCATGCTCTTGGGGCTTGTTTAAGGCATAAGGCTTTCTTTAACTTGCACACATATGTCTCATACTCACTAATTTGTACTCCATTGGATTGTTCAATATACACTTCTTGTTTCAGGAGCCCATTCAAAAAGGCTAATTTCATATCCATCTGGTAAACTTTATACCTCTTATGTGTTGCCAAAACTAAGAACATTCTGATAGTTTCCAACCTTGCTATTGGTGCAAAAGTTTCATCAATATCTACTCCTTCTATCTGAGTGTAGCCTTTGTAAACCAGCCTAGCCTTGTTCCTCACCACCTTGCCATCTCCATTGTGTTTATTTTTAAACACCTATTTTGTTCATATGACATTCTTATTAGTGGGTCTTGGAACCAATTCCCATGTTTCATTCTTCTCGATTTGATCCAACTCCTCATTTATAGCTTTGATCTAGGCTTTGTCTTGTACAACCTCTTCAACAGATTTAGGTTTAACTTGTGAGAGTAAAGCAATAGCCCCCACAATTCTTCTTGTTGTTGTAACTCTTACTTATGGGTCGCCTATTATCTGATTTCCTTGATGAGCACTAGTCCATGTCTTCTTTATCTTTCTCTCTTACACAGTCTTAGTTGCAAAAGAATCTCTTTCTTCATCTTCAAACTCACTCTTCTTTGAGTTTGAACTTACTTCTTTTCCCTCTTCTTCATGTTGGTCAGATTCTTCATCTATCTTGAAGTCATTTTTTCACTAGCCTCAACTTCTCCATCATGCATTGTTTTCTAGTTTTCATCTATTCTCACATCACTGGAAGTGACCACATTTCCTAGTTTGTGCAGAAAAACTCTATAACCTTTTGTCTTTGCTGAGTATCACATAAAGATGCCTTCATTTGACCTAGCATGGAATTTTCTCAAGTTTTGCTCCTTATTCTTCACAAAACATGGGCTGCCAAAGATTCTAAGATACTTGGTTGTTGTCTTCTTCCCACTCTATAGCTCATATGGAGTTTTATTAGTATTGGGCCTTAGCCTGTTTAGTAGGTGCACGATTGTAAATGTTGCTTCTGTCCAACATCTTGTGTGAAGCTTGGATTCCAAAAGTAGAGTTCTTGTCATTTCAACCACAGCTCTATTTTTCCTCTCTACCATCCTGTTCTGTTGAGCTGTTCTTGCTGCTGCCATCTGATAATGAATTCCATGCTTCTCAAGGTAATCTTCAAAAGCTCCATTTGTGAATTCAGTGCCTTGATTTGACTTCAATAATTTGAACTTCTTTCCACTCTCATTTTTAGCCAATCTTCTATATCTCTTGAAGCATTTCAAAACTTCTGACTTGTGTTTGAGGTCCATGATGAAGGTCTTTCTGAATAATCATCAACAAACAAGATGAAGTACCTCTCACCATTCAACCCTTTTGTTCTCATCGGCCTACACAAATCAGCATGTACAATGTCAAGCACTACTTCAAAACTGAACTCTTTCATCTTATATTGCTTTCTGACCTATTTTCCTTTAGAGCATGTTAAGCAGACATACTCCCTCTCTCTCTTGAGGTCTAGAATGTCTCTAATTGCATAAGTAGTGGTCAGCTTCCTCATGTTCTTTTGTGTTAAGTGTCCCAGCCTCCTATTCCAGAGTTGATTTTCTACTTGTTTTGTAAGTAAACAGCTATTTGTCTTGTCCTCATCAATCACATATAAATTTCCAGCTATTTTTCTTGGCTGCAATAGTATTGCCTTCTTTACTCTTGACTTGGCAATCTGTTTTTGTGAATATCACTTTATGGTCTTCATTGCATAGTTGGCTGATAAATGCTAGATTATATCTGAGTCCTTCAACGTGCAGAACATCTTTCAGCTTTCCTTTTCCAATATTTATTGACCCTTAACCACTAATGTTGAGTGAATCATCATTACCAAACTTGACTTAGCCTTCTCCTGACTTGTTTACCTTTGATAATTTACTCTTGTCTCTTGTTATGTGTGAAGTGCATCCACTATCAAGGATCCACCTTTGAGGCAAACCTCTCAGGCAAAATTCTCAAAATTTTCTTCACAATAGATGAGTCCTTCTTGTTCTTCTCATGACTTCTAAGGTTGTTTACAACATCAATAACCCTAGTGAAGAACTCTTGGACTGTCTCATTTTTCTGCATTCTAAGAAATTCATATCTCTCCTTGAAAACTTGAAGCTTGGCCTCCTTCATTCTGCCATCACCTTCATAGACCTTCTGTAATCTGTCCCATATCTCCTTAGCAAATTTACAATCCATAATTTTAACATATTCAACATCTGTCAATGCTGAAATGATGACATTTTAGGCTTTCTCATTGATCTCAAATTGCCTTAATTCCTTTGGGGTTGGATCTTTACCTTCTTTTGGAGGCTCAATACCACTTGCGTTATCGCTCTCCACATATGGTAGTTGGTTCCATTAAAGATTGGAATCTTCTTGCTATAAGTAGTGCTGGTATTGGTACCACCATCCATTTCTTAGTATGCTAAACAAGTTAAAATTTTTGAAACCCTTCAAACTAATACACCAAGCTATTGAGCTTCAAATTGGTGAACCTGTGCTCTGATACCAATTAAAGTTCCCAACTTCACCCTAGGATTTACCATTCTATGATACAGAGAGGGGGGTGAATCAGTATCACACCCCTTAAAAAAACCTGATAGTTTAAGCCAAAATGAACTCTTTCCCAGATTCAACTATGGTAGATCTATTGTTACCCACTGATCACAATAGTCCCTAAAGTTACCTTTCAAACACCTTGCCTATTAGACGAATTGGTTGTTCTTGACTAGGTCTTCTTTTAGGTTATAGGTTTGATGATTCTTTAGTTGTGTTCAAAACTCAATTCAAAACACAAAATGTAAATTCAAAGCAAGGACACGAGAGATTTACGTGGTTCTGTCAATGTGACTTACTCCATGATGGTAGAGTTTCTTCCTCTACCGAGACAATCCACTATACTTGAGAACACCAGTGTGGTATTCCCTATGATTACAATGGATGTCTTAATCTTCTACTCCTTTCACTATTGTAAATACAAAGTAATCACAATACAAAGAGTGTCACTTACTGTGTCTACCCTTCTTCTAGCTTGTGTTGCCTCTGTTTGATTTGAATAGGCTACTTCACTACCACTTGGAAGATCACTAAAACTCTCTCTAACCTCTCTTGAAGAAATCTAGAAATTCGTTGAGTTCTCTCAAATGCTTCACCGAATTTCTTCTCTAGGTTGTCTCACCCAACTCCTAGTCTCACCATCTCATTGTCTCATGGCCTGAACTCATGCTTTAGGTCTGCCATTTCACGTGTCACGGCCTGCCTCACACTATTGGTTTGCCATTTCATGTCTCATAGACTGCCTCATGCTTTGGGTCTATCGTTTCACGTCTTTCAGCCTACACCACGCTCCTGGTCTGTTGTTTCACATCTCTTGGCTTGCACCGCGCTTCTGGTTTTGCTAGTTCACGTCTCTCGGCCTGCCTTACATTTCTGGTCTGGCGTTTCACTGGTTTGCTCTCACCATTTCTGGTCTGTCACGCCCCGTTGCACGTTCTGGTTTATCACTTCTCGTCGCACGTTCTGGTTTGTCACGCCTAGTAGGTTGTTCTGGTCTATCATGCCTGGTGGGTCGTTCTAGTCTATCACATCTAGTGGGTTGTTTCATGGATACCAGGTCTATTGTCTTCTCTTCCGGGTGGTCTCACGGATACTAGGTCTGCTGTCTTCTCTTCCAAGTGTTCTCACGGATCCCAAGTCTGTTGTCTCTTCCAGTGGCTACTTCAACAAAGAGATAAGTTTTGATTTATATACTCCCTTCTATGCAAAGCCTAGTAGGGTTTGCTGGAACCACAGTGAATTTCTTTTCTTGCCCCTTCATGTGGTTTCATATTACTGTTCCATTCAAAATTCAGCATTATCCTCCTTAATTTATTTTTCTTGCTCTTTTCTTTCTACTGAAAAACTCATCCCTTGAATGCTTGAATGATCCACTTCTACTTGTACACTTAAATCTAGTTGACAACAATTACAACCCATACAAGGTTGTGGGAACAACAAAGGAAAATGTTGTTATTGATGCATTATTTAAGAGGTATGCATTACTTACTTTTTGTAAACTAAGTTACCTGGTCTTGAATTGTTAAAGGGCTTGTATGTTAATAGTTCTAATTTTGACCAAATACAAAATGTGATAAGTGTACATTTAGTGATTTTTATAGGCATGAAGAATTTCTATTTAAGAGAGAGATAAATTATGCATACCTATATATTTTATTTGTAAGTTGCTTGTTAGGAAAACTTATAGAGGTGGTTTAATGAGGCACTTTGGTGTATAAAATACTCTAGATATATTGTATGTGTATTTTTATTAGCCTAATATGAAGCATTAGGTACATTTTATTTGTAATAAATGTATTACATGTAAGCAAGCAAAGGTTAAAGTTAAATAGCATGACTTGTATACACCTCTACTCTTGCCTAACCAACCTTAGACTAATATTTCTATGAAGTTTATCTTAGGATTACTAAGGTTTCAAAGTAGTAAGGATAGCATATTTTTTGTTGTTGATAAGTTTAGCAAAATGGCTTATTTTATCACATATTCTAAAACCAATGATGCAACACATATTGTTGAGTTGTTTTTTAAAGAAGTAGTGCATTTGCATGGATTTCTAAGAACCATTGTTAGTGATAGAGATTTCAAGTTCTTAAGTCATTTTTTGCACACTTTATAGAATAAATTGGAAACTAAACTCTTATTTTTTACTGTTGCACATCCTTAAATAGATGGACAAACTAAAATAGTTAATAAGATACTTACTACTTTGTTATATGCTATTATGCAAAAGAATTTGAGGCAATGGGAAAAGTGTTTGCTATATATTGAGTTTGCTTATAATAGATTTATTCATTCTACTACTTCCTTATCACCTTTTAAAGTTGCTTATGACTTTAATCTTTTAACTCCTTTAAAGATCTGATCTTTGACTACTATAGAATGTGCTAACATTGATGATAAAAAAAGGTAGAATTTATAAAGGATTTACATTTCAAGGTTCGGGCTAACATTAAAAAGAAGAATAAACAATATATTAAGCAAGTTAATAAAGGATGTGTGAAGGTTGCCTTGAACTTAGTGATTAGGTGTGGGTGTATATAAGGAAGGAACAATTTCCTTCATAAAGAAAGTCTAAATCATAACTTCGAGGAGATAAACCTTTTAAAGTCTTAGAGAGAATCAATGACAATACCTATAAGTTAGATTTACCAAGCAACTATGGTAATGTTAATACTACTTTTAATGTTATTGACTTATCTTTATTTAATGTAGGTGATTCAAAAATAAATCCTTTCAAGGGAAAAGGAATAATGGAGAATAAGGTGTTGTTCAAATGCAACAAAGCAAATATTCCTAAGATCCTTTGCAAGGAATTCATGGTTTAGTGACTAAAATAAGAACAAAGAGAATGAAAGAGGTTTTGTAATGTTTAATCATAAAGATAGATAACAAAAAGACTATTTTTGAAAATTCTAAGGCTATTTTAATATTTTTTTAATGCTATGCTAAGGATAATCACTAATATGATGGAAAAGCCTTAGCACTTGAAGAACAAAGTTTAGAACAAAGTTTAAAATCTATAATATAAGCCTCAAAGAGAGGCTCAGTCCACATATTAAGTTATATTAAACAACTTGTTTTTGTTTTGGGTTGCTGAATTTTAAATTGATGCCAAATTACATGTAAAAAAGGCTTTACTTCATAGGTTTATTTAGGTTTATAAGTATGATTGAGTCTTGATACATTAATTACCCTAAACTTTTATACCTAACTATCATTAGTTGTATTTTTTTAAAGAATTCCTACATCAAGATAGATTTGTATTCCTTAATTAAAGGGATATCCTAAAATTAAGGTTTTTCCTTTATAGATATGTTAAAAATACCTTTTTCTTATAAGATTGTGATATTTACATGCCTTTATAAAGACTATAACTATATAAAATGACAATTAATAAGATTAAGGTATTCTTAGCAAGCTTTGCTTTGTTTTTTAATATTCTTAAAAGAATACATTGTCTTGACTTATCAAATGAGTGGTCAACTTTTATAGCATCTTAAGATTAGGGCTTTTAAGACTTAATTTCCTTAAGGCTCTTATTTGATTAACCCAATTTGTTTCATAACTGTCTGAGATGTACATAATAAATTGATTCAATAATTTTTAACTCTCTTAATGAGTTCTTTATCACTATCATGTAATTACTCTATAGAGAAATTAATGTGATATTGGAGAACTTAATTACCACTAAAGGTACCATTAAGCCTAATGGCTTAACTACTTGGTAGTAGAAAACTTACAGAGAAGACAACCCTTTTGACGCTTTCCTCTTTAAACAATGTAAAGAGAGTCTAAATGACAAGGTATTAGTGCACTAAAAAGCTCTCCTGTATACCTTTAAATCACACTAAGAAATATATGTCATTTCACTGTATAATGTAACAATGACAAAGGAAAGATGTATACCTTTAACAATAATGGTTATAATAAGGGGCTTAAAAGAAAGCCTAGTCCCAATTCACCTAAAGCATTGCCTAATATCCACTTTTATTCACTGCCACCTTAAATTAAAAGAAAAGGTGGCCAACCTCACATTAACCACTTGCCCTTGGGTTCTTTATACCTAAATGGCCCTAAATGCTAAATTATTTGCTTGTTTAACTGCATCTCATAGTTTGAGGAAATATATTAGCCTAATTAAATTATAACATATTTGGTCGTTCATTATCACTTAAATGTTAAGGCTTTCTTAAGAGCCATCCTATAGTACCCTAAAGTGCTTGATTAAGCCTAATAGGTGCCTTTTCAACTTCCCTTTCTCCTAGTTAAGTTAACTCAAAAATTGTGTTAAGTAGCATATAGGGCTCTAACACATAAGAAAGAAGCTTAAATTACATAAGCAAGCAAAGGAAAACTCCTTCTAGAAACTATGATTATGTGACATCATTCTTTTTGTCTCCCTCAACACTTGTTTAAAATGTATGAATAGTTTGAGTTAGTACATCCTTAGATCCAACAATGATAACCACTTAATCTCATATGCATGAGCCAACAAAAGACCCTTTAAGTAAGAGAAAGACTTATAAATTGCCCAAAGAGCCAAAAGCCTAATTAATCATCGCTAGTCATAAAGGTTCAATTGAGTAAGATAAATTTCATTAAAAATTTAGAATTCCTGAATGAAATGGTATATAGGCAACTGCGAATTGGCACTAAATTATTGCATAAAGAATATCATGTGGATGTTTGAAGGAGAGTAAGCCTTATCCTTGAGCAGCATTACAACAAACTTTTTTGGTTTAAGATACAAAATGTTTAACTAAACTGATCCTAAAGGCACTCTCGCTCAACTTGCAAAGAGATTTTCCTATAAAAACAATATGGTTAAGAGCATAAAAGGCAAGAAGGGAGATGCATACAAGAGGTTAAGGAAACAAAAGAAGCCACCACAATTATTAGAGATTCTCTAAAGACTAACAACCTTGAGACAAAGCAACCATAAAAAGGACAAACCCTTGACAAGAACTAAAATGTGTGTATGGGTTGCTAGCCATTTCTGTTAGATATTAACCAAAAAACCAAAGCAATATGAAAAACATAAAAGTGGTAAGACGAAGAAAGGTAAAGGTTGTTAAAAAACTCCTTTTATAACCAATGGAAATTAGCCATAATAAGACATTTCGAAACCAACTTTTAATTAATTAATCAACATATATATTATAATAATTATTCTACTAAACAAACTAGGAAACAAAAAATTTACAATCAATGACATTTAAACATGCAAGCAAGATCTAAGAAGGACTAGTAGGCATTAGGCAAGTACTTCTTATCTAGCTTATGGGTTATCATAAATGTCTCAATGCATGCCACCTTAAGCTTCTTTGACATAAAGGGGACCAATTACATTATCACATTAACATTCACCTAAACCTTAAAATTAGAAAGCACTTGGATACACCCTTCTACCACAATGTAAGCTTGGGCCTCTAACACCTCAGTCTTCTCCTCCAAGGCCTTAACATAGGCAAAAGGATCACCCAGAGAGACCAATTAAAGTCCCCAACTTCTTCCTAAGATCTACTAGTTTGTGATATTGAGAGGGAGGTGACTCAGTATCACCATAATTCGCAATTCGCAAGTAAGTGAACAACTTCAACCTCTTCTTAAAAGCGAACTTTTTCTCAAACTCGACTAAGGTGGATCTATTGCTACCTACTAATCACAATAGTCACCAAAGTCACCTTTCAGACACCTTGCCTAATAGACAATTTAGATGTTCTTATTTAGGTCTTCATTAGGTTATAAGTTGGCTGATACTTTAGCTACATTCACAACTCAATTCAAAACACAGAACATAAAGCAAATTCAGGACAGACAAGATTTACGTGGTTTCATCAACATGACATACATCCACAGTGGTAGGGACTCTCCCTTACCGAGACTATCCACTATACTTAAGAATTCCAGCTACAATGGATGTCTTAATTCTCTGCTCCATTTAATATTGTAATTACTAAGTAAGTACAATACAAAAAGTGTCACTTATTGTGTCTACCCTTCTTCTAACTTGAATTGTCCCTATTGAATTGAAAGGCTGCTTCACTACCACTTAGAAGTTCACCGTAACACTCTTTAACCTCTTTTGAAGAAATTTAAAAATACGTTAAATTCTTTCAATGCTTCACTGAATTCCTTCTCTACGTTGTTTCACACAACTCCTACTTTCACCGTCTCACCCGTCACTTTGCCCCATGATCTTGCCTCACCTGTCCATTTCTCTCTATCTTGCTGTCCAACCGGATTTCTCTCTCTTACTGTCTAGCTGTATTTCTTCTGTTCTGCCAATGATCTCTCTCTCTTCGTCCACCCCTCTTTGGCCATTCCAGATTTTCTCTCTTTTTCCCTTATTTGGTCGTGTTTTCTCTCTCCTTCCCATTAACTCCTCTGTTCTGGTCGTATACCTCTTTTCTCTCTTTCAATGGCTATCTCCATTTCTCTCTCTCTCTCTCTCATGTTCTACCAATCGTTGGTGTGTCGGTGGTGTTCTATTCCTTTGCCATCCACTCTCCTTTTTGGTTGTGTTGGATTTTCTCTCCTTCCCCTGTTCTGCCGTCAGCTTACTTAGTTGGCTGAAGAGAACTTTGCCGTTTTGCTCTTCCGGTCTGTCATCCAATAGTCCAACCCCTTTAGCCGTCTCCTCTTTTCTCTATTTTTGTCGATTATATCTCTCTCTTCTATGGCTGTCTCTCAACCTCTATTCTTCGTTCAGCCTGGTCGTCTCCCCTTTCTCTCTCTTGAAGGTTGTTCTTCATTCAGCCTGTTTGTCAATCGTCACCTCCTTCTCTCTCTCTCTCTCTCTCGACCGTTGATTTCTTTGTTGTCATCGGTCATCGGTTTCTCCTTCCGCTGGTCTGCTCTAATTTGGACAATTTTCATTTTCTCTTCTTCTTCCGTCAACGGCTACACTGTTCACTCGACGGCTTCAATTTGCACAATTGCCAACCTCCTCTTTTCTTTTTTGTCGTCTCCTATTCTGTCGTTCTCTTGCTGTCGATGTGCTTTGGCCATGTATTGTGTTTTTCTAGTTTCTCTATTTGACTGTCATGTTTTGTCGTGTACTCAATTGTGTTGGCCTTTCCCTAATTTTGTCTTCCAAGGTCTTCATATACTCTTTTCCATGAAACCCTAATAGGGCTTATGCAACAGATTTACATTCTTGCCTCTCCAAGGCTTACGCAGCAGATTTACGTTCTTGCACTTCCATGTAAATTCACCTTCTTGCCCTCCCATGTGACTTTACTTTCTTGCACACTTAAACCTAGTTGACAATAATTACAACCCATACAAGGCTATGGGAACAACAATCTCCCCATTTGTAATTGTTGGCAACACTCATAACAAAAGCCACTATTCAACAGTTTCAACTCCCACTTTCTTAACAACTCCCCTCGCACTATTGCTTCTCTCCTCCTTTGCCAACCAATTACAAATTTGAAAAACTCACAAACTAGAGATGGAGGATACACTTGATTTTCAGTCTTGATGAGGCATTTACACAGATAGACTTAATCTGTACTTTTTAAACAGCTATATAGACAGAGATTTAGTTAGATCTTGTGTAGCCTCTTCAACAAATTTAGGTTCAACTTGTGAGAGTAAAGTAGTAGCTCCCACAATTCTTCTTCTTATTGTAACTCCTGCTGATAAGTCAACTATGATCTGATTTTCTTGATGAGCACTAGTCCATGTTTTCTTTGGCTTTCTTTCTTGCACAGTCTTAGTTGCAAGAGGATCTCTTTCTTCATCAATCACATACATATTTTCAGCTGTTCTTTTCCCAACTATAATAGTATTACCTTCTTTACTTTTGACCTGACAACCTGTTTTTGTAAATATTAACTTATGGTCTTCATTACATAGTTTGTCGACATATGCTAGATTATATCTGAGTCCTTCAACGTGCAGAACATCATTCAACTTTCCTCTTTCAATGTTTACTGACCCCTAACCAATGATGTTGAGTGAATCATCATTGCCAAACTTGACTCTACCTTCTCTTAATTTGTTTAGCTTTGATAATTTACTCTTGTCTCCCGTTATGTGTGAAATGCATCCACTATTAAGGATCTACTGCTTATCCTTGCAATTAGCCTTTAATGCAATTTCAGTTATATTAGCCACCTCCCCTTTTGCTCTATATTCCTTCTTTTGAATTGGCTTGAAGATAGCTTTCTCCCTTTTCTCAGCTTTGATTGCACCGCTTGTTTTTACTATGCCATTAAGTGCCTTCCCTTGCTCAGGGAAAAGTGTCATGCATCTCTTGGTATTATGGTCATCCTGCCTGCACCTTTCACACTGTTCCAAGTTGCCAATACAACAAACTTGTTCTTTGAAACTACTGGTTTGGGCTTCCACCAACACTCCTTGTCAATGTGTCCTTGCTTTTTACAACATATGCAACAACTCATGACAAGTGTTCTTCTTTGAATTTTGTATTGTCTCCCCCTATATGCAGCATCATATCTTCTCAAGTTAGAGACATATACTGGCCTTCTCCATCAGTAGTTACTCGCCTTATGACCCCAAACTCCACAATAAAGGCAATGACCTTGGAACTACCTCTTCTTAGGTCTGATCATAGCTTGTCTTCTTCTGTTCATCATTTGCTGTGTAGGCAAAGTAGCTGGCTCCTTTGCTTGTGTGACTTTCATTTTAGTCACCGTCTTCTCTTTCTTCTGTTCAGCCGTAGCCCTCTGCTGGTTGACTTTCTTTTCTTCCTTCTTGTTTGCCTCCTTAGGTTGCTTCTTCAAATCTTCTTTATTCTCAGCTATCTTCTTTTAAGTCGCAACCTTCTCTTTCAACTTTTGTGGCAAAGTCTCATTCTTCTTTTCTTTTGCAAAGCTTGTTTCTGCTATCACTTCAAACTTCTGCAAGTTCTTCTCACTCTTTTTGAGTTGTTGTTGAAGTCTCAACAACTCTATCTTCATTTCTTCAATTGTTGAAGTCCTTGAGCTAGGTTCTATTGTAAGGTATTCACATATTTTGATTTGTTCTTCAAATCTTCTGTTCAATTCAATATGTTCAGCCCTTATTTCATCTTTTTGACTTTTAGCTTCCTCAAACTTTACTTTAACTTATTTTATATGGGCCTTCAACCTTCTTATGGTTTTGCCTTTTCTGATTATCTTCTTTGAAGCTATTTCCAGCTCAGCTTCAAGATCTGGCTTTTCTTCATTAACCTCCTCTTCCTCTTCAGGGGTTCAACTACCACCTTGAGCTGATGTCATAAAGGCATGCTCATTTAATTATTCTTCATCTTCCTCCTCATCAGCTGTTTTTGCCTAACTCATATAACTCTTGAATGAGCCTTTCTTTTTCCTCTGTAAGTTGGTAGTCTTCTTATGTTTTGTCGTGTATTCAATTGTATTGGTCTTTCCCTAATTTTGTATACTCTCTTCCATGAAACCCTAATAAGGCTTACACGGCAAATTTACATTATTGCCCTTCCATGTAAATTAACCTTCTTACCCTTCCATGTGGTTTTACTTTCTTGCACACTTAAACCTAGTTGACAATAATTACAACCCATATAAGGCTATGGGAACAACACCAATGCACAAGTAGTCTCAAAGCTTTTTCATGTCTTTGTTCTAACTTGCCATAGTGAACCTTAGAGGCATATAATTGATCCCTTACTTACTCTACCTTATCCTCTACCCTTGAAGGCTTGCATGCAATATGAGCCCACTTTAAACTATAAGACAAGGATCTAGCCTGAACATCATGCCTTTTTAACTTAAAAATGTCTTTATAAGTTGAGTCTTAGTCCTATTAAAGTTTTTCACTAAGCCCTAACAAACCTCAATAAATACAATTATAGCTTTAAGTGCTTAATATTGGGAATACCTAGCCTTGTCATACAACTTAAACAAGTGAGATTGTTACTGCACCTCACAATATATAGTAATTGTTATAAGGCAAGTAATGGCCAATTTATTGTCAAATTGCATAAAGGTATTCTCTTAAATGATAAAGGGAAAAGTAGACAAGTCTAGGTCTTACCTCAAGAAGTTCTAACAATAGCACCTAGGAAGGACCACCATGTCATCCAAATTCCTCACAGGGGAACAAATATTGATTCAGGCACCCATACCAAAAGGCTTCAAACAACCAACAAAAAATGAGAAAGGTATATAAGTGGATTGTCAACAATATAAAAATAACCAACCTTAAAATAGGCTAGTTAAAAGCCCACTCAATAACAATATTGTGAACATATAAAAGTGCCAAGATATTACTCTCTAATTATAAGCAAGCATTAGGAAGAAAAAGTTGACAACACCATTCATTAGGAAACATTGTCATTGCCTTCATTAAAAGTGCTCATGGATATCAACTCTAGAGGCATATGTATCTTCCTTTTATCTATCTCGATAAAATTTGGCATTAGCACAGACACCTCCATTGTGAGCTCCACTAGCACTTCTATTGTAATCTAAACCTTTAACCTATTATGAACAAAAAGGGCAACACCCCTAAAAATGACCATCATCTATTTAAAATTATCCATTTTTATTATCTTTTCATCTTTAAAATGATCCCTTAGTCACTTACACAAATTAATGAAAATAAAGTCCTTTACCGTAAAAATGGCAAGCAAAGGAGGAGAATAGGTTATACACCACTTAAAAATAAACCATGACATTAGGCATTAAATGAACATAAAACAACTTTTGTAGTCCTTTGTTTTCCTCTTAGAGAGTTAACAGAACTTCCACTTTAGTTCCTTTTTGCCCTTAACCATAAAGTATTCATGATAACCATTATTTATGATAGACAAAACCTTCAACATCTCAATCAAGGCCTAGCTAGTAGGATGTAAGTTAACTCGTACTAATAAAAGAAGCATTTTATGAAGTGTTTACCAATTGTTTGGAGTAATATATTTGGTACTAACCTATAATACTTTAAGAACTTTAGAATAGTCAAGGGTAAAATAAACACTCTTTCTCAATCAAAGGAAGATAACACTTCATAAGCCCTAAAAAGCTTCCTTTACACCATTATTGTATCTTTACTGGAATCATAAGGCTTAAAAGACTAAGTAGCACACTCCACATCACTACAAGAACATAAGATTGGATGACCAATCATAACTTGCTTCATGTGAACTATGTAAGGAATTAAATAAACATCGTAAAAGAACACAAAAAATAGACAACATAAAGAAGGGGCACCAAATAGCAATTTGAGGGTGTTAACTTACCTCCTAAGATGACTATTGGCAAATAGACACCATTATTAAGAAGGTGATCATTCGATTGTATACTAATTTGAAATTTGAAATATAACGTCTCTTAAATTTGAACTAAGAGTTAGTGCCTTTTTTACAACACTTATAATAGCAAAACCTTAATAAAAGTGTAGTTTACAAAAGTATCATTAACACAAACCCTTATCTTAGCAAATCCAAGTGTCCTTATTAATAAAATTTTGCCCTTATTAATCCTGTATTCATATTTTTAATAGAGAGAGAAAAGCCTAATGTATACCTAAACAAACGTTAATAATTGAAAAATAAGAGAAAACTAGAAGAAAAAAAAAACAAAAATGGTGCTAGAGTTTATCATTAGCTAAAAAAGCATGAAGTAATAACCTTAAATGACTTCTAATCTTAAGACAAGAGCTATTTTGAAAGAAAGGAAGTTTTAGATAAGCAACTTTAAGGATACAATAATAATACTTCTACATTATCTTTTGTCTCTTCCCATTTCTCTCTATATTCCCTTGTATCTCTTTTCACACTCTCTCATTTCTTTAAGTTTTCCTCTCTAACCTCTCCTCTCTTTATAATTTTTCTATCTACTCTCTATTATCTCTTTCTTCATATTATTTTTACTCTCCATATACTTTCTTTTTTTTTTAATATAATCCCCTTAAATAAAAGTATTATATTACTTAAATAAGAGATATTATTTTAAATGTGTTATTCTCTTTACTTGAAAAGCAAGTCATTAGGCAAACTTTTCATCTATGAAATTGTTGCTACAACTCAAGTTAATGGATGCATTAATTGTAAAAAGATATTATGAAGATGAAGGTTTTAACAATAAAAATAACATGTAAAAAAAATAATAATCAATCAAATGTAATTAAATATAATCTTAACTTGCATTGTATGACATATCAATCAAGAAAAATGTTACTAAAGAATCTCTTTGTTATTTGTTTAAAAGAAAATTCAAGTTTGAAATATTAATTTCTTTAATAAGTTCAAATATGAAACCTTTAAGCATATGGGACAAAAAGTCAATAATCAATAACAAGTCACTTTATGATGATCTTAGGAGGTCTTAATGGGTACACTTAAACTCCTTTACATCTACAAGCATTTAAAAATATGGTCGTTAAATCTGTTACACCATATAAGAAATTGGACTCATTTAAACTAAGTTGATTGCATAAAAATAGACTAAATTAATATTTATTAAAATTAATAAATAATTTTTTATTCATATATAAGAACTTTAATATTTTTACTAATTTGATTGTTGAATAGCTAATCCAGTAGTTTACCTTCAATCCTTAAATGTATCTTTTTATGCATAATTCAGCTAAAATTTATAATTGAATATTCGTATCGACTCAATATAATTGTATCATTCCATATATTCTTCATAATGAACACACATAAAGACGATTTCAATATGATATTCGGTGCCTTTTAGTCCCTAAAGCCACGATTGATTAAATTAATTTAGTTGGTCAAGGTTACGTTAGTCATCAACAACCCTTGAGTCAAAGTTTGCTAATATTGCAGACTTAATCCATGATTAGCTAATTGATTAGGTTAACGGGGTCGCTTAAGAATAGTTAATAGCGTAACTAGACGTGTTATGAAACATTGTACTCAACTGCTCCTCTGTTTATTTTATTTTATTTTATTTTTATAAAAACTTTCTTATTTAATAGTCATGCTTAATGAAAATGATTGGTTAGATCTTAGTGGAAATTTTCCCTCGAATTTTTTTTTCTTAATTAACTCTAACTAAAATTAGAATTCAAACTTTTTAATTTTAATTCAAATATTTCCTATAAATTTCATAGTTCCAAAATTCAAATATGAAATTTCAAAAATTAATGTCTAAATTATTAACCATTAAAATGTCCCTCTAGGACTGTTAAAAAAATATTTCAACTCATAAAACATGTCAACATGTCTTAAACCATTGAATATGTCTAACTAATATAAAAAGTTTAATATGTATAAATAAGAATATTTACTGTTCAATTAACCAAACCAAAAACTTGATAAAAATTTTAGTTATATAAATTGAAAACAGAAATTAAACATAATATTTCAATTAACTAAAAATTTTTGTTGGTTTTGATTTTTTTTTTAAAACTAGTTGATCAATTAAATATTAATTTTAATAAAAAAATTAAAATTTATATTTTGGATGTAAAAGATAAAATTTTGATGTATTTTTTGACAAAATTTATAAATATCTTTATATATAAGACAAATAAGTGATTATTTAACATATAATAATACTCTAATGACACTTATTTTTAATATATAGTTCTATTAATAATATTTTTTAGAATTATTAGAATAAAAAAATAAAAACATATATACATAAAACACAACGATTTGTTATAGCTAGCCTTGGTTTTTTAAAATCAAAAACTATAATTGAATTGATATAAGCCTCAATTTATATCGATTCAAGTAACTAACTATAAAATTTGATTAAATTAACTAAAATTTTAGTTCATTTTTGTTAGTTATCCAAACTTTTTTTTTTTCGAACACCTTTAGGTAGAAATGATTTACTTCTCAATATCTATTTTTTAGGATACTAGCATCAATCAATCTAATTTTAAAGTTAATATTATCACAAATGATAAAACAAAGAAGAAAACAACACCAGAATTTTATGTGGTTCGGTTTATATAACCTACGTCCACGGGAAAGACAGAGGGAATACTCTTATTACTAAAGAGAATGTGTTACGGGATACAAAGAATGCGGCTTACCTATGAAATCTCTCTAAATCTCATAACCCTATTATGCCTATATATATATAGGGATACAAGAAAGGGCAAAAGAGTAATTTGGAATACAAGGCATATTCCAATAAATTTCCACCTTATATTGTATTCTCTAAATACATAACAAAATAAAATCCTTCTATCTCTCCTCCAAATGGCTCCTTAGGGCCAATCAATTAAAACGAACACCAATCAGGTCTAAGCAATGCTTGAAATTGCTACGAAAAATTGGTTTCGTCAACATGTCAGTTAGATTGTCTGTCGTAGCAAACTTTTTCACTGAAATCAAACCTTGAGATATATCATCTTGCAAGAAATGGTATTTGACATCAATGTGTTTGGTCTTCTCATGATACACTTGATTTTTGGTCAAGTGTATAACACTATGACTGTCATAGAATACAGTGGTAGTTTCCTGTGATAAACCTAAATTAGTGACCAAACCTTACAACCAAATAGCTTCCTTGACTGCTTCTGCTATTACCTTGTACTCAGCTTCAGTGGTAGAAAGAGAAACTATTGATTGCAATGTTACCTTCCAACAAATGGCACTGCCTAAAAGAGTGAAAACATAACCAGTTGTTGATCTTCTTCTGTCAAGGTCACTTACATAGTCAGAATCCATAAAACCAGTAATCAACCTACTATCTCTGTTGAACATTAGTCCTACCTTTATAGTGCCTCTAAGATACCAAAATATCCATTTAACTGCTTGCCAATGTGCTTTCCCAGGATTAGCCATATATCTACTGACCATATTGACTGCCTGTGAAATATCTAGACGAGTGCAAACCATAGCATACATAACACTACCCACTACACTAGAGTATGGAACACGTGACATATATTCCTCCTCCTCTAGGCTATTAGGTGACAAAGAGGCTGAAAGTCTAAAGTGTGATGCCAAAGGAGTACTTACCGGTTTGCAA
This sequence comes from Ceriops decandra, assembly GCA_020615895.1. Classification (NCBI taxonomy): domain Eukaryota; kingdom Viridiplantae; phylum Streptophyta; class Magnoliopsida; order Malpighiales; family Rhizophoraceae; genus Ceriops; species Ceriops decandra. The sequence continues at coordinate 5,775,252 of JAHLGO010021098.1, read as the reverse complement.
CTCATCATCCCAAAACGATTAAGAACCTTCTCGATGTACCTTTTCTGTAAAAGGCATAACTCTCCTGCTTTGCTGTCTCTGATGATCTCCATGCCCAAAATCCTTTTTGCAACTCCCAAATCTTTCATCTCAAAATCTCTACCAAGTAGCTTCTTCAAACTATTGATCTCAGATATACTTGTAGAAGCAATAAGAATATTATCGACATATAATAACAGATAGATAAATGATCCATCACGCAGCTTCCTATGGTAGACACAACTGTCATACTCACTCCTTGAGTAACCATTGCTTACCATAAAGTTGTCAAACTTCTTATACCATTGTCTAGGAGACTACTTTAAACCATATAGAGATTTCTTCAACCTACAAACTTGATCCTCCTTGCCTTCACTCTTGAAACCCTTGGGTTGATCCATATAAATGACTTCCTCAAGATCGCCATGTAGAAAAGCAATCTTTACATCAAGCTGCTCCAATTCCATATCATACATAGCAACCATAGCTAGAAGCACATGAATGGAAGTGTGCTTCACAACTAGAGAAAACACCTCATTAAAGTCAATCCCTTCTTTTTGACTATAGCCCTTTGTAACTAGACGTGCCTTGTACCTTGCATCTTCAACTTCTGGGATTCCCTCCTTCTTCTTGAAGATCCATTTGTAGCCAACAGTTTTCTTATCTTTAGGAAGTTTCACTAAGTCCTAAGTCTGATTCTTATGCAGTGACTCAATTTTCTTAGACATAGCAATACTCCATTGAGAAGATTCGGCATAAGTGACATCCTCTGAGTAGTTTTTAGATTCATTGTACTTCACCTCTTCCGCTACTGCCAAACAATAAGCAAAATCTGAGTTTGAAAACCTAATTGGTGGCTTGATAGTCCTTTTGGGTCTGTCTCTGGTAATAGTGTACGGCTGTGCCTGTTGAGTATCTAAAGTATCCTTATCTATTTCTGAAGTGTCAACCCGAATTTGTTGACTTGACTTAGAAGGAATATCACTTTCAAACTCTATCTGCTGTGTGGAACTCCCACTATCTTCATTGTTTGGCCTTAACACTTCTTCTTTTGGATACAACATAGAGGATTCATCAAATGTCACGTCTCTACTGATGAGGAATTTTGGAGACTTAGGGTCTGGACACCACAACCTATAACCTTTCATACCAGAAGCATAGCCAAGAAAATTACATTTCTTAGCCCTCGGTTCATGCTTTCCCTCATTAACATGAGCATAAGCAGGACAACCAAATATCTTCAAATCAGAATAATCTGCAGGTTTGTCTGACCATACCTCTTCAGGTGTCTTACACTTAATGGAAGTACAAGGAGATCGATTCACTAACCAACAAGTTGTATTAACAACTTCTGCCCAAAACTCCTTGCTCAAACCTGCATTGGATAACAGACATCTAGCTTTCTCCATCAAAGTCCTATTCATGCATTTTGCAACTCCATTCTGTTGTGGAGTTTTTACAACTGTGCGGTGTCGTACAATGCCTTCAATTTTGCAAAACTCATTGAATTCGTTATTGCAAAATTCAAGGCCATTATCTGTTCTCAGCCTTTTAATCTATTTCCCAATCTGTTTTTCAAGTAAAGTTTTCCACTACTTGAAGGTTCCAAACACTTGACTTTTATGTTTCAAGAAATAAACTCAAACTTTACGAGAAAAATTATCAATGAAAGTGAGCATAAAAGTAGCACCCATACCTTTAGAGAGAACCTGATAAGGACCCCAAAGATCTAAATGGATGTAGTCCAATGTTCCCTTTGTTTTATGGATGGCTATACTGAAGCTCAACCTCTTCTGCTTCCCAAAAACATAATGCTCACAAAATTCCAATTTTTCAGTGTTTTGACCGAACAAAAGACCTCTCTTACTTAAAGCAGTCATACCTCTTTCATTCATGTGTCCTAGCCGCATGTGCCACAACTTTGTCACGTCTGAATCTGAAACTAAAGTAGACACTGCAGTTGAGTTTGTGACTGTCGAACCATGCAAGAAATACAATATGTCAATTCTGGTAGCCTTCATCAATACAAGAGCACCTCTGGAAACCTTCATAACTCTACCTTCACACCCAATCTTGCAGCCATTCTTCTCAAAAGTGCCCAAAGAAATAAGATTCTTCGTCAAATCTGGAATGTGTTTAACCTCAAACAAGGTCCTAATGACACCGTCATGCATCTTGATCTGCACTGTACCAATCCCAGCAACCTTACACATATGATCATTACCTAACAAAACAGCACCATTGATTAGCTTGTAAGTGGTAAACCATTCCCTATTAGGAGTTATATGTTGCGAGGCTCCAGTGTCCATGATCCAGGTATCCTGAAATCTGCCTTGGCCTTGAGTGACACAAAGCAGATCATCACTCTCATTTCCTGCCACATGAACTTCTCTTGGTGGATGGTTCTTCTGATTATTGTCACTTACTTTCTGCTTGTTTTTCAACTTGTAACAATCAGACTTGATGTGCCCTTTCTTCTTGCAATAATTGCAAGTCAAACTCTTATACCTTGATTTCGATCTTGATTTACCTGAATTTTGACCTCTCTCCTTTGATCTTCCTTGATTAATAATCAAACCAACACTCTGATCTGATGTCTCAGAAAATGTCAAACTACAATCAATTTTCTCCTTGGCCTGCAAATTAGTCTTGACATTCTCAAGGGAAATATTTTCTCTGCTATAAATTATATTATCTCTAAAGTGCTTGTATGAAGGAAGCAAAGAGCATAATAACAATAAAGCTTGATCCTCATTGTCAATATGAATGTCAATCTTACTCAAATCAGTAACAATTGAACTAAACTTTCCAATATATGATTTCAAAGAAGTACCTTCTGACATACGAAAAGTGTAAAGGCGTTACTTTAATCGGAGTCTGTTAGTCAAAGATTTCGTCATGTATAGACTTTCCAATTTTAGCCATGCACCAGCTATTGTTCTTTCACCGAGGATTTCTCTCAGAACTTCATTTCCTAAACTGAGTTGAATCAAGGATAGAGCTCTTTCATCCATGTCATCCTAATCTGCATCGAACATTGACTCTGGTTTCTTCTCCTTGCCATGTAAGGCCCTTTTTGTACCTTCTCGTGTTAGAATTGTCATCATTCTAACTTGCTACAGTGCAAAATTAGTATTTCCATCAAACTTCTCAATTTCAGACTTCACCGTTGATGAAGATGAAGAAGCCATTGCAACAAAACACTCACAACGAAAATTGAAGAATACAAATTGATGGCCCAAATTAGTAAAATTACCCAAATCACAATCTGCCTTCGACATTACAATGCTGACGGCGTTAAAAACAGTGCTGACGGCGTTAATACAATGCTAACGGCGTTACTACAATGCCGACCTCGATGCTACAGTGTCGACGACCCGTTGAAGCTCGATCTGTTTCTTTCTTCCGTCGAATCTACTCCGTTTAATGCCAAATCACCAAAATGGCCGGAAATGACAAGCCACAACGATTAGATCTGTACGCCAAAACTCAAACGGACTCCGATCGACTTCAGATCTGGTGCGCCGACCATTGACAAAGCCTCCGACTTATCTTCATCGTCCTTCATAACCAACAGCTTGGGAACCACCACCGGCTTCACCTCCTGGCTCCGATGTGACGACCTCTTCAGAAAGAACATGACTAACACCACTAAAATAGCAAACGACGTGGTTATTACTACAACCACTGAGTCCAACACAAAACCGGTCAATGAGATGCCGAGAACCGATTCAACAAACCGAACCAGATACCCAGTGGGTTGGACATCGGGGAGTACCTCCAGAATTCTAGAGGCAGTAAGGATAATTTTTTTTTTCTGCAAATCAGCGGTGGGTTGGGTGGCCAAGGAGAGAGAGAGAGAAAATTTTTTTTTTTTTTCTTTTAGACTCTGATACCAATTTGTTATCACAAATGATAAAACGAAGAAGAAAACAACACTAGAATTTTACGTGGTTTGGTCTATATGACCTACGTTTACAGGAAAGATAGAGGGAATACTCTTATTACTAGAGAGTGTGTTACACGATACAAAGAATACGGCTCACCTATGAAATCTCTCTAAATCTCATAACCCTATTATGCCCCTATATATAGGCATACAAGAAAGGGTAAAAGAGTAATTTAAAATACAAGGCATATTCTAACAGTTAAATATACTCCAGGATTAGCTTGAGAGGACTTTGGTCTCCGTTTATATTCACAATTTCATTTTCATTAACAGCTGATATATTATAATATAACGCTTATATTAACAAATGGTTCTAATAATTTTTAAATAAATTATATATAAAAAAAATAAAGAAAACTCAAAATGTATATAAATAGAGACAGAAAGATTTACACACCATAACCTCAAAATTGTTTTGAATACCAATACATAACAACATATAAAGAATAATATGAAAGCAATAAAAGAGAAATAGAATAATTTTTTTTACATTTAATTTTATTTATTTATGAGACTAAGTATGATATAATTAGTTTATGTTCTTTTGTCTTACAACATTACTCTTCAATTTTTCTTGTCGGTCCAAAATTTAAAATTTAATTTTTTGCTGTTACGAAATGGGATATTGTAGATTTCAATATGGAATGTTAAAGGGGGGTAAACTCGTTCTATCCGAAAACAAAATTATCACAGAATTTGCCATTACGCAATGTTTATGTACCGAAGGGGGCCAAATGAAAACTCCAAACGGCTCAAACCCAATTCCTGGCCATAAATTTAAAACTCAAATTGAGATGAAAAGGCCGAAAGACCTAGAAATGAATAATTATTAAGATCCCTTTCCTTGCTTCCATCACTTTGAAAAAAAGAAAGGCATCGTTGGTGATCACAATTGTGAGTTAAAGTTATTTGTTAAAATTTTCATTTTACATTTTTTATTTGAAGAAAACTTATTGGATCACTGTTAAATTCATGTAAATTTAAATTTTAAAATTTAATATTGTGTTCTCAATCAAATTCTCATCTATTAGAATACAATTGATGAGAAGAAAATTCAGTTTTAGATTATATAAAAAAATGAACCAAATTATTAATTAGATTAATATCATGGATAATTCCTTACTTTCATGCCCAATCGTTATGTTTTTTTATTATCTTATTCGTTAATTCTGGTGGGAACAAACCAATTCAAATCTTCTTGCACATCTTTGTTTACTCAGAGATTCCTTTGTTTATATTCTTGAGGTAGATTTGCCATCGCCATTGTCGTAATTGCCCCAGTTGGCAAGTGAATCCACTTACTCAAAACCCACCGTGAGAGTTTGAACACGAGAAGATAGGATTTCAAGGCCTGGGAACACAGCGATGACTACTTTTTTTTTTTTAAATTAAAATATTTATTACGAGTTGCACTACATAATTAAAATAATATTCTTGACAAGCATGCCCCCTAAATTTTACAAATTATAAAAATTTATGGTTGATGTCACATTGAGTTTAATAATATGCTGTAATTAAGTGCGAATGAATTTTCTATAAAATTATTATTAATAAATTAATGATTGTTATTATAAAAGAGATTAAATCAAAATATCAACAAATAATTTTAACTTTAAATTTGCTAGAACAATAATTAATATTTTTAAAATAAAGTATCTTTTAATGTTAAAAAATAAAATATTAAAATTTATCATTTTTTGTGTTTATCTAAATTTTTTCAAAACAAAAATTTAAGGAATGTTTTTTCTCTGTACCTACGATTCCAAGAATCGAAGGAATTCAATTGACTTTCTTACCTTTAGGAGGAAAAGACAAATAAGTGATCCGAGGGAATCTTATGAAATTGGATACTAAATAGGCCCCACTGCCATAATTTTTATTGAGGCTAATTAATTTAGGCCTGTCATATGAAGTGGGACAAGCATACATTTTCTACCATTTAGTTAAGGAATCATATTTCTCCCATAAATGAATCGTCAAATTCTTCGATCATGAGTTTGTCAACCCGTATAATCTCTACGAGACCCGTATAATCTCTCCATTCTCGTAGATCAAATAATAATAATAATAATAATATATAGTTTGAATACAAATTTATTATATATTCACATTATTAAAATTAAATTATTAATTATAGTTAATTTACTGTTTGATAAATAATTAATAAATTGATCCACTGCCTCCTTGTTTCATATATCCGATTTAATGTTGCCACTCTTTTCCTTGTACTTGATGTTTTAAATATCGATGTGGGTTTTCTTTTTTTCGGCTCTTTTTTGTTGCATTTACGGCATATCCATCTTGCATGAACATTTGCACATTCAGAGGCAAACATTCAATTGGACAGCATGGCTTTGTGATTGAATGATGAGGGCATGTGTTTGGATGTGAGCGCTCTCACCAAATCAAATTGCTCTTATATATATATATATATATAGATAGATGGATAGATAGATATCATTCAAATTACTCTTCTCATTCTTATTGTTTCATTTCTTGTCCCTGGTATTATTATATGCCTACTTGATCTTGACTTGGCCTCTTCCTGCACGGGAACCACAAATGCAATAGTCAACTGAATGCCGGTTAAAAGAGTCAGGTATTCTTTGGTTGATTTGGTAGGGAAACATTGTCTCTATTAGCCACCAAGTGCATAATTTTTGTTGTCTTTCTTAATTTCTTGCATAGGAAGTGGTTCCTCAGCAATCAAAATTTGAGATTTTCTTTGTTGAACTTTGTGGTACTTCTTATCTTATCCTGGCTTAGACTTACAGCATCTGAATTGTGGATTGTGGGGGGATCAAGAAAATCTTTGGTCATTCTTTCTTTTACAGGCTTCATTTTTGTCCGAGGTCCTTTTCATCTTTAGCTTTGGCAGAGGTAATATGGTCAATGACGGATACAGTGAAAGATTGATAGATGATAATTCCTTTCTTAAGCCAGAAAGTAGTGACTACCATCATCATCACCAGTTGAGCTCAATTCAGAGGGGTCAGGCAGAGAAGGATCATCGGATGGAGATGGAGGAAAGAGGGTTTCCGGACCTATATAGGAACACAAGTGAAGAATTGTTCATCAAGTCCCTCATGGAGAGCTCGATGGGCATGCCTGTACCCACAATGGATATGTTAGGATTCAAAAATCTTTCTCAGAATTTTCGTACAGATAGTGAGGAGCTCTTCAAGAGCTGGCTTACCAATGGAGAGGCAAGCGGAAATCTTAATATTTTTTGAGCATGAATT
>JAHLGO010021098.1:5726882-5767068 GCA_020615895.1 Ceriops decandra | reverse complement strand
TTTTTTTCCCCTCTTCAGGAGTGCCGTAGCAAGAAGTATGCAGGCAAGTAATTTGTATCTGGCCCAGGTAGGTTATACCTATTCATCTGCAGAAACCTCAAGTCAAGGAATCTGCATCAATTTTTTTATGATGCTTCAACTTCTATGCAGGCCTGGTTCCATAGTTCACAACCCATGACAAGAAGCCGATCATCTGAACTGAGGTATCAGCATTTTCTCCCATTTCCTTCCAAATTGGGGAAGATTAATGCTGGTGGGATAACTAGAATTAATTTTTTTTTTTATCTACTTTACATTTTCTTTTTCTGTTATCTCATCCAAAGAGCAGAAATAGACTATAATTACATTTGCTTTTCATAGCATCGGTGCCTATTTTTATTCCTTGAAGAAATATCTTCAGAAATGGTTCCTACAATTTCGGGGGAATGCTTGAGAGCCCAAAGAATTCTTCTTTTTCTTTCTCTTTTGTTTTTTTGTTATTTATTTTGAGCTTTCCAATCAGACCGCTTGACACTGGTAGTTTCAAAAGAGCTCACTTCATTGCATTTATTTGATTGTAGAGGAGAAATTTTAAGTGTAGGTTAATCATGTGTGCATGTTTCCCAGGAAAAGGTATGCTGCCATGCAAGGTTCTCACACAAATTTAGGCATGGAAGCTGCAGAAAATGCTGCCGGGGTTGGCATAGGCAATTTGAAACAAGCATTTTCAAAACCAGATGGTTTCACTGACATCCCTATGCATCATATTGACAATCCATTGGAGGCATTGATGTCTCCTTCCAATTCATCTTCATCTACTTTTAATGCTCCACAGATGGGCAATGTAGATAAAGTTTCCTCTGTTGTGGACTTGCTGAAGGGTACATTGGAAAGAAAGAAGTTCGGTAACCAGATTGAGAAAGAAACTATTGAAGATAGTTCCCATGCACTTTGTAATGCTGGAGAAATTGCAGGCAGCTCTAGTTTTGATCAAGGGACTGGGAACAACATGCATGAGATTTCGGGAACTTTTCAAGAGATGTGCCCCGGCCAACTTAGCAATCATGGGGTCTTGCAAATTCTTCAGGGATCTATAAACCTTGACCCGGACGGTTTTGGCAATCCTGTCAACCCCATCCAGTTAATCACAGTTTCTCAAGAACCTTCTCAAAGTGAATCTTCTGCTGCTGCACTAGCGGTTTCGTCTGCTTTTGATGCATTTGATGGTCCTAGCAACTCGAGTCATACCCTAGGCATCCGTGAGAGCGCAGGGAAAAAGGCTGGAAACAGGAGGAGTTCAGACTATGGCCCTGTAGCCAAAGGTACAACGTTAAACCTTCAAAAAGTGCACAGAACCACCAGGAAATCAATCAGAACAACGGTTAATATTCCTCGGTCGTCTCATGCACATCCATCACCATTATCTAAAGCCATTGCTAAGGGGATGAATGTGCGGGCACAGAGCCTTGGGCACATCACATTTGGGGATTTTTCATAAAATGACTTCTTTTATTCTTACAATGGACGGCATCTGTTCCTCTTCATTTGGCTTTTATTTGTTTCTTGTTGCTTTGCAATTATTTTATCCCAAAACCTCCTGGGACAATGCTTCCCAGGCCAAACCTAGGGTCACTGGGGCTGCCTTGTTCTGTTGAATACAGAATCACGAGGTAGTTTGATTTGCCATTTTTTTTTTCCCTATGTACGTCCATTGCAAATAAATCTAACATGGTTCTGGTATTAAAAAATCTAGAAATCTATAAACCATTTGTTTCACCTGCCAAGGCTACAATCAAATGGTGAAAGGACCAAACTTGGGCACACAGGATCGATGCATCTCTCTGAGCCCGAGTCCCACCACTGTTTGAGTGCAAACAATTGGTGAAGTTGATGGCATCTCCTTCAGCGTTTGAAACATGGTTTACCCAATGCATGGCACCATTACACTTAGCATGTACAGAAGGATTATCCTTCGTCTACATAGAAACCAAAAATTTTTTCTTTCTGAACAACATAGAACAATTTTGTCCTAGGAACGTTAGATCAGTTTATTTCCTATGTTATTAAAGCATCATATATTAAAATGCAGAGTTTAAAGAGCGGAAAATTGACAATCTGAAAGATGAACAGAAGGTATTATTCTCTATTAGTTGGGGAGCAAAGACATCTACTTAGTTATCAGATCATTTGCCAAATTTTTGTTTTCATTCATCTTATCTGGTATTATGCTGCAGAGGGGAAGTCTAGTATGGTCTGGATCCGAGACATCAGCAGGTTCAGGTGATCATCTTATCCTTGGCACTTCACTGGAACAACATTTGGATTTGATATACTAAGGCCGCACTCAAAGAAGACAAGTTTTAGTTTTCTGTGCTTAACATGTGACTTAAAATCAGAATTTCTGCTAATCATTCCGAATCCTTTTAACATGTGAACCATGGGTTATGAAGGGAATAAACAATGATATAGGTTTCATTTTTTTTGCCGTAAAAAATCTCTCTACTTTTACTTTTTCCTTTCGTTTAATTCAGGAAAAAGGTGTAAAAAGCAGCAATTTGTGAAACTTTATTCACTCAAATATGCTTATTGCATTGCCTAGAGATAAGCTTGCAGAGGGCATCAACTTAGAATTATGGAATCATATTATTCTCTCTGACAAACAGAAGTTATGCAGTGGACAAGGTGGATCCAACTAAAAAGCGCAGAGTGGAGCGCTCACGAAAGTAAGTATATATATTGTATTTCTTTTTCAGTTGAAAGCATTAATATGGCATTGATATTTATGCCTCAAGATTCAAGAAATAATTCATTAGTTGGTCTTTCGTCAAGATATGCATTTATTTTTAAACACATTATAAAAAGATTCCATTTGCAATTTAAACCTGTAATCTCTGAGTCATGATAAAATAACTTTATTATTATACAAAGACTAGCCCCTTACACAAAGACTAACTAAATTTCTTTCCAATAGTTTTGATTTTGTGTCCAACCAAGCTAAGGATAGTTGAAAAGAGCAGCTAGGAAAATCAAAAGCAAATGCCTAATGTTCAAAAGACTACAAGGAAAATTGGTCAGGGCTGTTAACATTTATTGGGATTAATAAGGACTGCAGAAGAATCTGCTTTAGAAACTCCATTACCCTTTACCTCGACTTACATTAACCTGTAAGGTATCAGAATAAGGGACTCTACTCAAGTCACATGCTTCACAGGATTGTCATGGGGATTCAAAGTTGCGTTGCATTCCTTAAAGGCTAATCTTGGACTAGTAGTTTGTATTAAACTTAACTCAGTTAAATTCTAATCAAAAACTAGTTGAGATTAGCTACATGCATCGTATCCTATTTTAAAAATTTGCTCTTTCGGTAAATGAATGATGATTGGCCAACTTATCTGTAAAAGTTAAGGCAATGATTTTTTTTTTCTTAATCAAATCAGCTAATACCATTTCAGGCCTTCCTGTTCCTTTCCTTTTTCATTTACTCATAGCTATGCCCATCCAGATTTATTTAGAAGCCTATGATGAATGTGATCAAACAGATGGTGCAACATCTAATCTGTTCTGTATGAGGCAGTTGATGAATTGAATTGCATGTTAAACCTTCTCTTTTAAAACGACAAGTGATATTCAAACATTAGCAGCTGTGTCTTCTTCATCTCCCTTTCAGGAGTGGCTTCTTGTGCACTTCATGTATCTGAATAGTGGCTGAGCTGATTCTTGCTCAACATGCAACTAGGATATGCTCTATAGTGTCAAACATTTTGATGTCATGGAATACAAAATAAGAATGCACCAGAAAGAAATATCCTAAAACTCTTCCCGTGGAATCCACTATTTGAAATAGAGGATGGCTATGTTTGAAATGATTTGACTTAAAAGTAAGCTTCTTTGTTACGCAGAATGGCCGAGGCAAAAGAAAGAAATTTGATACCAGCAACTCCATCTGATATGCAAGCAGTCCTGAAGCGCTGTGAGAATCTTGAGAAGGAAGTGCGATCACTTAAGCTTAACCTGTCTTTCATGAATAGGTAGTGACATAACTCTGCATTGTTTCATTCTCAATTTAGATGTCTAGCCTGTAAGGTGAAAGAAGCACATAAAAGGCATTGCTGGCAAAGGTCTGCACTCACAATTTAACTCCTATTCTGTTTTTCGAACTTTACTAAGTTTTTATTGGCCATGTGTTTTAAACTAACATTTCAGGAAGGATTCTGAGCAGACAAAGCAGATAGAAGAGCTTCAGAAACAGAATGAAGAATTGGCAGACGAGAAAGAACGCCTACTGGAAGAAATTGAGAGGATCCTTTCTGAAACAAGCAAGATGTAGGCCTCAGTTTCCATTTGATCACCGTGCATCTCATTCTAATCTAAGCAGCATCTATGTAAGAAGCTGCGAGAACTTTCAAACAATGCAAGGAAATTATAGTCACTGCTTACAGCAGCAGAAAAATTGCCAAGCCTGGCTATGTTGTACCAGTGTACTTTGGGAGCACTCTGTTTGCTAATAATGTGTTTGAATGTCAATAAGCCCAATTACATTGGGTAAAGAGCAACCAACCCGTATATCAGGACCATGATATTGAACAATGACTTATAAAATCATTTGGGTTCTTTGTCTCGTTAAAGCCTTAAAATTGAACAAGGTCCTATTCTGCAATAGGGTTTCCAGCTTCATGCTTAATTACCATGTTGTCACACTTTTCAAAGTTTGTCTTAACAATGAAGAGCATCATGGATGTAGCGCGTTGCAGGAAAATGGTATTATAAATATGCATAACTTCATGCTTAATTACCAAGTTGTCACAGTTTTAAAAGTTGCTTCCTAACAATGAAGAGCATCATGGAAGTAGCCCCTTGCAGGAAGAAGGTATTATAAGTATGCGTAACTTCATGCTTAATTTGTCACAGTTTTAGGATTTGCGTCTTTACAATGAGGAGCTTCATGGATGTAGCCCGTTATTACAAATGCAAAATTAGATAAAGGAGGGGAAGGGGTGAAAGAGCAGGGGATTGAAGAGCAACCGACCAATTGTCCTCATTATCAATTCAGATTTTCATATAGGAAATACAAGTAATGGGTTATATTCTTTCCATCAGCTCCCAGACCTTAAAAATGAGACGATACAAATATCATAATCAATCGGACTTGCTTCATATCCTATGATACCAATCCATTGAAGACAATTTTCTCAGTTATCTATGCTAGTTGATCCACATAAATTTTATCCAAACAGGTGGTGCATTGAAACAATCAAATTTTACAATTTTGACACAAAGAATGTTACCGTAGACTTGCCTTCCAGATACACCTTGCCTAGATTTGAATCAGGACAGAAGGATAGAGCGCACATACTAAGAGTGCCTCCTAATAGTTGTTTACTTTAGAGATTTCAGATTGACCAACTCTTTTCCCAAACGAGATTGTCAACCAACCCACAAAAGATAAGAATGCCACGAAGACACAGGTCTGAGGCAACCGCCAGTTCATGTGCTGTAGGATACTTATAAAGCTGACGGAGATCAAGGAAGTTGTTGGAAGAACAATTTTCTGTTATGATAGTTATTGAGGAGTGTTGGAGAAAGAATTGAATTGATTTAAAATTTAAAATTTGAATTAAAGTCATAAAAAGTTATTAATTTTGGAATTTTAGAGTTTATATTTGAATTTGTAAAACATCTCTATATAACCACATTTTTATAGTTAATAAAAATAGAGTCAGTCATCTTTGTACCTTTTTTCCTTACTATAACATTCTAACAAGCTCTCCTACTTACAATTTTTAAAGTCATCTTTCTATTATTCCAAACACTTTCTTCGATTGCATTCTGTTTTGCTCATATAATTGGGTAAAGCAATAAAACCAAAGATCTTAAGCCTTAAAAAATGAACAAAGTGATATTAGAGTAGTGGTATATTTGAGTGACTTGCAATTTGTAAAAGAGTAAAGAAAATGACTCAAACATTTGGATAAGGGGCGTAAAACCAAGAGAACTTTTGTTGGGGAAATTTCCCACTAGACCAAAGTAAAACTAATATATGGTTTCTGCAATTTCTGAGTTCTATTTTTCATGGGGAAATTGCAACTTGTAGAGATAATAGGAGTCTTTTTTAATAACAAGAAAACTTTTGTTTTTCAACAATACTATAACCTCCTTAGAATAGTTCAAAACCTTGTATTGTGAGTTCAAAAGGAGAAAAATAATGAACTCAAATTAAATATCTCTATGGCTTTAAGAGGAAAAATAGAGAAGCCAAACACTCATTAAAAATTGGTTTTAAAATTAGAAAAACTTGAAAGTTCTAGAGGAGTCAAAACCATTTAAAGTCTAGTTGCAAAAACTAGTAAATCTGAAAATTTTAGATGAGTCAAGCATATTTGAAAACTAGTTTCATAAACCAAAAGAAGAAAATAAAATTTTAGATTAGATGTTATACTTAAGGTATGCAAAATCTTGGCATAAAGAAGTGATGGAGAACCATAGTGCTGCAATTTTGCAGCAAAGTTAAAGTTTTAGCTTTATGTTTAATTTCTTCCCTCCAAAATCTAAGTTTTTATTATGGCAAAGAAGCAAAACTCACGAGAATCAAATCAAGTTTATATTTTGTAGCAAAAGTATTGATATAATGCAACAATACTAAAGAGGAGTGTTAGAAGAGTTGGTACTATTGCATTGCTCAAATTTTTTCCTTCATAACTCAAATTTCTACTATGATAGTTATAAAGGAGTGTTAGAAAAAGAATTAAATTAATTTGAATTTTGAATTTTGAATTAAAATTGTAAAAAGTTATTAGTTTTTTTAATTTCAAAATTTGTATTTGAATTTGTAAAATATTATATAATGAGATTTGCATAATTAATGGAAGTAAAAGAAGTCATTTTTGTACTTCTTATCCTTGTTATAGCATTTTACCAACTCTTTTACATAAAATTGTTGAAGTCATCTTTTTGCTATTTCAAACTCTTTCTTTTATTGTATCATACCCTTAGAGTGATTAAAAGATCATTGTAAGTGGTTAAGAAGTGATTCTTCCACAATAGTTAATGAGAGATCATTCCATAATATCAGCTGTATCTCATGATAACAAGAGTGTATCATGTGATTTAAGAGTGATCATATCACACCGTGGACGTATCTTACACATTGTGGGTGAATTACGTTAAAGTTCTGTGTGTTCTTGGATGCTTATGCTGGCTTTATATCCATACGGCTATTCTCACATAAAGGAGCAAAATAAAATTAGATCATCAACTTTAATAGGTCACAGAGGTTTAATTTAGACAGATTTGTAAAATGTAAACATCTCACACTAATTCACCCTTTTTCCCTCTCAGTGTGAAACCCAAGAAAGCCTTTATCAAATTGCTTAAAGTTTGATTATTAAAACTTACACCTCTAATGTTAGTAAGAGTATAATAGGATAAATATGATAGTAAAATAGAATAATACTTTTTTCACTTATTCAATAATCAATAAGAGCATATGCCTTCCAAACCTTTTGAAATTCTTTAACTCCAATAGGCTCTACATCATCCACTTTTTAGCAAATAAATGAATGATGAACCATAATGAAAAACATTAATCAAAATGCCCCACTGATAAGCATGGAATTATCATTAAAAAATTAGTAAGAATTTGTTAGATTATAATATATCATCCACATCTAACATCTTACTTGATGACTTAAGTTTTTAGGTAAAATGATTTTTTTAACAAGGTATTAAAATTTTTATAACAAAGTGATCATGAGTTCAAATCATGATGCTCATCCATTTAATTATGAATTAATTATAAATTTTTAGTTTTTTCATACTTTCAACCTAAGTGAGCTGCTTTTAGTTTAAATGAGCTGAGTTCATGTGTGAAAGGACTAGTTAAAGTATAATATATGATTTATATTTTGAATCTCATTTAATAATTTAAAATTTTTGATAAAATAGTTTTTAAGCAAAATTATTAGTATTTGCAAACCAATTACATGCAAAAAGTTTCTAGATATTATTAAAATTATAGCATAAGTGCAAACATCTAAGTACTAATGAATAAGCAAACAACTTATACAACTTTTAACTTCTTTATTCATTTTCTTTGTTTGTTTTGTTAATCAACAATAGATAGTAAATCACTTTTTCAAAATATTTTAAATGAATCAAGAAATTAAAAGAAAAAGAAAAGAAAAATAGGAGAGAAGAAATGCCCCTACACATGATAAAATCTTGTCAAATCATCTTAAATGAAGATGGACCTTTTGCTTGACAAATAAAAAAGCCATTATGGTATAAGCTTATTTTGGAAATTTAAGCCATGTTCCAACAATCATAAGTTTCATTAACCTAATAGATGGATGAGCGTAATAAGTATATGATAATGACTGCAAAACATAAGTAATAAGGACTATTTTAGGTCTCACACTAAGAGAAGGGTGAATCAGTATGAGACATGTGCTTTTTACAAATCGATCCAAATTTAACCTTTATGGCTTGTTAAAGTCGATGATCCAATTTTTATTTTTCTCCTTTATGTGAGCGCGACGGTATAACTAAAAAATCAATGCGAAAGCACCCAAGAACACACAATAATTTTTACGTAGTTCACTCACAATGTGTAAGTTACGTCCATATTGTAATAGGATCCCTCTTAAATTACACAATCCACTCTTACCATCAAAGGATACAATAATGTTGTGGAAGGATCACTCCTTAACCACTTGTGGAAGGACTACTTCTCAACCACTTACAACAATCTCTCAATCACTTTAAGGGTATCCCACCCTTTTTCAGCAAGTTTATCAAAAGTTTATAATAAAAACTTTCTTGAAGAATGATCACTATATGTGTGCAGACTACTAGTGCAGAATATAGATCTTTTCCTTCCTTTGCTACAGGTGCTACATGCACACACTATTAGTACTGCCTGTTGTGCTACTCTGATGTTCATGTGTGGCGCCGCTATTGTCTGTGAACATTGCTAATGCTATTTACATGTGCTGCTGCTACTGTCTGTGTGTGCTATTAATGTTGTCTACATGCACTATACACGCGCTGCTCTTGCTATGTGAACGCATTGCGGCTACTTACCGCACATGTTGTTCTTGCTGTCCGCACACGTTGCTCTTGCTGTTCACGTGCACTATTGCATTTTGCATAGGCTGTTGCTTCTGATTGCATGCATTGTCCTTGCTATCCACACATGCTGTTCTTGTTATTCACACACGCAGCTACTGCTATCCACTTGTACTGCTGCTATTGTCTACATGCACTCTTCACACACTGCTCCTGTTGTCAGCACAAACTACGGCTGCTTACCGTGCATGTTATTCCTACTATCTGCATGTGTTGTGCTTGTTGTCTACACGTGCTATTTTTGCTATTCGAGCGCACTGCTGCTGTCTACTCACATCGCTATTGCTATCCGCCCATGCTGTTACTGTCTGCTTGCCCTGCTGCTCTACGTTATTACTGCTATCCACGCGCTATAGTTGTCTTCTTGTGGTTTGTTGGTATGGGTGGCTGCCTTGGTGGTTTTTGGTGATGCAAGTGGCTGACTACCTTGCTTTCTTGTTTTCCTCTTTGGCTAGTTGCACCTCCCTTGGTGGCTATCTTTTTTGCCTTGGCCAGTCACTCTCTCTTTTGATGGCTGTCTCTTTCTTTGTCATTCACCCTCTCCTTACCTTTAGGTTTGCCTTTCTTTTTCCTTTGGCCGACTCTCTCAAAATTCTGCTGTATATGCCTTTCTTGCAAGATACATAGGGGTATTTATAGAGCCTTGAGATTAGGGCTACACGATCATTAATTCCCATATGTTGCCCAACAATTAATGACCAACTTTGTGTTCTAAAATTTAGGGTTAATGGTTAATGTTTAATGTTGACTTTCTAAAATTTAGGGTCAATGGTCAATCTTGACCCCTAAAATTTAGGGTCATGATCAACATTGACTCCTCAACGCCAAGGTTGACTTGTCATTACTAGTTTCTTCTAATGACCCCACTACATCTCAACAACATTCGTAACATCAAATTAACATATATAATCATCTGAGATGGTATTGATAATAAATCCAACATTAGCCATCAAAGATGAACTTAACAATCTCCCCTTTTGGATTTGTTGGCAACACATTAAATCCAATAATGCATATATAACATCTTACTTAATGACTTACCCTTAACATTTTCATTCACAACTCCCTTTGAAACATGCATCACCCTTAACTGGGTTTAACTCCCCCTTTCTACTTCTTGCTTTTGACACGTTCTTCCCCTTTATTCATCAAGCTAATCCCCCTTTTTATCAATATATACTCTCTTTTGATTTATGTAAAATATCTCCCTATTTGATCATAAATCCAGTGAATAATAGAAAAAGGAAGGGGAAAGGGGCTAGAAAATACCTTAGTCTCTAGGGGTTGGCTAAATACTTAAGTTTAGCCTTTTCTATTCAAGATGTCCTAGTTTCCTATGCCATAACAAATTCTCATCTTTAGTGCTTATATAGCATGTGTTCTTGCTTTTGGAAACTTGGTATAAGTTTCTATTTATTCTTTCATCCTTAATAAGGACAACACCATCTCTTAGTTTCTTTATTGTGCAGCCACTCTTGTTGAAAGTAACTTCATGTTCATTATCACACAGTTGGCTAATACTAATGAGATTGTGTTTTAACCCTTCAACATAAAGCACTTTTTTTTATTTCAACTTTTCTGCACCAATTTCAGCAACACCAATACATTTAATCTTTAAGGCACCATTATTACCAAATTTGATTGATCCTCCATCATATTTTACTACTTCCTTGAACATCTTGGAGTCTCCTATCATATGTGAAGAGCAGACATTATCTAGGATCCATGACTTTTCTTTCTTGAAAGCTTTTAAGGCTACTTCTACAACCATAGATGTTTCTCTTCCTCTTCTTCTTCTTTGGCTGAATTAGGGTGCTTGTGTTGGTGTTCTGCTTTGTATTCCTTGACCAAGCAATAATGGTTGGCATGTTCTCCTTAGATTCTTTGACCAGGCAGTAATGTTAAGCAGTATTTAGTAGCGTGTCCAAACTTTTCACATCTTTCATTGATCTCTCATAGCAAATCAAAACTATTTCTTAGTGGAATATGACTTCTTTCCAACTAAGACTGCCTTTTTTCATGATAGTCTCCCCCTAGACTCTTGCCTCACGCTCCTCTTCATTATGGGTCAAATATTCTAACACGTATTAGCCTTGTGCCTATACTTACCATAGCTCTAGTAAAAACTTTCAAACTTAGATTTACTTTTTTTACGAAGTTTATATCTTCTTTCTTTAGCAGTTGGTATGACAACCTTCTGTCCATCTTTAATAATCTGTCTCTTATGGATAAGAGTTTCCACCACGCCTTTCCTAACCCATTTTAACTTGGGTTGGTCTTTCTTCTCCATCACATCATTGTGCTTGCATTCGGGCATAAATACAATTTTCTTCTTTTCTTTTACCTTTACTCGACTTTTCAATGTAGCCAAGTCCTTTCTTTCCAATAAAATGAGGTCTTTTATTGCTTAGACACTCATTTAACTTTCTAGTAGTATCCTTATTAATGGCATTTGCTAATGATGACTTTCATTTCACTTCCATGGACTATATAAAGCTTTCTTTATACTTCTTTATCTCAAACTTGGCCTTGTGAAGCTTGGCATACAAAATTAACATCTCTTGCTTTTGTGCAATCACCTTAACACCAAGGTCTTTGTATATCTTGCCTTGCTTTACCTCAAATACGCTCAACTCCTTAGTTTTTTTCAAATACTCCTTCTTTTTTGCTTTAAACTTTACCTTCACTTGGAGATTAAATTCATTAGCAAAAGAATTTTCACACATCTTTTTAAAATGAATTAGTTCTTTTTCCAGTTTGTTGTTTTTGCGCAAATAAGCTCTCAAATCATTCTCAAGTTATTGCAATAACTCATCCTCTTCCTTTTTTGATGATTCCTCTTTACTTGAAGATTCTTGATCATCATTTACTTAAGCGACTATCTTTTGTAGCCTTTTCATTGGAATGATCATCATTTTCTCCTTCAGAATCTTCTTCCTTCAGGTTGCTTGGGAAATTCCTTCTTTTGGATTTAGAGAACTTCTTTTTCCCTTTGGCACCTAAATTTCTAGCTTTAGAGCAGATAGATTGCTTTGTCTTCCTCTTTAGGACCAGCTCATCATCATCCTCATTATTTGCTTCTCTTCTATTTGGGCAATCCATGGAAAAGTGTCCAATTGCTTTACAGTTAAAGCATTTTAAGGGTAATTTTCCCTTGTACTTCCATTTTTCTTTCCTTAAGTTATTGGTAATATATGCCATGACTTCATCTAATTTAGTATCACTATTTATTCTTCAAAGCAATTATTAGACTACTCTTCTTGGTCTTTAATCTTTAAATTCTTCATTTCCTTGAACATTAGCTCCTTTTCTACGTTAGACTTCTTTTCTTTCTTTATTAGGATTATTCTCATTTCATAAGCCACTAATATGTTGTGTAGGTCATTTAAGGGCAACCTATCTAGATCTCTAAGTATTTTTCTTACCACAATAGTATTATGGATCTCCTCTCTATAGCCTCTGATGGAGCATATAATTTTGTTTACTTTTATGAAGAATGCATCCATAGTCTCATTGTTCTACATATTTATGTCTTTGAATCTACTCCTCTATATTTGTAACTTGGCTTCCTTCACAATCTTGTCTCCTTCATAGATGTTCTTTAGTTTGTCTCAGATTTGCTTGGCTATGTTGCACCCTATTACCTTGGTGAATTCTTTATCTGACAGGGAGGCATATAAGGTATTTCTCACCTTTCAATCACACTTCAAGTTCTTCTTATCAACTGACATTATAGGATCAACTTCAGCAACAGGGATGAAGCCATTAACGGCAGACCCAAACTCTTTAAGACCAAGGGACATTAGATATGAGGGCATTCTATTCTTCTATAATTGATAATTCTATCCATTAAACGTAGGGATGTCCTTGCTATTAATATTGTTCATGTTATTCATGATCTCAAGCAGTAGTAGAGATAAAAACTCACACAATAATGCACAACTTTACTTCAAAGTAGAAAAAATGGATCAATAGAGGAACCAACTTTGATACCACTTAATAGAGACATTTTAGGTCTCACATTGAAAGGGGGTGAATCAGTGTAAGACATGCATTTTTTACAAATCAATCCCAATTTAACCTTTATGACTTGTTAGAATCGATGATCCAATTTTTATTTTTCTTTTTTATATGAGTACGACTATACGACTAAAAAATCAATATGCAAGCACCTAAGAACACATAACAATTTTTACATGGTTCACCCATAATGTGTGAGCTACATCCTTGATGTGATAGGATCTTTCCTAAATCACATAATCCACTCTTGCTATCAAGACATACAATAATGTTGTGGAAGGATCACTCCTTAACCACTTGTGGAAGGACTACGCCTAACCATTTATAACTATCTCTCAATTAAGGAGTTGATCTCTTGATCATTCCAAGAGTATCTCATCCTTTTTCAGTAAGTTTATCAAGAGTTTATAATAAAAACATTCCTAGAGAATGATCACTCAATGTGCATAGATTACTATTGCAAAATATGGATCTTCTCTTTTTCTTGTTATTGGTGTTGTCTCACTTGTTACCAGTGTTGTTTGCACATGCTGCTATTGTTGCCCGTTGTGCTGCTCTGATGTCTATGCATGGTGCCATTGCTGTTTGTGCGTGCTGCTAATGTTGTTCGCACGCATTATTGCTACTATCCTTGCACGCTGTTAATGCTGTCTGCACGCGCTGCTCCTGCTGTTCGTATACGTAGCTACTGTTGTCCACTTATACTACTGCTATTGTCTATATGCACTATGTATGCGCTGTTCCTACTATCCGTATACACTATGGCTACTTATCGCACATGCTGCTTTTATTGTCGGTGCGTGCTGCTATTTCTGTCTGTATGTGTTGCTATTATCCGCACGCATTACGATTGCTATCCACATGCATTGTTCCTACTATCTTAGAGCGCTACTGCAGTTATACACTCACACTGCTTTATTTGCTTGCCCTGCTATTGCTATCTACTCACGCTGCTGCTACTATTCGTGTCCATTATAATTGTCTTCTCATGCCACTGTGCTATCCTCATGCATTATAGTTGTCTTCTTGCACCGCTACTATTGTCTTCTCAAGCTGTTGCTATTATCTGCATGCTACAGTTGTTTTCTTATGTCGTTGCCATTATTCCCACTGTCTTCGCATGCCACTGCTATTTGCACGTTGGTTGCTGGTGCAAGACCCTTTTGCTGCTGCTCCACCTCCTATCGACTGCTGCCTTAGTGGTTTGCTAATATCGGACCCTTCTGTTGTTGCTTTACTTAGTGGTTTATTGATACTAGACCCTTCTACTACTTTACCTCCTATTAGCTATTGCTCTACCTCCTGCCAACTATTACTCCACCTCTTACCAGTTGCTGCCTTAGTGGTTTATTGGTGTGGATGGCTACCTTGGTGGTTTTTGCTGATGCGGGTGGTTACTTTGGTGGTGTTTTCTAGTAAAGGTGACTGATTATCTACTTTGTTTCTCTCCTCCTTGGCTGGCTGCACCTTACTGCTTCTCTTTGGTGGTTGTTGTATTCTCCTTGTCCAATTACCTTGCCCTCTTTCTTTCTCTCCTTTGTCAGCATCCTTACTACCTCTCCTTGGTGGCTATTGCACTCTCCTTAGTCGATTGTTGCATATTCTTTGGTTAGTTGCACCTCCCTTAGTGGCTATCTTCTTTGCCTTGGCCAGTCACTCTCTCCTTTAATGGTTGCCTCCCTCTTTATTGTTCACCCTCTCCTTGCCTTTAGGTTTACCATTCTCCCTTCTTTAGCCAGCTCTCTCAAAATTCTATAGCACACCCCTTTCTTGCAAGACGTATAGGGGTATTTATAGAGCCTTGAGATTAGGGCTACATGATCATCAATGATCATTATTAATTCTCACATGTTGTCCTACAATTAACGGTTATATTTGAGTCATAAAATTTAAGGCCAATGATCAACATTGACTTCCTAAAATTTATGGTCAATGGTCAACAATCAATCTGGACCTCTAAAATTTAGGGTCACGGTCAATATTGAGTCCTTAATGCCAAAGTTAAATTGTCATAATTAGTTTCTCCCAATATCTCAACGGCATTCATAACATCAAATCAACACATATAACCATGTGAAATGGTGTTGACAAAAAATCCAACATTAGCTATCAAAGATGAGCTCAACAATAAAGTTTTAAATAAATTGACCTTTACATGTGTTTACATTTATATATGTATGAGCATGTGTGCACATCCACTTAAGTGTGCATACATATATGCGTTGGTGAAATACATCACTTTACCCATTTCTTGGCTATATGTAAAGCTTTAAACATTTAGTGATGATGAAAGTTTTAACCTATAGTATAAAACCAAATCCAAAGCATGGAAAAAGTTAGCTTTGCTATATCTAATTTAAATTTATCCTTGGTCAACCATACAATTCCAAAGTTAGACCTGTAAGTCAGAAGAAAGGTGTTATTTAGAGTCTTTGCTAATGCCATCCACTTCTAACCACTATCATGATCTTTATGTTCCACCTATGATTGTAAACAATAAACTAGATATGAAGAAAGTATATAACTAGTTTTAGAAATGTAAAGCCAATAGCTAGTTCAAATAGGGTTAAACCACAAAATAATAAAAAAGCATTTTATAAGCAAGTGTTATTTTGCTTTTCCTTTAATGATATTAAATCTTAAATATAAAGCCATTCAAAAGTCAAATGTCATCCTTTTACAACTTCATTTTTCATATAAGTTAAATAGATTACTAGATTTTCATGTCAACCTCTAGCTTTCTTTTGTCTACTTTTTTCACCATATAGGTACCATTATATTCCAATTAATTTATCAAATTTATCATTCTTATCCATCCTTTAAGCATTTTTTTTTGTTTTCCTAGATATGTTTCTTTTACTGGTTTCCTAGTTCTTTAGATCTAGTTTTATAAAATCATTTATTCTATGTCTTTTGTTTTTTTTCTCTAATATCTTATAGTATTCAAGTTCTCTCACAGTATAACCCCAACGTTACTGAGGCTCATAAGGACCATTGTGTTGTTGCTTTACCTATTAACTTAAGCTCCAACCTTTTTTGTCACAATTTTCCCACCAAAAATTGGCTATTAGTTATGATAATTAAACTAATTTGTAAAAGAAGCCTTGTAGTAGCTTGATTGAATCATTTTGGTTGTAATCTTGTATTTAAATTTAAAACTTTTTGAATTGAATGATAGTTTAGCTAATAATGTAATCATTTCAATTATGTAAGTTTGTCTAATGTTTAAATTTGAATTATAAATTTCAAATTTGTATACTAACAACCTTTTATATTATGAGGAGAAATCTAATGAAGTGTAGGTTAATTTTTGCTTTAGCAAGATTCTCTTATTCTCTTATGCATTATTATTACTTTTATTATAAGTTATAAAAGGACCTTGAATCAATTCACCTTAAACCAATATATTAGTATCAAAGTAAGTTGTATTTGAGTGACCTATATTTTTTTAAGGAATGAAAAAAGAAGATATCACCTTAAACACTTTACGATAGATTTAAAAAAAGAAGACCAAGAGGTAACTCCACCAAACCAAAGATAAAATCAAACCTTGATGGTTTCATCAAGTTTTTCTTCACTCCTACCTCTTAAATTCATTAAGTATAATTATCCTCAGTGGTTAATTATGATGAAAATATATCTTAGGATACTTATGAGAAGTAATTAAAATAGGAGCATAAGTACCACCTTTGCCTCTAATTCCTTCTTTAGCTTAAATTAAGTTATATAGTGAGCAAGTTACAAAGCAATATAAAACTTTAACTTGCATGCATTAAATAGTATCCAAAATCATTTTTAATATAATCATGGCATATGAGAGAGTAAGCAAACTTATTATAGATTAAAGGAAAAATTGTTGCTAATGAGAAAACTAGAAACATGTAATTACTTAATCTTATAAAAGAGTTCAAACTCTTAAGAATTAAAGAAATAGAAACAATTAAAGAGTACAGTGACAAGCTATTTAAAGTAGTGAACCAAATTAAATTCTTGGGGGAAGACTTTCTTGATTTGTAAGTGTTCCAGAGAGATTTAAGGCAAAAATCTCCTTTCTTGAAGATTCAAAAAACTTGACCATTATTAGCTTACCTAAGCTTATTAATGCTTTTTAAATTTAAGAGTAAAGGAGATTTTTAAGACAAGAAAAGGCAATAAAAGGTGATTTTTCAATAAAGCACTAATAAAAATCTCAACATAAGAGGAAGTAGTAAGGAAGACAAGAAAAGAAAATTAAGGAAAATAGTAAGCCAATGGTAAGAAGTAACATCCCTAATGTGATTATTATAAAAAAACAAAAAATAAATTAATAACTTGTTTAAATATTGTTACAAAAGATCAAATCTTATTTCCAAAATTTGTAACAAAAAAAAGTCATTTGAAGAGAATTTGCTAACATAAAGATAAGCAATAATTGAAAATTCATAAAAGCAATAGCATGCATAAGTTGCTGATGAGGAGGAACCATAAGCAGAGTAGCTATTTGCATATGTATGTAGCTCTAATGGCAAGGATAGTAATACATGTCTTGCTAATAGTGGTTATATTAACCATATGCCCTCAAATTTTCAAAACAATTAACCAATCCTTCAAATCTAAAGTTAAAATTGGCAATGGGGAGCTAATTCATGTTCAAGGCAAAGGCAATACAACTATTTATACAAAGCATAAAAGTTATGTAAGATATCTCATATGTGCTTGATGTAAGCCATAACTTATTAAGTGTAGGTAACTACTCAAAAGAGCCTATTGCTTGATGTTTAAAAACAAATCCTATGTTTAAATGGAAGTTAATTACTTAAAGTGCTTATGAAAGGTAAAACCTTCCATCTAAATGCAAATAAAGTTCATAATCTTACATTATTTGCATCAATTGATGAATTATTACTTTAACACAAGAGACTTAAGCATTATTATTATGTTGGCCTCTAAAAAAATGTAAAAGAAGATACTTATTAATGACATGCTTGATATCATAGAATCTACGTACATATATGAAGAGTGCTAGCTTAGGAACTAATTTAGCTTCCATTTCTAACAAATGCATCCTTCAAGGTAAAGGAAAAGTTTCAACTTATCCACAATGATATGTGTAGTCTTATAAGGATCATTGAATTGAAGTAAATATTATATCATATTTATAAATGATCTTAATGAATTCACTTGCATATTCTTCCATAAGCCAAAATAGAAGTGGCAACTATCTTTCAAAGATTTAAAGTATGAATTAAGAAGTAATTAGGCTTTGTAATCAAGGTAGTCAAATTAGATAATGACTTAAAATATATATCTAATTCATTCAAATAAACATGTTATGTTATAGCTATTTAATGGTAGTTTATTACATCTTACTTGCCCCAACAAAATAGGGTGAATAAGAAGAAAAATAGAACCATCATGGAAATGGCCAAATGCTTTTTGGCAAAAATGAGATACTAAAATAATTTTGATTTAAAGTAGTTACAACCTTAGTTTATTTTTTTAAAATAGATTGCTTACTATGGCATTAACAAACTTAACACCATATAAGAATTGGTTTAGTTACAAGCCATTTCTAGCACATCTCAAAGTATTTGGTAGCTTATGTTACACCTATGTGTGTGATCCTATTGTAATCAAAGTCTTTGTTAGCAAAGATTTAAATTTTGACATAGTAAACAATGACATATAGGAATTAGGATCTTTTAAGGAAGAAACCATTGATGATCCTCCCATCAAAGGTATCTAGTCACTCTTTAACATATAAAAGAAATGCACTGAAGCTTACTTGGAACCAACCAATTATGAGAAAGCATCTAAAATCTTAGATTGGAAAGTGTAATATAGGAAGAGATTAAAGCTATTGAAAGGAGCCAAACATGGATCTTAGTTTCTAAGCCAAAAAACAAGAAGGCCATTGGGGTTGAAAGGATTTATAAAGCTAAACTTAATATAGATTGGACCTTAAATGAATTATAATTTAAATAGTTGTAGAGGGATTTTTTCAACAACTTATTATAAATTACACTGAAACATTTGCTTTAGTGGCCATATTAGACATTATAAAACTCCTTATGATTGTAATAGCTAAAAAAAGGGCTAACTTATAAAATGAATGTCAAATCTACCTTTTCAAATGGAATTTTGAAAGAAGAAATATTTATTAAATAACCAAAGGGATTTATCAAAGCAAAAGAGAAAAATAAGTTTCATCTACTTAAAAAAGTTCTTTATAAGCTTAAACAAGCGATTAAGGCTTAATACAGCAAGATGCATGATTCCTTATTTAAACGTGGCTTTACTAGAAGAATAATAAAAGTCTTTCTTAATGTTAAAGGTAAAGTTATACACATTCTTTATATCTCTTTGTATGTTAATGATCTCATGATTATAAAAGACAACATTAAGTTTATTTATTATTTCAAAGTAAAGATAAAAAGGCAATTTGAAATGACAAACTTATAGAGTATAAATTATTTCCTTGGTTTGAAAATCCATCAATCTAAACAAGAAATTTTTATTGATCAAGATAAGTATACAAAGTACATTCTCCAAAAGTTCTAAATGTAATCATGCACGAAAATAACAACTCTATAGTATCATTGATTGTTTGTTATACCTTTATTCCTTTATACCTAATATAATATTTTTTATAAACATATGGTATAGGTTCATATATTGTCAAAGTGAAATGCATCCTATAGCAATTAAAAGAATATTAAGATGTATCCAAAGCATAGCTAATTTTGAGTAATGTTTAAAAGAATAAGAGAGTTCAAGTTAAAAGGCTATATATGAGAAGATTAGTAGAAGATATAAAAAGCACTTCTAGATATGCTTTCACTCTTAATTTAGGTGCATTTTTCTAGAGCTTTAGAAAGTAGTCAATAGTGGCTCAGCAAGTTAATGTTTTGACTTCATGAAAGGAAATTGAATTAATTTTACTTCCAAATTTTCTTTAATGAAATGTCAATCTATCTTAACATATTTCATCCATTCATATTGTGTTGGATTCTGAGTAATTTCAATGGTTGATTAATTATCATAAATAAACTTTTTATTGAGCTAAGTGAATAACCATTCTTTTCCAACAACCTTTTAAGCCATAGGAGCTCTCATATTTTCTTGGTCATGCTTTTAAAGTCAATTCTTGTTCTTAACTTTGTTTAAGTGACTAAATTTATATCCACAAAAGTTAAATAACCAAAAGTAGACATCTTGTCTGTAACACTACCAGCCCAATTAATATCTATATATCCATTTATATTAAATACCTACATTTTTTTTAACATAAGATCCTTTTTAAGAGAAGATTTCAAGTATCTTAGAATTCGAAACGTAGCATTCATATAATGTTCTCCTAGATTATACATGAATTGACTTAGAACAATCATTGCACATGTAATATTTAGTCTTATATGAGATAAGTACCTTAACTTTCCAACAAGCTATTGATTTCACTTTTTGTTTATAGGTTTCTCATTTGCCCATTCCCTTAATACATGGTTTGGTCTTATAATATGTCCACATGCTTGCAGTTAAGCAGTCCTGTCTCAATTAGTACGTCTAGTATATATTTCCTTTATGACAAGAAAATTCCTTTAATTGATCTAATTGCTTTAATTCAATGAAAATATCTAAACCTTCTAAGATCTTTTATTTCAAACTTAATAGTCAGGTGTTGTTTCAAGCTAGAAATCTTCTTTGCATGATTACTTATAATTATTATATCATATACATGAATTATTAGCAATGTAATCATTCCTTATTGATACTTAAGAAAAAGAGTATGTATTATTGTAGTTAAACCCATATTTTTTCATTGCCAAATTAGACTAGCTGAACTATGCTTTGGTGATTCCTTAAAGCTATAAAGTGTTTTTTGCAATTGACATACACATTTAATTAATAAGGAGACATTAAAGTCTTGTAGAACATTTATATGATAAATGTCCATAAAGAAATGCATTCTTCTCATCATATTGCTATAAAGGTTGATCAAGATTTATTACTAATGACAACAAAATCTAAATAATGTTTAATTTTACAACTTAAGAAAATATCTCTTGATAATCTATACCATAAGTCTAGATATAGTCTTTTGTTACTAATCTCTTATACCTCTCTAATGATTCTTTAGCCTTATGCTTGATAGAAAGCACTTATTTCATCTAATAGGTTTCTTTTCGTCTAACAGAGACACTAGTTCCTATGTATTGCCCGTTTGCAAAGTTGTCATCTTCTCATTAATTGCGTGAACCCATTTATGGTCTCTTAGTGCTTCTCATATAGTGGTTGGAATAGTTAATGCACAAAATTTTGCAATAGCAATGATAGTCATTAAGTATTGATATACTTAGCAATTATCCTTATTGTAAAAGTCTGGTGAACATTGGTCAACTAGCTTTCAACAATTATGCTTGAAAGGTAAGTGATATCCACCAATAACATCAATAGAATTAACTAGAAAAGTGTTAAAAGACTATACCTCAAAAGTATTCTCAGGATTACAATCAAGTACTAAATAATGGGAGTTGGACTATTTTTGTTTGATTTAAGACTCATCTAAATTTGTTTTACTTTTGTCTTATTAGCTTTTTAATCTATTATGTTGGTACCATAAGGTTATCTTAGATCTTTATATGTTACAATGTAATTATTTTCCCATTAATGTCCCCAAATGACTAAGTTTTCTAAATATTATCTTGCAAGCCATTAAATGTAGTGTTACCTTGGGAAGATAAAAGAGCACCAAAAGTTAAAAAAAAATAAAATTGATTCAATAAAAGTAACATCTATTATAGTGTATAATCATCAAATTATAGGACTATAACATTAATTTCCCATCTTGTGAACCTTATATCCTAGGAAGACACTTAAAATAACGCATAGATTAAATTTTGTTCACTAGTTACTACATAAGTAAACACAAGCAACATACCCAAATATTTTAGGTAGGAGTATAAGAAAAGGCAATGGAACATAATTGATAAAAATCTGTAATAGAATTTTGAAATTTAAAACTTAAGATGACATTACATTTATCAAGTAGATCATTGTAATGATAGCATCGGTCTAAGAACATTGTAGCGTACTTGCCAAGGTTAGGAGTACCCTTGTAGACTTACTAATATGTCTATTTTTTTGTTGTGGTGTTTGACAGTATGTAATATTATATAACATTCCATGTGTTTGAAAGTATTCTTGAAATTCTTTATTGACATATTCATTAATATTATCTAATTGAAATATTTTGATCTTAGTTGAACTTGTGTCCTAATTATCTTATGAAACAATTGAAAAATAGTAAATTCTTTATTCTTATTTTTAAACACATAAAGTTAGGTCACTTAAGTACAATTATCCATAAAATTTATAAACCATTTTACTCTTAAAAGAGTTTGATACTGGCATTAAGCCCTAAACATTCAAATGAATTAATGTAAATAAAATTTTAAATTATTTTGAATTAACAAAATATGAAATATATTGATTTTTTGCTAAAATACATGTCTCACACTTTAAAATATGGTCATTTAAATTAGAAAACAACTTAAAAAATAAACACTTTAAATATGAAACAATGGATGCCTTAATTATTGGTGCCATAACCAAATTTGTAATCTTCTAACACTAGCTTCTTCTATAAAATTTGCTTATCCAAGATTAAGTCATCTAACTAAGATAGTCCCTCTTGTTTAGTACTATAATCATTGATCTCTTTGGTAAAGATATTTTAAAATAAACAAAATTTTGGATAAATTAAGAAAATAATTTAATTCCTCAGTATCTTAGTCAATAGATAGTAACTTGGTTATAAGAGATGAAACTAGTAATGTATTAGACAAATTATATGAAGGCAAAAATGTCACTTATCCTAATGACTAAGTATGGTATTCTATTAGCATTGGAAATACATGTTTAATTTGGAAGAGTAATTGTAACAAAGTCTTATAGATCATAGTCTTAAGTTATTAATCTAATTATTGTTACTTAGATTACTTAAAGCTACCAATTTGCTTGAGTAAAAAAAAGTGATGTCATCTTATAACATAAAACTTGTAATTAGTTTAAAGTCCTCCAATTATGTTAGTAACGATTAAGATCTTGCATCTATGAAGGCTATTTGGTCTATATTCCCTCCTACACTAACATTTATACTATCATTATGTTTCTTTTTGACTTTAAGTTTATGCCAATACTTTGGATATTCATGAAACTTAAAACATGTTTCTTTGGTATGTTTTCAATTTCCAAAATGGGTACATTCTCCATAATCTCCTTAAGATTTGTCTTTGCTACAACAATAAATTTTTCATTAAGGATTAGTTATAGGATTGACTATCATTGTCCCTTTTCTTTCAACATGGCTTTGTTGAATCTTATATCTCCTTCACCTTTTATTAGCATTATTGTTTGTCAAAGATTTTCTCTAAAAACAAATGCATAAGCATGCTCAATAGAAGAGAATGATTTCATTTACAGCACATCCCCTTAAATTTTGTCTAATTTATCATCAATTCCATCCAAGAAAATGTAGACTCAATCATCATGTATTATAAGATAATATTATTTCATGTCAATATTACATGTCATTGGGTTAAAGTGTCGAAAATCAATCTTCCTCTAGAGATCTTAAAGGTTATTATAGTATGTTTCCAATGATCCCCCTCTTTGCTTAAGTCATATCACTTTTCTTTTCAAATCATAAATTTATAAGGTGTTAGTATCATCCAAATAAGTGGAGGAAACTCCATCCCATATGCTTTTGTTGTTAGATATCAAATATAACCACCAATCAATTTTGAATCCAATGAATTAATTAACCAACCTTTGACAATTATATTTTCAATCCTCCATTTCTTATAAGATACATCACCCTTACCAAGTGAAGGAAGATCTTCATTAATGTATCCCACTTTATTTTTGTTAGAGATATGCATCTTGACAACTTAAGGTTAAAGTTTATAGTTAGAAGTATCTAACTTTAAACCAAAATTATGATTTATTGGAATTGATGGGTTATTCATTATTTGTGATACTTTGAACGATAATTGAATTTATTTCTTAAGAATGCCTTAAGAATACTTTTAGATCTATCATTATTCTTATTAGACTCATAAAGTCTTAGATTCATAGAGTCATAGGAATTATACTTTTATACCATGATGGTTTGAAAGAAAATGATGAAGGAGGTTTTTAGAAAAATAAAATTCTTGTATATCTTATGAATTATGTATAAGTTCTTTTTATATTTGAATGACCAAATATATAATATCTATAATTAATAGTCATTATAATTTTAATAAAAGATATCATGTAAAAACTAAATTACAAACTTCTAATTTTGACTAATTACAAACAATTTCTATATATTTTTTTTCTTTGACAACCAATCACAGCTTATGTCAACATATATTTGTATAATATATAAAAATAAAATAATAAGTATTTGCAATATGCATATACTTATGTATATATAAATAAAATAATAAGAAATAAGAAAATATTAAATAATAACCTTGAATTGTTTTTACAAATTAATATTTATAAAATCGTAGTGAAAATAGAAGATTTTTTTTTTCACACATAAAAATTTATAATTTAAATACTTTATATATTTTTTATTTTTTTAAGAAAAAAAAATTTGCTCGCATGAGTTGCCGCAAGACATATAAGGTTTGATCTAAAATTGAGTTATTTCAAATTGACATTTATTTCAAATGAAGAAGTTATTTTGAGTCAAATTTTTTCCAAACAGAAATTGAACAAAAAATGAGCACATTTAATATAAAATTGCTTTTAACAGAAATTGATTATTTCTTGAACATAATTAATGAATTTTCTGGAAAATCAACATTAAGTTTTAATTTTCATGGATTTTCTTTATTGTCATATCACAAAAAGAAAAAAAAATGTATTCAAAAGAACGAATCAAAATTTGAAAATTTTAAAATGTTTCCCTCGGTGTACAAGGTTTCATGAGCAAACTTTAGTTTACTATTCTAATTTTGAAGCTATGCAAACAAAAATTGCATTCGGTAACTAAAAACCTTATTCATTGGTGACTATTCTATTGGCATATTTTGGTGCCAAAAGCGATGAAGTTTACACTAATGTCATCAGAGAGAGACCATTGCCCAGTCAGAGGGTTGTAAGAAAATCCGGCCATTTCTTTAACCTGGATAAACCCAATTCAAAAGCAAAACACGTTATTAACAAATACCGAGTAACAAAAGGGTGCCCTACCGGAAGTGATAAGCATCAATCTTACATTAACATTAGCACGTTGCAGGATCAGGACTAGTTCTTCGGGTGTAAGGAAACTTGACCACTGATGTGTTCCTTTGGGAAGCTGCAGATGATTAATAGTTATTAGACAGTCTTGCATGATATCTTCATTCAAACCAAATCAATCCCAACTCACCGCACACTGGGATAAAAAATACAAACACCATGCAAAGGAGAAGGGGCTAAAAGTAAAATATCAGGTTGTTCATGAGCTCATCTAAAATCATCCAACATATGCTCTAAATGGCAGCTTCCTAAACATTCAACCCAATTTGGGCAACAATGCCTCTGTAATCCACTTCATTGTGATAAAATATGCAAGGTCATACAGTCAACCAAAAAAAGAAAAAAAAAATTTGGATTTTGCTTTAGGAAATTGATAAAATGCTGAGGGAAACATGAACAAATTAAGCATCAGAAGAAAAAATTGTCCACTGAGCAGCAAACGTAGAGATTGAAATGAAGGCACCACCAGCAATAGTCAAGACATTTACAAGACAGCAGACACCAAACATGACATGATTTTGAAGATAAATTGCAGGGTCAAGTGAAAAAGCCATACCCAATGGAGTATGTACTCTGCTGCAATAATAGCAGTAGTGTATGATCTCATAGTGCGGTTGATAGTTGAAACCATAATAGCTCCACCAGCATCAGTTAATCCTGCCAGTGACTTGCAGAATTCAGTGGGATCTGCTACATGCTCAATTACCTGGAATGAAGTTTATCAGTTCACAGATGAGCCGAATGCAAAGTGTAGAAGATTAAAATAGAAGGACAAGGGACAATATTCAGCAGGGCCTGAATTTGACACATTATAGATTTACAGCAGAGTAAATAGTATTGCATTTTAGGCCATTTTACTAATTATTGCAATCCTGAATATGGAGCTATACAGTTTAGGCCTATGTATGTGGTCATAAAACCTCAACATCAAAAGATATTTGAGCAGTGCTGCATTTCTGTTGGCACCACGTTGACAGTTATAAGCTCAAAATCTACCTGGGTTAAACCAACACAAGAATTTCAATCACAAATTAAGTGCTATTTTAATGCTTAAGAAATTAATAGTCTCATGTCTTTTCCTTTTTGAAGACCAACAGCAGCATCCACTCCAGACACACCAGTACACACACGAGACAAAAATGCTGCACACTGCACGCTCCAACAGTGCTAAGCTCACATCTCTAGAGATGAAGAAACAAACACCGTATGAATTTGCCAACTCAGTCACCTGCTTCTGTTCTTCCCATTGAAAGATAAACATTTTGCATGGCATGAATAACATTTACAACTATATAGTACAAATAAACAAAGATAATATGATGAAAACCTCTCAATCCCTACCAACTGAGCAAGGCTATATTTAGATTTTTAGTGTATCACTCTAGATATGTACATATCTAATATGAGACAACTATTTACATAAAAATATTAACCTTCAAGTTGGAGCAAAGATGTTAATCATACCCAACTTGTTACAAAGAACATTCATCCTAACTCCATTTAATGACTTTGTAAGAATGTTTGCAACTTGTTCTCTTGTCTGAACATTAGTGGGTACAATCAATCCTTGTTGAAGCTTCTCTCTAAAAAAGTGACAATAAACCTCTATATGCTTTGTTCATTCAAGAGACACTGCATTTGAGGCAATGTGAATGGTAGCTTGATTGTCACATCATAATCTCATGCTTGTTCAAGCTCATCAATAATATGCTTAACCCATATTAATTCATAAGTAACTTGAACCATAGCTCTATACTCTGATTCTGCACTAGACCTAGACACCACTGGTTGTTTCTTGCTTTTCTATGAGACAAGATTGTCTCCAACAAATACACAATAACCAACAGTAGACATTCTATTGTCAGGAGATCTAGCCTAATCCACATTAAAAATCCCTTCCAACTCTGTTGTGCCCATTATCACAATACCACAAACCTAAAACCATCGTTTTCTTCAAGTACTTGAGAATTGGTAGTACATGTCGATGAGGAACTTGAGTGGATAACATGAATTGACTCACAATACTCACAGCAAAGGCTGTAACTATTTGTCTGTATCTATTTGGATGCACATACAGCACTCCATCATCTGATTTAAGTTTTAGATTTGGATCCATAGGAGTATACAAACCTCTTTTGGTCAAGAATCCAACACATTTCCTATGACTTAAAAGGATGTTTTGCTTAGATTGAACTACCTCAATGCCCAAAAAATGTTTCAATTGTCAAAGATCTTTGGTTTGAAAGTGTTTATGAGGAAACTGTTTTACAGACTATTGCTGCATAATTGCTTCTGGTTATCACAATATCATCTACATATACTCTTAGTATACTGCCTGCATAAGAGGTTAGAATGATCACATGAAAGCAAGACACAAATGAGTAACAACCTCACAGAACTTGCCAAACCAAGCACTTGAAGACTATTTGAGACCATAGAGAGATTTCTTCAACTAGCACACTTTACTAGACTTCCTGGGCAACAAACCTTAGTGGTTATTCCATGTATATCTCTTCTTGTAAATCAATATGTAATAATGCATTTTTCACATCAAACTTATATAAAGGCCAATGACTAATGGCTGTAGGAGAAACAATCTGACATATGCAAGTTTAGCAACCAGATAACAAGTATAAGAACAATCAGTACCATAAACTTGAGCGTATCCCTTTACCATTAATTGGGTTTCCAACCTGGCCAAAGACCAATTAGAATTTAATTTTACTGTGAACACCCACCTGCACCCAATTGCAAATTTTCCTGGAGGTAATGGAACCAAATCCCATGTGTAATTGGTTTCAAGAGCATGTATTTCTTCTTCAATAGCCTTCCTCCAACTAGGATTACTAACTGTCTCAACCAGGGGTGAAGTAACTATCAAGAAAACAAATAAAGGCATGAAGGGAGGGATAAGCATCGCTGTATGGTGCAAACTGGGCCAAAGAATGCTGAGTGTAACTGTGCTGTCCTTTATGAAGAGCAATGGGTAAATCCAAATCACTCAAAAGATCATCTTGCACAAGGTCTTTAGCTGAGAGGGTTGTCTCAGTAAAGGGACTTGCTCTTGATAATTAATGGGAAAGGCAATGTCCTGAGGTCCACGTGTATACACTTGGTAATGAGAGGTCAAATAGATGCAATATTTGTAGAGATAATAGGTTCTGTAGAAGTAACAGGATATAGATGGTAAATAAGAAAGTCCTCAGTACTAGATGAACTACAAGACTCAGAGGACACAGGATAGAAGGGAGAAGACTCAAAAAAGGTGATATCAGCTGACACTATGATGATTAAGTTTAGGAGTAGAACATCGATATCCTTTTTGAGTTTTAGAATAGCCTACAAAGGCACAGACTTGAGATCAAGTTTACCCCAATCGAGATGAGTATCTCTAACAAGGCAAGCGCACCAAAAAATGAGTAAAATCAATGGGAACATTGGTTGGTGTGGAAAAATAACTCAATGAGGAGTTTTCACTTGAAGGATAAAAGAAGGTAATCAATTAATTAAATGACAAGCAACAGTTAATACTGCATCCCCCAAAAATATTTTGGTATAGGTGTGAAATATCAAAGTTCTAGCAGTTTCAAGAAGATGACAATTCTTCTTCCCATGACACATAAAGATCGATGAATAATGCCATGAGAAGCCTTAAAACTTTTACAATGAGATGAAAAATATTTTGGAGCATTGTCATTGCAGAAAATTTTAATAGAAGATTGAAGTGATTTAAAATTTCAACACAGAATACAGAAATAATACAGAAAATTTTCCATCTAGACTTCATTAAATAAAGCCAACAGTAATCATCCACAAAAGTGACTAATATGTAACTTTTGACACAATTGGACATGGACCCTAAACATCTGAATGGACCAACTCAAAAGAAGTAACAACTCATATATTGATTCAAAGACTATAAGTAGTATGATGGTGTTTAGCATACTGACAAAACTCACACTTTTGGCAAGGAGCCTAAATCATGAAATAATTTCTTCATAATAAAAGGAGAATGATGACCTAGTTGACAATGGATATGTGAAGGAGAGGTTGAGACCTCAGAACATGCAATCGGCTCATCATCAATGAATAGAGTCTCCCAAACTCTCAACCTCTACCAATAATCTTCTTCATCATAAGATCTTAGAATTCAAACTGATTTGGGGAAAAAAAAAGCAAAAGACGATTAAGCTTTTTGTTAAGTTTGCTCATTGAAATCAAATTAAAGGAAAAAATTGGCAGATATAACACAGAAAATAAAGATAATGAATTTAAGAGTTTTGCACCACTACAACCTTTGACAACAATTGAGGAACCATAAGCAAGGATAACACTCAGACAAATTAGTGTAGGAAAACGTGATTAGTGGCTTATATTGTGCATAGTTAGCTATTTTTAGAATATATCTTTAGAAATAAACTAATTTAGGTAGGTTTTTTAAGGTCCCATAAGTTATGGGATTTGATATATTTTTAACTTTTATTACTTTCCTTTTTTTACTAGGTCTAGCATCTATAAAGCTATTGTCTAATGTATTATTTAGAATAAGAAGAATTATTACTCTTTCAATCTCTAACATGGTATCAGAGCCTTTGTTCTTCTTAGTCTTCTTCCTTCTATTTTCTTTTCTCTGACATCAAAACAGATTGCTAGCCTTTATTGCTGGTGATCTCTACTTCACGTGGAAGGCCTTAATTGCCTAGAATTGTTATTTTCTTCTCCATAAAAGATGTCTGAGGTTGCAGAGACAGGTTCTACAACCCAATCAGAGGGGGTTCGATCTCAACAAATTGGAGAACTACAAAGTATCCAAGCTGCATATAGGTTGGATGGAAAAAATTATCTTAAGTGGTCCCAACTGGTTCGGACAGTGCTGAAAGGAAGAGGGAAGATCAGTCATCTTATGGGTACAGGACCTAAGCCAGGAGATCTGGGTTTTGAGGCATGGGATGAAGAAGACTCCATGATTATGGCATGGCTATGGAGTTCTATGATCCCTGAAATTAGTGACACATGCATGTTCTTAACCACTGCCAAGGATATTTGGGATGCAATTCAACAAACCTATTCTAAAGCTAGAGATGCAGCTCAAGTATATGATGTCAAGGTAAAGACAATGACAGCAAAACAAGGAAACAAAACAGTCACTGAATATGCCAATCAATTGAAATCCTTGTGGCAAGAGCTGGATCATTGTAGGGTGATAAAAACCAAATGTCCAGATGATGCAGCGGTTCTAAAGGCATTCATTGCGCAAGACAGGGTTTATGAGTTCCTCGTTGGTCTTAACCCTGAATTTGATCAAGTAAGGGTCCAAATTCTTGGCAAGTCAGAAGTTCCATGTTTTAATGAGGTGGTAGCAATAATCCGAAGCAAGGAAAGTATAAGAGTTCTGATGCTAGAATCACAAATGATGGATAACTCAGTCATGATAGCTAGGGGTGACAACAAATTAGTCACAAATATGGACAGAGCACCATATTTTGGAAGTGGACAGCTTAATCAACCAAAAGCTCAAAACCGAAACAGCTTGTGGTGCACCTATTGTAATAAGGCACGCCATACTCATGAAAGGTGTTGGAAGCTTCATGGAAAGCCTCCCAGTCGAGAATGGGGACAGAAAGGAGAACAACCAAGGAACTATAGGCAGGCTCACATTGCTGCAGTACAACTAAGTGAATCAACACCAAAGGAGATAGGCAGTCCTAACCAAGAAGTGATCGAGAGGACAGGATCACTTATCAACAACCTTGAAAAACCCTCAAGTACCTGTTCTTTGGCATATTCAGGTGAGTTTCCATTCTCCATTGGGTTAAATGTTTCGGGTACAACCTTTGCCAACTCCTGGGTCATGGACTCAGGAGCTACTGACCATATGACTCACTTACCAAATATTTTTTCCACGTATTCCCCATGTCAAAGCAGTAGGAAAATAGCCACAGCAGACGGTTCGGTGACCACTGTAGCCGGTGTAGGGAATGTTAAAATAGGTCCATCGCTGATCCTAAAAAATGTCCTCCATGTCCCTAAGCTGTCCACAAATTTGATTTCTATACAAAAACTTACTCAAGATTTATACTGCAATGTGGTTTTTCATCACGACTATTGTGAATTTCAGGACAAGGATTCGGGGAAGATGATTGGACATGCTAAAGAACGGTATGGTCTCTACTACCTTGAAGCACCTGAGAATGTAAGATTTGGCAAGGGCAAGGTGTTCACAAGGAAGAAGATGACCGTTCCTGAATTTATGCAGGTCCAAGAGTCCAACCCAAGTCCTGAGAATGCGGTAACAATATCTAATCCTACATTGCAAAATGAAACTGAATTTCATATGAGTAAGGATGACCAGGATCTTCCCATTGCTATTAGGAAAGCAACAAGAGAGTGCACAAAAC
This sequence comes from Ceriops decandra, assembly GCA_020615895.1. NCBI lineage: Eukaryota > Viridiplantae > Streptophyta > Magnoliopsida > Malpighiales > Rhizophoraceae > Ceriops > Ceriops decandra. The sequence continues at coordinate 5,735,275 of JAHLGO010021098.1, read as the reverse complement.
GACCTTTATATCCTCTTGCACACTTTATGTCTTTTAAGAAATTTTCACCATCTCATCGATCCTTCCTTGTTAGCTTAAACACCATTACCATTCCTACCACCTTATCCAAGGCGTTGTCCAACGAGAAATGGAAACAAGCTATGAATGTGGAAATGGAGGCACTTGAGAAAAATAAAACCTGGGAGTTGGTAAAGTTACCAGTGGGAAAGAAGCCTGTAGGGTGTAAATGGGTGTATACAATAAAGTATAGAGCAGATGGATCAATAGAAAGATACAAAGCAAGGTTAGTAGCCAAAGGATATACTCAAAGCTATGGAATTGATTATCTAGAAACTTTTGCACCAGTTGCAAAAATGAATACTGTTAAAGTTTTATTGTCGTTGGCAGCTAACTATGGTTGGGAATTACAGCAGTTCGATGTAAAAAATGCATTCTTGCATGGAGAACTAGAGGAAGAAATTTATATGGAGGTCCCACCAGGTTATGGGAAGAACTTGGATTCTCAAACGGTGTGTAAATTGAAGAAAGCCTTATATGGTCTAAAACAATCACCACGAGCATGGTTCGGACGATTTGCTAGAGTTATGATAGCTATGGGATACAAACAAAGCCGAGGGGATCATACATTGTTCATTAAACACTCAAGTTCAGGGGGAGTCACAGCTCTCTTGGTTTATGTCGATGACATAATAGTGACAGGAGATGATGACAAAGAAAAACAAATCTTGAGTCATTGTTTGGGCAAGGAATTTGAGATCAAGGTGTTAGGAAGGCTCAAATATTTTCTTGGGATTGAGGTTGCTCACTCTAAGCAGGGCATTTTTATCTCCCAACAAAAGTATGTCACGGATCTCCTAAAGGAAACAGGTATGACAGCATGCAAACCAGCAAATACTCCAATAGATCAGAATGTCAAACTTGGAAAAGCAGAGGAGGATGTTGCGGTAGACAAGGCAACATATCAACGCCTTGTAGGAAGACTTATTTATTTGTCTCACACACGACCAGATATAACATATGCAGTTAGTGTGATTATCCAATTCATGCATAACCCAAAGAAAGTTCATCTACAAGCAGCTTACCGAGTATTACAATACCTTAAGGGAGTACCAGGAAAAAGTATTTTATTCAAAAGGAACGGAGGTTTAGTACTTGAGACATACACAGATGCTGATTATGCTGGGTCAATTGTTGACAGAAAGTCAACCACTGGATATTGCACCTTTCTTGGTGGAAACCTTGTGACATGGAGGAGTAAAAAACAGAATGTAGTGGCCAGGTCTAGTGCAGAAACAGAATTTCAAGCAATGGTTCAAGGTGTGTGTGAAGTACTTTGGTTAAAAATCATTCTAGAAGACTTGAAGATTAAGTGGGATGGCTCAATAAGACTTTATTGTGACAACAAGTCTGCAATCAGCATAGCTCACAACCCAGTACAACATGATCGAACAAAGCACATTGAAGTCGACAGACACTTTACCAAAGAACACTTGGAGAGCGGGTTGATTTGTACCCCTTACATGCCTACACACAGCCAACTTGCGGATGTACTTACCAAAGGGTTAACCAGTTCAATGTTTCAAAATATAATATCCAAGCTGGGAATGGAAAATGCCTATTCACCAGCTTGAGGGGGAGTGTAGGAAAACGTGATTAGTGGCTTATATTGTGCATAGTTAGCTATTTTTAGAATATATCTTTAGAAATAAACTAATTTAGGTAGGTTTTTTAAGGTCCCATAAGTTATGGGATTTGATATATTTTTAACTTTTATTACTTTCCTTTTTTTACTAGGTCTAGCATCTATAAAGCTATTGTCTAATGTATTATTTAGAATAAGAAGAATTATTACTCTTTCAATCTCTAATAATTAGTAGATAACAAAAAAAAAAAAAAAATTCAAGATTACATAAGAAACTAGTCATGTGGTTGGATGCAACTAAGTCAATGATCTATTTCCTATTCAATAAGGTGAGGTAAGTTGTGGAATTAACTTTTTGTATCAAATTAGTAGGCAAAGAGATGTTTTCTAGAACTCTAGAGTTTAGCAAATTGCTCATATTCCTCTGCACATAAGGTAATTGTCACCATTTGTTCTTTTCTTTGTTCATAACTCTAGCTAATTGTGGCAGTGGCAGAATCACTACTACAGTGGCTGGAAATGCTTTACTGTGGCACCAAAAGTAGAGTGGCAGCAAACAAGAATAAGCAATGGCTATGCTTTCTCTTGTGGAAAACTCACTCTCCTTTCTAGAAAAGAAACTCTAATACCATGTAAATACAGATAATATGATAAAAACCTCTCAATCTCTATCAAGGGAGCAAGGCTTTATTTATATTTTTAGTGTATGACTCTAAAAATTATTCAATTTTTAGTGTATATACATATCCAATGTGAAATAATTATTCAAATAGAAATACATACAACCAATCTCTTAACAACCCCACCATTTGTTTTTTTCTTACGAAAAAAAAAATCTCTAACCACAAAATCAATTGACTCAGCTCTCAAGAAAATATTTCATGCTTATAATTCATTCATAGCCCACAACATAAACAATGCCTTACTCACATTAAAATGAGAGCAAACACTATTCTCTTGTATTTTTTCAAAAATCACTGTAACTAAAATATAGTGCATTCCAATGCACAAGACTCCCACATTGTAGAGTCTAAAAAAGAATCAAATGTATGTAACCTTATCCTTCTTTTCACAAAGAAGCTACGTTTACAACTCAAACTTGTGATTTTCAAGTCAAAATAAAGTAACATTACCTTATTTAGACATTTGTCTAATTGAGTTGCAAATTTTCAATTAGGTCAAAATGAGAATGTGAACTTATGAACCATTATCAAATAAGGTTGCTCCATTATATGCTACCATATGTGCCATGTGGCTGCTAAAGTGCAAAAAAATAGCCAACGCAACAGCTAACTTAGTGTTAACCAGTTTTGTAAATATAGTAGGTTAATATATTATTGTGCATATATGGTAGATAAATATAATTCCTTTATTTTAAGGACGATTATAGAACTAATTATGAGATTTGATTTTAGGAGGAATTGATCCTCAACTTGTATACATATTAATATCTTGTACCATGAACAAAAAATTCTCCAGAGAGAAGTCTCCCAAGAAAGACAAAAATTCTCCTAAGAAACCTTAGCCACGCTACTATTCTACGGTAACAATATTCTGCCACTTCTTGATTTCTCTAGTTTAATTCATCAATTATGTGGTCTTATTGAGACACCCTTTTTTTTTCATTGGCATTGTTCATTTTAATTATAATGGTTGACAGTAAAATGACTAGAAGCACAAATGTGAAACCTGTAATTTCAAATGTTCCAATGACAACAAAGATTACAGAACACAAACTTAATGGTGAAAACTATTTGAGTTAAAGCAAAACGATGCAAGTAAATCTTCATACTTTTGATAAGGATGATCATCTTATTGATGAATCACCATTTGACTCTAAAGCAAAAAATTTAAGAGATGTCAAGATATTTTTGCAAATTTGCAATTTTATTAATGTTGAGGTAATTAAATTAATTAATCATTGAGTTAGTTGAAAAACTTATAAACTATTTTTCTTTTTTTATATTCTAGAAAGAATAATTTATCTCATATATATGATGTTTGTAAGAAGTTTTACTGTCTAAAGAAGCAAGAAAGGTCTCATACTAAATATTTTATGAATTTTAAATGGATGTATGGGGAGTTGAATGCTTTTCTTCTTTTTAGCTTACAATTGAGAACTCACCAATCACAACATGAGTAGATGACTATTATGAGTTTTCTTCTAAGGTTGCCAATTTGATGTTACTTGAACACAAATCCTCTCTAACTTAGAGATATTTTTTTTCCCTAACATCTTTACTTGATTGAAATACGCATAGGGATTTTTGGCTCTTCCTCCTAATATTACTAATGTTCTCATGAGACAAGATACTTGGAATGAGGCTAGTTGCAATAGTTGTGGTGGTAGAGGTGGTCAAGGTAGTAATCATGGTTTTAGTTAGAATGGTAGTCTTAAACAAGACAATCAAACTAAATAAACATGCCATTATTGAAGTGAATTGCATCATACAAGACATAATTATTAGAAATTTTATAGCAAACCTCAGTAGTAGTCTTATGTTGCTAATATTGCAACTTATGAGAGTAATCATGTTGTTACTACATCTTATACTATTAAGTTTGTGGTAAATTTTGCTAATGAGTTTGCTTGCTTTAGTCAATACCAAGCCTCATAATTGTCCTTTACTTCTAATCTAGTCACCATTGATTAGTTAGTTAAACCAACTACATGTCTTGTGTCATCCTCTCTAAAAGATAAGTCATTGACTTAAGTGCAACAATTCATATGACAAGTTAAATAGGTATTTTTTTGTCTTTTAACTCTCACAAAAATATCCTAGATGTCATTTTAGTTGATAGTTCAACTATTTCTATTATGGGTTCTAGAACTAATGTTTTTACATCAAACCTCTCATTTTCATTCATCTTGTATTTACCTAAATTTTGTTTAATTTAATTTCTAATTATTAAGTTACTCAAACTTTAAATTGTTCGATCTTATTTTTTTCCTAATTATTGTACTTTTTAGAATCTTATGATGGGAAAGATCATTAATAAAGGATGTGAGTTTGAAGGCCTACATGTTTCAAAAACTATAACCTCAATGTTGCAAAAACCCAGTGTTTATTTGAGTGTTTTGACCCCTCTTGATCTTCATTATTAATTGGCATAACTATTCTTATATGTTTTGAAAAAATTATTTCCTAGTTTAAACTTGCTAATCTTTAAATTGTGAGTCATGTTAATTTGTCAAGCATGATTATTTATCTTATTTTCTTAGGGCTAATAAATGGCTACATCTCCCTTTGAGTTGGTATATTCTAATATCTGGGGTTTATGTTCAATTGACTCTAAACATTGTTTTCAATATTTCATTACCTTTGTTGATGATTATTCTCAAGTTGCTTGGTTATATTTAATGAAAAATTGTTTACAGTTATTTTCCATATTCTGTACCTTAAGTGCTAAGATCAAAATATAGGTTAATATTTTTGTTTGTATTTTGTGAAATGATAATGCCAAGTAATACTTTTATAAGTCTTTTAATTCTTACATATCCCAAAATGAAATAATTCTTCAATCTTCATATATTGACACTTGAACTTAAAATGATGTTGTAAAAAGGGAGAAAAAAAAGATATTTATTAAAAATTGCCAAAGCACTTCTTTTTCAAACAAAGGTCTCTAAGCAATTTTAAATTAATGTTGTTTCCACAACATGTTTTTTAATTAATTGTTTACCCTTATCAAATCTCAATGATAACATTCCTTACTCTATTTTATTTTCCTTTCATTTATTATTTTTAATTGAACCACATATTTTTTTTGTTGTACTTATTTTATTCATGATATTTGATGTCATATGTCTAAATTAGATTCCAAATCCCTTAAATGTATCTTTTTGAAATATTTTGTCTTCAAAAGGAGTATAGGTGTCACTCTCCTAAATTGAGTTGTTATTCAATCTCTATTGATATAACATTTTTTGAAACTACTTTATTCTTTTCTCTTGTATATATGGTAGTGAGGAAAAGGAAGATGATCTAGTATACAATATAAACACTACTATTAGTTATATTGAGCCCAATAAACCACCTTATTGCTCATGGATTCTCTTCATATATGATTCACATTCTCCCCCTATTCCTTTGTCTATAGATCCTAGTCTTGATCTTCTTATTGCTCTTCAAAAAGGTAAACAAACATGTACCCATCTAATCTATTCCTTTATGTCTTATGGACATTCTCTAGATTTAGTTTATGTTTCTAAAATAGTAGCAATTTTATCTCATCTTAATTAGCAAACTACAATGAAGGAAGAAATGATGACATTAGATCATAATGATACTTGAAAATTAACACATCTATTGGAAAGAAAACAAGCTTTTAGTTGTAAATGGGCATTTGTTGTGAAAGCTAATCTTAATTGCTCTGTAGATCATCTCCAAGCCAAACTTGTTGACAAAGGATATGCTTAACCATATGAAACAAATTATTCTTAGATTTTTTTTCTAGTGGATAATCTTGTTTCTGTAAGACTATTTATCTCTTTTACTATTATTGATAATTGACCCTTATACCAATTAGATATTAATAATGCCTTCCTTCATAGTGATTTGCAAGAAAAAATATATATGGAGCAACTCCTTAAGGTTGTTGCTTAGGGAGAGTCACATAGTGTGTAACGTGACATGTAACAAAAGGAACAACATCATTTGATAACAATTGGAAGCTTAACAATCTCAATTAATCTAATTGAAAGCTCGCAACCCAATTTGACAAAATGTATGCATTCACAACCTAAATTTGTACTTAATTCTTATTGTCACACCAAGGCTTACCTTTCATTGCCCCAACTCAAATGATTTTATAAAAAGTTTCCACACATAAATCAAGAGTGAAATGCTTCAAATATCAATCTAGGCCAAATCCCTAATTCATGATATGATCAAGGTAACAAATCCATGTGGCTCTTACTAGAACCAATAATTAAGCACCTTGCTAAAAAGTCCCATAAAACACTGAAAAAAAAAACTAATAAACCATGAAACCTCAACTAATTGAATGACCTGAAAACCCTTTGCCTTTCTTTTTTGGTGGCATTCTATTAACTTTCTTCTCCATTTTCCATCACATGTACAATATAGTGAAAATGTTAGTATTAACCTAGACTTATTTCTGATGACAACTGCACATTTAAGAACCAGAAAACGTACAAGTAAACTGGCAATAAAGAGGTGTATCAAAAAATCCCTCATCCAGTATGTAAATTACATCCAGCAAATAAAAAATACAGAGGGAGTATTGAGGAGGAGCAGGGGGCGAGAGAGAGAGAGAGAGAGAGCGAGAGAATACCTCTAATGCTATCACAGCATCAAACTTCCTCTGCTCTTGAAACAACTTTTCTGTCATGAAGTTGAAGTTTTAGAGGGTAAGGGTCTACATCAAACTTGCATTGCAGTAGATGTCAAACTTTTAAAAGTAGAAATAACTAGAAAAGACTTGTGTTGCCGATTGACTCTGCTGTATCTACTAAATCAAAATTCATGTACCACATGGATACATACACCAACCACCATCAAAAGTTGCGAGTTGAGTATACTCTACAAAATATACATGAAAACTGGACCCAACTCAAATTCCATATTTCTTTGACCTAGCCTTTTCTCAATCCCTTTGTTCTTTGCATTAACAATAGAACCAGGGGGCTAGTTCAAGTGCTGCAAAGCTTGATTAATGACTCCAATCTGTCTCCCCTAAAAGGAATAATACCCCTGTGCTGCCCATTCAGGTGCAGCATCACAAGCAACCATTGTTAGAACTGTTCCTCTTTTCATCTAAAATAAAACCAGTCTGCCAACTATATAACTTTTGATTAGAAAATCTTTCATTTTCTTTTTCAATAAGTGGAAAAAAAATTTGTAAATTATATCTCAATGTGATACACACACGCACATCCTCTGTCTTGTGAATTCTCAACACATCTTTACTCTTTAGATACAAAATTGCATGTGTATACTTAAGTAGGGCTGGTAGAGTGGTAAATAAAATTTCTTAGGTGGAACCTAAGGCACCTATGTACTGAAGTAATTACCTTTGCAGTTGTAAAACTACATAACAAACATATTGGCATTATCTCTGCCATATTTACATGAACATTGACTATAAATTACTTCATGAATACAACTCCACTTTAACATGTTGATGTCTTTTTCTACTTGGCCCTATAGCAAAAGTGTTATTATAAAGTGTTACAGCCATTACACAACTATCTCAAACCTATCACTCTACTGCAAGTCGCATGTAGAGAAGCATATAGAACATAATTATAACAAAAAGAGGCCTGTATAGACTCACGAGCATGTACATAAACACAAAATAGCTTAACTGTGAAGACATATCAGTGCATGCAAAGTAATGCATAAAGATGGAACAATAATTACATGATATAAAGATGTTCCAAGAACACAACTTTTTAGTAAATATTGCAGCTATGATTAGTGTAAATAAAACTGCATATTGAAAGAAGATTGTAAACTAATTAGTTCCACCATTCACAAGGGGATTCACCTTCATTCTCAAAGACAAAATTGATTTTACATATAAAGGAATACTAATTTGAAACCAATAATGGGAATCAGATGGCCAGAAATGTTGACCAACACTAGAGACAAATAGAGTTGGAGTGTACCAGCTGTTGTGCAGCTGTATTCAATGCTTGAAGTCACCGGGTCCAAATCCTGTGCAGATAGATAAAGGTCATACAATCAGCCAAAATAAAAATATAGCACAGGCCATTAAAAAAAAA
>JAHLGO010021098.1:5669880-5720119 GCA_020615895.1 Ceriops decandra | reverse complement strand
GTAGTAAAATTATTTGAAATATTAACTTTATATATAGGATTTGATTTCTAGTCTCTACAAACTAAAAAATAAAAGTAAAAACTATATACAATGAAAACTAAAATTTGCATCAACTTAAAATTAATGGATTTTACCTTTTTGAAATAAATTTAAATGATTAATCATTGATTTATTCAAATTTATGTTAAGAACTTCTTATTTGAGATTTTGTTGAATTTGTATTTCTTTTGTTATCTTATATTTCACTTGAGTTCCAAATTTTATTTGAAGTAGTAGATTTAAAAAATCTAAAAAATGGTACAAAAAAAGGGAATCGAAATTAAATTGTATAACACTTAAGGGAATAATAAAATTCTAAGCTCTTACTCTTATTTATTCATATTTTAGTTCTTTTTCTTATCTCATACTTCTAATTATTTTGTTTTTCTATATATTCTTCCTTTTTAAATACTAAGACTTTAAACATCTAGCATCAGAGTTATTAATTCTTTAATTATATTCTTTTTCTCCTTCTTTTAAACACTTTAGTTGGATTTTAATTCTCTTATTCTTTTGCTTATCTCTAACCATAGCTATCATGGATAAAAATACCTATCTCAAGACATTTAACACCTAAATCCAAAAACATGATTAATAACTCTAGCTAGTGGTTTAAAAGCTTTAACCATTATATTATAGTCCACTACAACTTTAATAACTTAAATCTTTGCAAAACTTTCATACAAAAACTCTAAATTCATTAAAATAGAACATGATGCATCTTCATTCCTTCTTACGATTCTCTAAAATGATTTTGTTGGTTAATCATGTGAATTTGGGAATTAAAATCTCTTGTCCCTTATTTAACTACTAATATTAGGTATTTTTAAAATTTTGAACATTTGTTAATACTTTTATGAATATATAATTAATGATACAATTTTAATCCATTTTAGCATGCTTTATAATAACTTATATGTCTATTTAAATATTTTGTATATCTGTAGTTCTTTTACTAATTGGTTGTGTAAAAAATTTTTGAAAAGGAAAGATAATATATAAAAGATACATACCCTTGCACAAATTTTTAAGAGCTTGGCTAAGAGAAACTTTATTATATGTGGTACTTATTAGTAATTTATTTTTTTCTTTGAGGATTGAATACATATAACATTCTCCTTGGTAATTCCTCTAAAATCTTTATGCTCTTTAACTTTGTAGTAATATTGGCAATGTTATTGCATGGTGTGCTTAATTAACCTAAAATGAAAAGCAAAACAATGTGGAATTAGAGATGAAATTTTGAACGTTGTTAATTCATTAGTTGGTTTGTTTAATGGTAAATAAATAAGTTTCTAAGTGAATAGGAAAATAGAGAGACTTAAAATAAGAATGAGTCTCCATCTTACAATTTTCTACCAATTTTTTAGTTATATAAGTGATTTAGATAAAAGTGATAACATAAAATATCTAATAACCTTCCAATTTTATGCCATTCTTTCTTTTCTTTAAAACTCTAAGGCTTCATCTCATACTTTCTCTTGCTAGCCCTTGCTTATCCATCAACCTATGAATTACAATTTTTTGTGGCTTATGGTGTTAATATATTAAGTGTCTAAAGAAGAGTATAAGATAAAAAGTTTACAAAGCATACACTAAAAATATCATCACCACAATTGTTTATGGGTTGAAATATGCTTTTACAAGTTTGCCTTTATTGATTATTAGTTAAATCTCTTCTTGAATTTTTGATTTTGATGTTAATCTTGTCAATTCAATGCTAAATCATAATTTTTGTAGTTTAACTCATTAATTAATATTCTTATTATGTTAGAAATTTTAGTTTTCTTTTTCTTTGTTTTTTCTAATTACTATAATATAATTGCAAATAAGGATATTGTTTTTACCTTAAAGATATTTTTATTTGTGTTATCATATACACATTAAGATATTTTTTATTTTAAAGTTATATACTTACTCTTTAGTGTTTTGAACAGGTTTGACATTTTTTGGCTATAAACTACAACTTTGATTTAATGTTAAATGGGAATTATGTTTGCTTATGGATAAACTAATAGCAAAATGAAATTTGCAATACAAGGGAAAACTACAAAATTTAGGGTTATCCCTTTTGTAGTGCAAAATTTGTATTAGGTTATAAGTGGTATTCTTTCTTTGTAGGCTAGCTTTTGCTATTTTAAAATCTAAAGAAATTTTATGATCTTTATTGCATCCATTTTACTTGGATTTACACCGCCTATTAAGTTTTTAACTAAGGTCCTTAAAATATTAAGCAACTAAGTTAAAAACATTATAATTTTTCATAAATTCACTTATATCCTATAAGGGACATGCCATGCTATTGCTCGGGCATAGCAAAAAGGTATACAAGGGTTCCTTATATGTTTATAGACATGTGCAAGCAAAGAAGTCAATCCACAAAAAGATTCACTTAGGGACATAGAATGTTTATATTTTACAAGCAAGCTAATAAAAGTGATAAAAACCATGACTTTTGCATTCTTGAAATGAAATTGACTAAGAATCAATGTAGGAAAATAGGTAATACAAGTTAAATATAGGTGGTGTCTCTAACAAGAATGAGGTAGGGATTATTATTTTGTTAGTTTAAAGAAATGGTGGTGGAAATAAAATGAGTTAAAAATAGTATTATTTTAATAAAGTTTAGTCCTAAGCAAAGAAATGATTAACAATACTAGTGCTTATGTTTCATAAGTAAGATTAGTTAAAGCCAAAAATAAGAGATTTAGGGATGACATGGATGAGTTCTTACAGTGAATTCCATTAGAGGAAAAGATTTTCATTGAAAAAGACTTGAATGGGCATTTGGAAGTGATACATAAAGCTTTGAGAGAGTGCATGAACGATATGGTTATCAACAATAAAACATTAAAGACAAAACTATTCTGAACTTTATTATAGCAAATGATTTAGCTTTAATCAACACCTACTTGTCTTAGATGTCCCTATTTAATGTAAGACAAGTTAAAAAAAAAAAAAAGGAACATATCAATGTAGGACTAAATTGTAGAACTTACAAAAACCATACAAAAAAAGTTAACGTTCTAAAATAGGATGTTAAATGATGGAGATTGGGATATTTATGGAAATGTTAACATTATATGGTTAGAAATTACAAATTACATGTGTATAATAGTAATAAAAACCTTAAATGTAGCCAAGGGTAATGATCCATGAGCTAAAGATACTCAACAATGGGGTCAAGAGGACTAAGATGCCATTAGAAGAAAAAGGAAGTGTTACAAAAAAAACTCCTAAATGTCAAGATTATAGTATGTATAAAAGGTACCATATAGCTAAGAAAAAAAAAACAAGGCTAAGAATATGGTTGCAATAACTTAAGCAAATATTTTAATGATTTGTATAACAAGCTCAAAATTGAGGAAAGAGAGAATGAGATTTATAAGGTAGTTCAAATTAGGAAAGTTTAACCTATATTAACCCAAACAAATAGTCAAATTAATAAATCAAAAAAGTTGGTTTTTGTCTTTTTTCATACAAAAAAATTGTATATAATTATATTAATTTATTAAAAATAGTTGTATATATACTTAAATTTTATGGTGCATAAGTTGTAAAAACTTATTCTTAGATTTTATGGAATCATTCATACTCCCTTTAAATTCATAAACTAGCATTCACAATACCCTTTTATAGATTGTTTCTTTATTTTCCCAAGGCATTTTAGTAACTTCTCTAAAGAAGTTCTCTATTTGCTATTTACCTAGTTAAAAGACACATAATTTTTATACATATATATTGGTCATAAGTCAATGCCTTTATGAGATATTAGGAATAAAATCTAGGGACTTGATCTTTATTATAAAATTGGTTCAAGTCCTTTAGCCACCTTTCTAAATAGAGAAATATAATTGATAATTCCAAAGAACTACCATTTATTTTTTGTATTTTCCATCTTCATTTAGATGTACAAGCCCAAAACAAAAAGACCAAGTTGTGCATCAATCCAGTCATCTAAAAAATCATCCACTACCCTTACTATCTCTTGGCTAATCCTTATACCAATCTAGTCTCCTAATAAGATATCAAGACCATGTTTTATGAATGCAATAGGGTAAATACAAGCATTTCTCCATAAGCTCTTTTCTAAATTGACACTTATCATTATGATAGACACATTGACTTGGATAGCGAAGCATTTCCCTATCATTATGTTTAATATTTGTGTCATTAACAACTCCTTTATCACATATAGGCCGATTTGAATTCTAATGACTTGTAAACCATCACTAATGAATATAACCTAAGTAGTAATGAAAAACATCTTGCCCAAGGTTAGGAATAGTTGTCATGGTTGTAGCAAAATTTAAACAAAAGAGAGGTTTTTCTTCCATTGTTCTCTATGTAGCATTGTCGTTAAATAAAATCGTTTAATTTTAAAGAATTTTATATGTATGTTTTGAGCATTCTATGCATCAAACATATCATTCATAATCATTATAATGACAATTGTTCTTTCTAACATATTAAAATAATACAAGTATAATTCAACAAATTATAAAGAGTTCACAATTGGCAAGATGTACAACCTCACACAATCTTATCCAAAAAGAATGGAGGACAAAGTCCATGAATTAGTCAACCATATAGATAAGGTTTAGGCCTTAATTAAGGAATTAAAGGAGCAAATGAAGTAAATAGCTTAGAAAAGTTCACTAAAGGAAAAATGACCATAAGAGATACCTTAAGAAAGTTTTGAAACCTTAGTTGGCAAACTATTTTAAGTAGCTTCAGTGTTAGGAACTTCTTCAACACATTTTATCTATTCTGAATTAGCAATACAACCTCTTTAAGATCAATAGTAGCTATATAGTCATCAAGTACTTAAATATATACACCAAATGTCACTATTGACATTGCCTTTGATGAACTTAAACTAAAAGATGAAAATGTAACAAATGTAAGGTACATAATGAAGTGAAAGATTGATCTTTCATAAACGAAGGTTATAACCATCAAAAGGGAAATATTCATACCCTCTTAAGCACATCAAATCATTGTTTGGTTCAAGATATAGTTCTCTTACTAAAATTCAAAGTTTTAAAATTTGAAAAGTATGATAGCATAAGGTCGCCTACAGATCTTTTGATCATTTGACTATGTATATAAAAAGATAGTGGCATATACTCATTATAAAAAACTCTTAATGCATTGCTTTTAAGATAACTTAACTGATGTAACCTCATATTGGTACATTAAGTAAGATAAAAAAAAAACATCAGAACTTGAAAAAAAATAGTGATTGCCTTTAAAGCCAAATTTAAATACATGTATGAACTAAAACTTACCCTAATGGGTCTTTAAGCCATAAAAACAAAACTTGAAGAGACTTTTAAGTAATATGTGTAATAATGGCATAATATGATTGTTTAGGTCAACTTTTGTTGTTAGAAAAAAAGTTAGTCACCACTTTCCTCAGTACATTGAATGCTTTTCATTACGACATGATAGTGAGAAGTGTATCATAAAACTTCACTGATATGGTAATTATAGGGGAAAAGTTTGATAAAGACATCTAAAAGGGTAAGATTATTAGCATTACCACTAACATTACAACATTAAAGAAGACTAGTATGACCAAAAAGAAAGAAGATAAAGTCCAGATGATTAAGTCTAAGAGTAACTTAAAACCAAGCCTAATGTATTAATCATTAAGTAGCTTGTTAAGGTAATTTTAACCTTAATAACCATATCGCAACATAAAAGTTCCATTTTTATACTAGAATCCTCAACCATGACCTTCTTAATGAAATATTCATGTGCCAACACCACTAAAAAATCAAGTTGACTCCAAAAGGCAAGAAAGGAGAAAATTTGACCATATATTAGTATTTTATTCTAAGTTGCTACCTTGGCTCATCCAAAATGAATTAGTTACCACCTTAACTAAAAAACAACTAAAACCACCTTATCCTCCTTAGTATGATACCAATGCCAAGTATGAATATCATGATAGGAAAATTAGGTATTCTACTAATTATTATTGGATTTTTAACCATAAAGTTCAAGAATTGAGAGATGAAGGATGGATTAACTTTTCAAAGGCTAAGAGAAAGTTTAATATGAGAGTAAAATAAATTAAGGATTACCTTAATGATAATAGTTAAAGAAAAAATTCTAACTCCTATGAAATTAACATGATCAAAGTATAGCTCATGCATGTCCAACTTCTCATCATCAAAGAAACTCAGCGTCATTAAAAATATTTTGCATAACCACTCATTTCCTCTTCCTTTTACACTTTATTGGCTCCTTAAAAAAGGTAAAACAATTTAATAGGACTAGAATTACTAGGTAAACTCTTATAATCTAACATTAGCACTAATAACAACATCTAACATCATAAGAGTTAAGGGCATCACTTAAAGTAGAAAATGGTACACATCAAAATATATGGAGAAACTTAAGCTAAGGAAAAGGTTGTCATAATCTTGAATGATGTTGAAGAAATCTAGCAACAAAATGTTAAAAGAAAGGAATCATCTACTATATACCATTCTAAACCTAAGGAAATCACTACTGATAAAGACAATAGGCTATTCCTTAAATACATTAGGCAAATTAAGTATAATGTGATCAATAACTTAATTAGAATCTAACCAAAATCTTAATTCTCTTTACTAATGAACTTATAACCTTATTAAAAGTCCTTGTTACATATTCTCAATTATTTCAATTATCATTTCCTTAGCCAACTTCAACATTATTAATAATATCATAATAAGTAATTATATATCTCATTCTCAAATGACAACATTCTAGTTGAGGGGTATAATCATACTATGGTATTACATATATCAATTATTTGTCATGGTTATAATATGTCACATGTCATTATCAACAATGAGTCATAATTAAATGTCAAGCCCAAAGACTTCATTAGGAGTTATAATATGGAGTAACTACTAGTTAATGTCATCATTATTACACCAAGCCACATGATTATTGAAGTGTTTAATGGCATAAAGCATTATGTGGTAGGGAACATGTAACTCCTTATGCACGTGAGACCATACTTTTAATGTGTCTTTCCATATCATAGACATTAAGGCTATTTACAATTGCCTATTAGGCTATTTGTGGCTAATACGACTCTTTGTTCTAAGGAGTCATTCCTTAAAAAATGTCACTCTTATTGTTTAAAGCATTACATAAAGCAATTAAAGTAATGATGAAAAATGGTTATTATCCAAGCAAAGGAATTAGAAAATATCTTCAACACATCATTGCTTTGATATAACCCAATGAACAATAAGGCTATTTTGGAATCAAATACCAACCCAACCAAAGTGATGTCATTTAAAGATACTTGGAAGATGAGGTGACCAAGCTTATACTACTACTAACTCATTACTTTAAAAGTACAAGATTCATTAATCAAACCCATAACCACTATGATGTATTAACCAAAGTGATTATTGAATTCAATACACTAATAATCCACATGATCTCTGAATGAGAGGAAAAATAGTTGCCTTAAGCCTCATTGATCTATCCAAGCAAAACTAGCACCCTTATTTGTAACTAACAAGCTTAGGAGATTCCTTAATCACTTAGTCTCTCACAAAGAAATGCAACCTAAAACTCCCTTACATGTTGATGCCTATGACATTTAAGGATAATTATGTTAAAAAAAGGGCCACCTAACATATACTTATGTCATTTGCACTCATAACCCTCATCCTATCACTTAAACTATCATCCTAGCATCTGCCCTTTTATACATAAGCCATTCTAACAAAACTTGTTTATGTTCCATAATTTTTTTTTATTATCCAAAATATTGAAAGATGAAACTAATAGTTCAACCAATGCTTTTCTTTAGACAAAGTCCAAAAGTACCCCTAACATACCAACCCAAAGTCCAAAAGAAATCTTATAAAACCTTTAGTGCTTGATTAAAGAAAAAGAAAGGTAATCTATATCTAAGAAAGAGCATATCAATTTAATCAATTTTTGTACCATAGTGCTTGATTAAAGAATCTTATAAAACCTTTAGTGCTTGATTAAAGAAAAAGAAAGGTAATCTATATCTAAGAAAGAGCATATCAAGTTAATCAATTTTTGTACCATAGAACATCTATAAGAAGTCAAATTAGCATAAGACTTCCCTCAGAAAATAGCAATGTATGATTTAGTTGCTTAATGAATATATATATGTATATGTGTGTGTGTTTGCTTGGTCATATCAAGACATGTCAGCCTTAACATTAATGTAGTAGGGCATAAAATCCCTTTAAGGCCATAATGTAAACTCATAAAGTAGAAGCTTAAAAGGATGAAACCTAACATTATGTTGAAAATCAAAGAAAAAGTTAAAACATAATCAAATACAAACTTCTTTTAAGTAGCAAACCATCTAAAATTAGTAACCAATATTGTATGACTACTAAAAGGATGGCAAGGTTCATATGTGTGTTGATTACAAAAATCTAAATAAGGCAAACCCTAAAGATAACTTTCCTTTGCCATACATTGATATTTTAACATACAACATGGTTAGCCATTCAATGTTTCCCTTTATACACAAGTTCTCAAGCTAGAATCAAATTAAAATGACACTCAAAGACATTGAAAAAATAACATTCATCATAATGTAAAACATCTTCTATTATAAGGTCATGCCATTTGACCTTAAATATGCAAATTTTAGCTATTGGCAAGTGATGATTGTCCTATTTCTTGATATTATGCATAAAAAGATTAAGGCTTATTTCAATAATATGATCACTAAATTTCAAATGAGCAAAGATCATAGATAGTTCTTAAAAAGTTGTTCAACCAATTAAGGAAGTTTCAACTCAAACTTAATTTGGCCATGTGCACTTTTAGGGCTACCTTAGGCAAGTGCTAGACCTTATAGTGAATCAAAAAGGTATTAAAGTTAATCTTGACAAAATTAAAGTTATACAAAAAATGTTTATACCTTCTACACCAAAAGACGTATAGAAATTCCTTGTAAAAATTAATTATATTGCTAGATTTATATTTTAATTGATTACAAAATGTGATCCCATATTTAAAATGCTTCAAAAAAGTAATCTAAGGCTATGGGATAAGCAATGATAAAATAAAATAAAAAATTTCCTTTCTAGTCCTTTAATTTTGGTTCTCATTGTGTAGGAACAATGCATGGCTTATGCCTTAAGTTAACATGATAAAATAAGTCAATAAAAAAAGCCATTAGCAAAAGGTTCACCAATCATGAGACTTAGTATTCGTATTTAAGGAGAATTTATTGCTTTTTTGCATAAATGACACATTTACTTTATTAATATATGTTGTATCATACCACCTAACTTATTACTAAGGATGATCTCCTTAAATATGTCTTTAACAAATAGGTATTTGAAGACAATCTGCCCATTAGTATGTTCTTTTATCAAAATATGACATTTAATATGTCAATTACAAAATTGTCAAAGGTAGTGTGATAATAGATTTAATTGTATATCAAGCCATTCTTAATTATGAGCCCATGCAATTTGATTTTACACATAAAGACATCTTAGTTATAGGTCAAACCTAAGAAAATAATGAATAAGGAATAGATAAGTGGTAAATGTGGTTTAATGGGGCATATAATGCATTAGGGCATAAAATTGAAGCAATCCTTATTTCTTTCAAAGTAAGCAATATCTGATTGCAACACAATTGAATTTTACTACACCAATAACATAGCAAAATATGAAGTATATGTAATAGGTTTATTATATGCCTTAAAGATGAAGGTTAAAAGTCTTAAGGCATATGGTGACTTGGCATTAATAATCTATCAATTATTAGATGAATAGGATACTTGAAACCATAAGCTTGTTTCTTATCATATGTATATTCAAAAATTGGCAATGTAATTTAACCAAATCACTTTTAGTCATATATTTTAAGAAGACAATTAGATATCTTATACTTTAGCAACTTTAGTAGTAATCTAAAAAGTAAATTTTGAAACCAATGCCTTCGTAATCCATATTAACATGCAACATAATTTGATTTACTACATGCATGTAAAAAAAGAAGTAAATGTCAAGCCATGGTATTATGACAAAAAACACTACCTTAAAACCTAAAAATATCTTAAAGACATAAATAAAAATAACAACAAAATTTTGCAATGCTTGGTAATGAATTTCTTACTCAATGGAGACATCTTCTACAAACATAATTATGTCGTAGTCTCATTACAATGTGGAGATGTAATTAAGAAAAAAATAGTCATAAAAGAGATAGATAAAGGATTGTGTGAATTACATGTCAAAAACCTTACCATGGCTAAGAAGATCTTAAAAGCAAGATATTACTAGTTTACCATGGAGTCAAATTACTTTTACCATGCCTAAAAATGTCATAAATGTTAAATACTTATAGATAAGTTACATGAAACATTTGCTTTATTACATATCGTGGTATACCTATGGCCTTTCTTTATATAAGGAATAAATGTGATTGATCCCATTATCCCAAAGACATTAAATGGGCATTAATTCATCTTAGTGGCAATCATATATGAGTATCACTTGTAAAGTAGTCATTAAGTTCATCAAAAAAGATAATATCTGTCATTATAGTGCGTTAAAATGACTAATCACACATAAAACTACCAAGCTAAACAAGAAAATAATGATTTTTTTAGCTAATTTAAAGTAAAAAACCACAACTCTGTTTGATACCAACTAAAAATAAATGGTACAGCTGAAGTGACCAAAAAAAATCTCAAGTGAATCATTGAAAAAATAGTTATCATATATAAAGATTGGCATGAGATATTGTCGTTTGCATTATATGCACATCACACCATGATATGTACTTCCATAAGGGCAATCCCATTTGAACTAACTTATAAGATTGAGGCAATCTTGCCAACATAGATTGAAATTCTTTTCTTAAAGGCTTTAATGGAAACCAAATTAGAATAAGCAAAATGGATAAGAATCAAACATAAGCAACTAAATCTCATAAAAGAAAAGAGGTTAAGAACAATTTATTACAAATAATTATATCAAAGTTAAATAAAGTGAGCATGTGAAAAGAAAGTCCACCTTTAGCACTTTAAAGAAAGAGACTTAATCCTTAATAGGGTTTTACCAAATCAAAGTGATCCCAAGGGCAAGTGGCTCTAAACTACAAAATTCTATATGTTATAAGAAAGAAATTCTCAAGTTAGCCATTGATTCTAACAAATATAGATGGTGATGACATGCCATAGCTCATTGATTCAGACACAGTTAGAAGATATTATGTCTAAGCATCAAACTAATCAATCATCAATCACTAATTAAAAATAAAAGCAAAAAACATGAGAGTAGGAAAGATGTAAGACATGATCAAGAAAATAAGGCTTGTACGTAACATACATTTAAAATATTTTAACTAAAAATCTATAATAGCCAAGTTACTAGCTATACAATCAATCTTTGTTAATCCCTACAACATTAGTTTTGTTAACTTTTTGCCATCACATATTATCATATAAATAACACTTAAAAAAATTGGAATTCTCTATTAGTCATAACAACTAGTCACTCCCATAAATCACAACTCACCTTTGAACCATAACATGAATGCAATCAACATGATTATATTTATTTGGTTAACATATACTCAAAATCATTTTTATAAAGTAAATATAACATAGATTGGATTTCTTTATTTGAGATTTATATGGATGTAAGGAATTCTTCTAAATGTCATACTTAAAGTCCTTAACTGGTGCCAGTAAATATAAATGGATTAAGATTTCTCACTAGATGGAGATCATCAATAAGTAATTCAAGCCTATTCCAAAAACTCTTTAGAAATTCCAAGTGTAAACATCTAAATCTATACTTGCCTTAGGGCAAGGCCTTGCAACTAACACAAAAAGGATCTAGCAAGTTGATTGGGAAAAGATATAAGAAGAAAAGGGCAAAGTGAAATTAAAAGACATTATAAACAATAAGAAACCCCCAAGTAAAGTAAAAATGCCAACTATGATATGTTAGAACTAGAAAAGATTTTTTTTGAACAACAAATACATAATAAGGGAAGACACATCTTAAAAAATCACCATGTTAGTGTAAGTATATTTGAACAACCATAACCAATGAAATTAACACTTCTGTGTGAAATTTAAGACTATGATTTGCATCTATAACCCAAGCTAAAAGGTCAAGCAACTTAAACAAGTACAGATTACTTATCAAGTCACCTTAATAATTTTGTGCAAAGTTTGACAATACAGTTTGCATTGACAATTTGAGCACAAGGGTTAAGCAACCATCTAGAACAAGTATAAGCCACAATTTAAAAATGTGATTTATGTTGGCAACCTAAGACAAAGGGTTGTGTAATTATCCTAAACAAATATAAGTCATCTATTACCCACATGAATAATTATGTATGAAATTTGAGAATGAAATCTATGTTGATAACCCAAGCTAAAAGGTCATGCAATCATCCCTAATACCAGCCAATTTACCTTAACAAGTTTGTGCAAAATTTGAAAATGCAATCTCTATCAACCAACCAAATGAAAGGGTCATATAGTCTTCTTAAAAAAATACATATCATCTATCAACTCACCTCAACTATTTTGTGTGAAATTTGAGATAACGATCTACATTGGTAACCTAAGTGAAATGGTCATACAATTGTCTTAAATAAGTACAAACAATATGTTAACCTACTTCAAAAATTCCTAAAATAAATAATAATCATAAGTGATTTTATATTAGCTTTAAAATGTGTTATGTATGAACAATTCAAGCATAAGAGTACGATGAGGACTGGTTTAGGTCTTACATTGAGAGAGGGGTGAATTAGTGTGAGATCCTCTTTTTATAAATCTATTTGGATTTAACCTCTATGCCTTATTAGAGCTGATGATCCAATTTATAATTTATCTCCTTTATATGAATGTGACTGTATGAATAAGAAACAATATGCAAGCATCTAAGAACACACGACAATTTTTTACGTAGTTCACTCACAATGTGTGAGTTATGTCCATGGTGTAATAAGATCACTCTTAAATCACACAATCCACTCTTGTTATCAGGGGATACACTAATGTTGTGGAAAGATCACTCCTTTACTACTTGTGGAAGGACTACTCCTTAACCACTAACAATGATCTCTCAATCACTCCAAGGGTATCCCACCCTGTTTTTTAAAAAATCTATTAATAGTTTATGGAAAAACTTTTCCTAGAGAATAATCACTTAATGTGTACAGTCTATTAAAGCAAAATATAGATCTTCTCCTTCTTTCATTGCCGATGTTGTTGTCCACACGCGCTGCTACTGTTGTTCACTTGCATTGCTACTGCTGTTCATACACTCTGTTAATGTTGTCCGTACACACTACCACTACTATCCGCCCATGCTGTCATGTCTATCCACGTGCACTGTTAATGTTGTTCGTATGCACTGTTAATATTGTCCATACAAACTACTGCATTTGTTCATTGTTGTTCGTGTGTGCACTGTAAATGCTATTTGTACGTGTTATTGCTACAATCCACGCACTTTATGCTTGTTATCCATGCGCACTGTGCCAACTGTTTGCATGCGTTGTGCTCACTATCCGCACAAGTTATGCCCATTGTTTGTGTGCTCTGCACTTGCTGTCTGGGCAAGTTGTGCGCCTGCTATTTGTACAAGTTGTGGCCACAATCCGCGTGCTCTGCGATTGTTATATGCATATGTACTATCCACACATGTTGTGTGCCCACTATTCACACTCTATGTGCCTACTATATGTATGTGCTGTGTGCTCATTGTCTGCACTCTCTACACCTATTGTCCATGCTCTTTATGTCTGTTATTTGTGTGCATTGTGGCTATTATCCATAAACGTTATGGCTAGTGTCTGCGCTCTTTGTACCTACTGTTTGTGCATATTGCAGCTACTATCCGCACATGTTATTCCTACTATCCGTACATGTTGTGTATGTTGTCTACATGTGTTGTTGCTATCCACTCACAGTACTGCTTTCCTCACGTGTTGCAGTAGTTTTCTTGGGCCGCTACTGCTTTCCCCGTGCATTGTAGTTATTTTTTTGCACTGCTGTACCTCTCCCCGCACGTTACAGCAGTTTTCTCGCATTGTTGTTGCTTTCCCCTTGTGTTGTAGCAGTTTTCTTGGGCTACTATCACTTTCTGTGCATGCTACTACAATTTTCTCACGCCGTTACTACTCTCCCTATGTATTGCAGCTGTTTTCCCGTGCCACCATTACTCTCCCTACATGTTACAGCTATTTTCTCATACTGCTACTACACTCCCTACACGTTGTAATTGTTTTCTCATGCTGCTATTGATCTCTCTACACACTACAACTATTTTCTCATACTACTGCTATTATCTCTGTGTGTTGGTTGCTGGTGCATGACCCTTCTATTACTGCTCCACCACCTGTCAACTGTTGCTTCACCTCCTGCTAGTAGCTACTACTTCTTTCTTTCTCTTTTTGGTCAGTTGCCTTGCCTTCTTTCTTCCTCTCCTTGGCCAACTGCCTTACCTTCTTTCCTCAGTGGCTATTACTCTCTCCTTGGCTGGTTGTCTTGCTTGCTAGTTACCTCCTCTTTGTTGTTCACCTCTTTTTTTCCCTAGGTTTGCTGCTCACCTCTTTTTGTCATTCACTTAATTTTTTGTAGCCCTTATTCTACTTTTTGCAAGACACCTAAAGGTATTTATAAAGCCTTAAGATTAGGACTACACGATCATCAACAATCATCGTTAATTCCCACATGTTGCCCTATGATCAACGACTAGATTTGAGTCCTAAAAATTAGGGTCAATAGTTAACATTGACTTCCTAAAATTTATGGTTAATGGTCAATCTTAACCTTAAAATTTAGGATTAATGGTCAACATTAACTCCTTAACGCCAAGGTTGACAAGTTATCACCAATTTCTCCCAATGACCTCACTACATTCAGTGACATTCTTAATATCAAATCAACACATATAACTATGTGAGATGGTATTGATAACAAATTCAACACTAGTCATCAAAGATATGGTCAACAATCTCTCCCTTTAGATTTGTTGATAACACATTAAATATAACCATGTGTAACATCCCTTACACAAAGTCATTTGGCTCCCTCTGAAACATGCATCACTTACTACTCCCCCTGTCTACTTCTTTACCTTTACAAGTTCTTCTCATTTATCCATCAAACTACTTCCCTTTTTTACTAGTATATACTTTTTTTGGATTTATGCAAAAAAAAAAAAATCTCTCCCTTCAACAATAAATCCAAAGAATAATAGTAGAGGAAAAGGGAAAGAGGTTAGCAGATACCTTAGCCTTGAGGGGTTAGCTAAACACATAGGATCAGCCTTTAACTTTGGAACATCTCTCTTAATAGAGGTTTGGTGAATATATCTGCAACTTGCTTCGAGGTAGGCACATACTCTAGTTTTACTTCATTTTTCTCCACCTTTTCTTTAATAAAGTGGTAATTGATTTCAATGTGTTTAGTTCTGGAGTGTTAGACAGGATTCTTTGACAAATTGATGGCACTCTGGTTGTCATAGCCAATTAGCAATGGTAGCTATGCATCCATCTTCATATCTTTAAGTTATTGTTTCATCCATAGTAGTTAAGTACAAGCCTGAGTCATAACCACATATTTAGCCTCTGTAGTACTTAGAGCTACTGAATTTTGCTTCTTGTTATGCCATGAAACACATCTACTGCCCAAATAAAATGCACCACCAGATGTTGACCTTTTGTCATCATAATTTCCAGCCCAATCTACATCTATATATCTATATAGATTAAGTTGTCTGCTCCTATTATAAAGCAATCCATAATTAGTTGTGCCCTTAACATATCTAACAATTCTCTTAGCCGCCACGAGATGGGAATCCTTGGGGTCATTTTAAAATCTAGCACAAAGGGTTATAGCAAAGATAATATTTGGCCTTGATGTTGTTAAGTACAATAAGCTTCCAATCAACTTCTTGTATTCCTTCTGATGAACCATGTTACCTTCTTTATCCTTGCTTAACTTTGTTTTAATTATGATGGGAGTGCTTACTTCTTTAGAGTTCTCCATCCCAAACCTTTTCAACAACTCACAAGCATACTTTTCTTGGGAGAGAAAAATTCCAGCCTTGCTTTGTAATACCTGTAATCCTAAGAAGAATTTCATTTCACCAAGCATGGACATCTTGTACTTCTTCTTCATCTATTTAGCAAAGGCAATGCACAAGGCTTCCTTTTCTATAGCAAAGATTATGTCATCAATGTAAACTACAACAATTAATTGGCCCTAGTTGTCTTCTTTGATATACAGGTTGCTATCTATATTCCCTTTTCTAAACTTCATATTCTTAAGGCTTGTATCCAACTTTGAATACTATGCTCTTAGAGCTTGCTTTAAGCCATATAAAGCCTTATTCAATCTACACACACTTGAGCCATCATGATTAAGTATAAAACCATTAGGTCATTAGATAAATACCTCCTTTTCTAGTTCTCCATTTAAGAATGTAGACTTCATATCCATCTGATAAACTTTGTAGTTCCTCTGAGAAATAATGTCCATAAATATTCTGATTGCTTCAAGTCTAGCCACCGGAGCAAAAGTCTCTTCAAAGTCAACACCTTCTACTTATGAGTAGCCTTTGCAGACAAGTCTTTCTTTGTTTCTTACTACCTTACCATTTTCATTAAGTTTATTTCTGAACATCTACTTAGTTCCAATGATGCTTTTCCCTTTAGGTCTAGGGACTAAACACCAAATGCTATTCTTTTTAATTTGGTCAAGCACTTCATTCATAACATTCACCTATTGCTTGTACTTTAATGCTTCTTTCACAAACTTGGGTTCAACCTCGAAAATCAATAAGGTTTGTTCTCCATCCCTTAGTCTTCTTTTAGTTTGCACAGAGTTTTCTTTCTTGCCAATAATGTTTTTGGCCTTAACTTCAACTCTTACTCTTTAATGAGTTTGGAAACGCCTTGATTCTTCTTCATTATCATTTATAACTTGAGAAACAATGTCTTCCTTATGTTGGAAAACCTCAAATTCATCATTATTGGACTCTCTTTGATTGTCATACATGGTATCTTCAACTTCCATATGCTATGATTGCATTGCAACACCATCTTCAATCACTTTAACATCAAAATTGTCCACCATTTTCAATAACCTTTTGTTATAGCATTTGAAGCCTCTTCCATTTGGTACATAGCTCAAGAATATATCTTCACCAACCTTCTCATTAAATTTGCTAAGATACTTACCTTTGACTTTAATGAGGTAAGGGCTCCTAAACACTTTCCATACCATAGCTCATCCCAAGAATATACCTTCATCAGTCTCCTCATTAAATTTGTTGAGATACTTACCTTTGACTCTAACAAGGCAATGGCTCCAAAACACTTTAAAGTGTTTTGCAGTTTACTTCTTACCATACCATAACTCATAGGGTGTCTTCTCTGTATATGGTCTCATCAGGCATCTATTTTAAACCTAAGTCGTAGTGGTGATAACCTCTCTCCAAAAGCCATGTGATTTACCATGCTTAGCCAACATGGTTCTTGCCATCTCTCCTAGGCTTCTATTCTTCCTTTCGACCACTCCATTTTGTTGGAGTATGTAAAGACTAGTATATTTATGCTTCACTTTATGCTTCTCCAAATAATCCTTAAATTAGCGGTATGTGTATTCTGTCATATTGTTTATCTTAAGCCTTTTAATTTTTCTCCCCAACTAGTTTTCAACTAGCCTTCTATAGCTCTTGAAATTATATAGAGCCTCTGATTTATGTTTCAAGAACATAATGTAAGCCATTATTGTAAAATCATCGATGAAGGAGATGAAGTACTTATTACCATTGGTTGATCTTTGTCTCATTAGCCGACAGATGTTTGAGTGGATAAGCTCTAATGGCTTCTTCATTTGGATCTCCACATTTTTGAGTGGGGTATTCACCATCTTCCTCTTTTGACATGTACTGTAAATTACATCTCTTTCTCTTCTCAACTTGGGTATATCTCTCACAGCTTCATTTTTGGATAACTAATTTAGCCCTTTTTGTCCAAGATGTCCCAATTTTTTATGCCACAATAAGTTCTCATCTTTGGTACTCATGTATCATGTGTTTATACTTCTAGAAACTTGGTACAAGTTTCCATATGTTCTTTCACCTTTAGTAAGGATGACACCATCTTTTAGTCTTTTTACTGTGTAACCGCTCTTATTGAAAATAACTTCATATCCATCATTGAAGAGCTAGCTAACACTGATTAGATTGTGTTTTAGCCCTTCAATATTAAGCACTTTCTTTGATTTCAACTTTTCTACACCAATTTCAGAAGCACCAATACCTTGAATCTTTAGGGCATCATCATTGCCAAATTTGACTAACCCTCCATTATATTTGGCTACTCCCTTCAACATCTTGGAGTCTCCTATCATGTGTAAAGAGCAGCCACTATCCAGAATCCATAGCTTTTCTTTCTTAGAAGCTTTTAAGGTTATTTCCACAACCATAGATATTTCTTTTCCTTTTCTTCTTCTTTGGCCGAATTGTAGTGCTTGTGTAGGTGTTCTCCTTTGTATTCCTTGATTGGGCAGCAATGGTTGGCGTGTTCTCTTTTGCATTCTTTGACCAGGTAGCAATGTCTAGCCGTCCTCAATAATATGTCTAACTTTTTCACATCTTCCACAGATCTCTCCTAATAAATCAAACTTGTTTCTCAGTAGAATATGACTTCTGTCTACTTGAGACTGCTTCCTTTCTTAATAGAGTCTTCCTCTAGACTCTTGCCTTACATTTCTTTTTATTCTCAACCTATTTCTCCAACACATATTTTCCTTATGCCCATATTTACCATAGCTCTAATAAAATCCTTTAAACTTGGATTTATTTCTTTTACCAAGTTCATGTCTCCTTTCTTTAGCAACTAGTGTGGCAGCCTTTTTTCTATTTATGACAACTTGTCTCTTTTGGTTGGGAGTCTCCACCACATCTTTCCTAACCCATTTTAACTTAGGTTGGTCTCTCTTCTCCATCACATCATTGTGCTTGCTTTTAGATACAAACACAATCTTTTTCTTTTCTTTTACCTTCTCACTCGGCTTCTCAATATAGCCAAGTCCTTTCTTTCTCATAGAATGAGGTCTTTCATTGCTTAGACACTCATTCAACTTTTTGGTCGCATCATCCTTAATGCTTATTTAGCTCAGACTCGACATTATGAAGGCTTGCAACATCAACACCTCCTGCTCTTGTGCAATCACTTTAGCACTAAGACCTTCGTATATCTTACCTTACTCTACCTTAAATATTCTCAGCTCCCCAATTCTCTTCAAGTACTCATTTTTTGCTTCAAACTCCTTTACCTTTACTTAGAGATTAGATTCATCAGCAGAAGAATTTTCATATAGCTTCTTAAGATGAATTACCTATTTTTCCAACTTGTAGTTTTTGTATAAACAAGTTCTTCACTCATTCTCAAATTGTTGTAACCATTCATCCTCTTCCACTTTTGTTGATTCCTCCTTACTTGAAGATTCTTGGTCATCATCTACTTGAGCGACAAACATACCCTTTGCAGCCTCATCATTGAAATCATCATCACTCTCTTCTTTAGATTCTTCTTTTTCCTACTTACTCAAGAAATTTCTTCTTTTGGATTTAAAGAACTTCTTTTTCCCCTTGGCACCTAAATTTCTAGCTTTGGAGTAACTGGATTGCTTTGTCTTCCTCCTTAGGGCCAGCTCATCATTATCCTCACTATTAGCTTTTTTTTCTTTTTGGATAATCCAAGAAAAGTGCCCAATTGCTTGAAGCACTTCAAGGGTAATTTTCCTTTATACTTCCCTTTTCTTTTTCTCAAGTTCTTAATAATGTATACCATGACTTCTTCTAGCTTAGTATCACTATCTTTTTTTTCAAAGCTATTGTCAAACTTTTCTTTTTGGTCTTTAATCTTTAATTTCTTCATTGTCTTAAAAGTCCGCTTCTTCTCTACCTTAGACTTCTTTTCTTTCTTCATTGGGGCTATTATCATTTCATAAGCTCCAATATGTTGTGCAGGTCATTTAAAGGCAACCTATCTAAATCTTTATCTTCTATAAAAGAGACTTTGGTGTTGTAGACTTCTGGAAAGGTTCTAAGTATTTTCCTTACCACAATGGTATTATGGATCTCTTTTCCATAACCTCTGATGGAGTACACAATTTTGTTGACTTTTGTGAAGAATGCATCCATAATCTCATCATTCTACATCTTTATGTCTTTGAATCTGCTCATTTAGATTTGCAACTTGGCTTCCTTCATAACCTTGTCTCCTTTATAGATGTTCTTCAGTTTGTCCCAAATTTTTTTGGTTGTATTACACCCCATCACCTTGGTAAATTCTTTATCTGACAAAGAGGAGTATAAGGCATTTCTTGCCTTTCCATCACACTTTATGTTCTTTTCATCAACTATCATCATAGGATTACCTTCAGCAACAGGGATAAAGCCATTAACAGTAGACTCAAACATATCAAGACCAAGGGACATCAGATATGAGAGTATCTTATTCTTCCATAACTGATAATTTTGTCCATCAAATGCAGGGATGCCTTTGCTATTAACACTATTCAGGCTATCTACGATCTTAAGTAATAGTTGAGATAGAAACTCACATAGTAATGCATAACCTTAATTCAAAGCAAAAAAATTGGATCAATAAAGGAACCAACTCTAATACCACTTGATAAGGATTGATTTAGGTCTCACACTGAGAATGGGTGAATCAATGTGAGATATCCTCTTTTACAAATCGATTCGGATTGAACCTTTGTAGCTTGTTAAAATCGATGATCTAATTTTTAATTTTCTCCTTTATGTGAGCACAATTATATGAATAAGAAATAATGCATAAGCACTTAAGAGCACACGACAATTTTTTATATGGTTCACTCACAATGTGTGAGTTATGTCCATACTGTAATAGGATCACTTCTAAATCACACAATCCACTCTTCTTATTAAGGGATACACTAATGTTGTGGAAGGATCACTGTTTCACAACTTGTGAAAGGATTACTCCTTAACCATTTACAATAATCTCCCAATCACTCCAAGGATATCCAACCTTGTTTTTCAACAAATCTATCAAGAGTTTATGGAAAATCTTTCCTTGAGAACAATCCCTCAATGTGTATAGTTTGCTAAAGCAGAATATGGATCTTTTCCTTCCTTTATTGCTGGTGTTATCTCACCTGCTGTTGGTGCTGCTCGTGTGCTGCTGTTGTTGTTCACACACTTTGCTAATGTTGTCCATACATATTGCCACTGTTGTTTGCATACGTTGTTGCTTCTATCTGCTGCTGTCTGCGTGCACTGTTAATGTTGTTCATATGTGCTATTAATACTGTCTGTACGTGCTACCACATTAGTCCACTGCTATTTGTGTGCGTTGTAAATGTTGTTTGTACGTGTTATTGCTGTTATCTACGCACTCTATGCCTACCATCAACGTGCTTTGCACTTGCTGTCCACACGCACTATGCACCCAATGTCCATGCTCTTTATGCCTGCTGTACACACATTATGCACTCGCTGTTTGCGCACTCTACAATTGGTGTCCACGCTCTCTATGCGTACTGTCCGCATGCGCTATAGTTGCTATCCGTGCTCTCTGTGCTTGCTATCCACACATGTCATGGCTGGTGTCTTCTTTCTTTGCACTTGTTGTCAGTACTCTCTTTACTTGTTGTCTGCATGTGTTATGGCTGGTGTTCACACTCTCTACACTTGTTGTCTGCGGGCACTGTGGCTACTATCTGCGTGTGCTGCTACAGTTATTAGTACACGCTACTGTTACTCTCCCTATGCACTACAACAAATTTCTCACACTATTGCTGCTCTCCTAATGCACTGTAGCAGATTTCTTGCACCATTGTTGCTCTCCTCGTGTGCTATAGCAGTTTTTTCATGCTACGGCTGCTCTCCACGCGTCTTGTTGCAATTTTCTCACATCATTGTTGTTTTCCCTTTGCACTACAATAGAAATCTCATACTACTGCTGCTCTCCCTACACATTGTAGCTGTTTTCTCATGATGCTACTACTATCCTTGCGTGTTGGTTGCTAGTGCAGGACTCTTCTGTTGCTACTATACCACTTGTCGGATACTGTTCAACCTCCTACTAGCAACTGCTCCTTTCTTTCTCTCCTTGGCTTGTTGCCTTACCTTCTTTCCTTAGTGGCTACTGCTCTTTCCTTAGTCAGCTGCCTTGCCTTCTTTCCTTGGTGGCTGCCTGTTCTTTGCCATTCACCTCTCTTTTTCCCTAAGTTTGCCACTTACCTCTTTTTGCTATTCACTCAATTTAAGGTCAACGACTAGATTTAAATCCTAAAATTTAAGGTCAATAGTCAACATTGACTTCCTAAATTTTTGGGTCAACAGTAAATATTAACTCCTTAAAGTCAGGGTTGACTAGTCATTACCGATTTCTCCCAATGACATCATTACATCCTAGTGGCATTCTTAACATCAAATCAACATATATAACTGTGTGAGATAGTGTTGACAACAAATCTAATACTAGTCATAAAAAATGGGTTCAACAGAGTAATGTAGTCATTTTAAACAATATCAAATGACATATTAATGTATTTCTAAAATTTCAAATGATTGAAAAATATGTTTACACTAGCTAAGGCACACTACAAAATCATAATCCTTCGTGTAAGTTCACTTCCTTAATGAAGCTCTTAATTGGGCATCCAAAATTCCATAGTAGAGTTATTAATTAAATTATTAGCAAAAAATCCCTAAGGGAAAACAATATAATTTTTTACATCAGAAGTCCTTAAATAGGGCCTTTACATAATCATTATAGGCAAAATCCTTCTCAACATAGAAGTAGCAATCAAGTACTATAAGTTAACTGAGCATACTTTGTAAATTTATTTAAAATAAAGTAGCAAAATAATAATAATAATAATAATAATAATAATAATAGCAAATAAATAAAAGAAATAACATAAATTGAATTATTGTAAATTAATTTCTAATATATAATTATAATCTAGAATACAAAATATATCCTACCCCTATAAAAAGTAAAGCTAGCAACCTTTTTAATACTTAAATTAAACCTAAAGTAGAAAATTGTTTTTGAGTACTAGTTGCATCATTAAATTAAAAAAAAAAAGCCTTATATTCTTGAAGACCTTAGTTGAAACATTTAAATCTAATAATATTAATCTTACCCTTTGTTCAAGATCTAATGACCCAATTTAATGCCAATCCTATAAGTCAAAGACCCATAAAGTATTAAATACATCCAGATGCAATCTCACCCATTCAACAAAAAAAGCAATTCAATTTAAATCATCTAATAAAAAGTAATTAAAAATCAAGAGTTTGAGATCATGCCAACTTCTCTATAATAAGGCATAGCATTAATGACCAAAAAAAAGAAAAAAGAAAGAAGGGAGGAAAAAGCCTTTTGATATTTTCTAAGAGGTTTTGAAATTTTTTGAGGGGCAACTTTAAACTAGTAGGGAGTAAACAAAGGCATTTGTTTCCTTTCAAAAAATTATTTTAATGTGTATAGATATATATATATATATATATATAGAAAGAGAGAGAAAGAGAGAAAATTAATCACCAATATGGGCAACAAAAAAAATATATAAAGCATTTAAAGTAAAAAGAAAAATAAAGAGACATAATATTTCTAAGCATCAAAATATGTACAAACAATAATCAAAATGGAAAATTTTCTTCCTCTAACTAATAATGTTAAAAATAAAGGTACCCATAATTAGACTATGACACCTTTATATTTTTCATCTCATTCACTTTGCATTTTTATGAACATGATCATATATAAACAACTTAAATTAAGTCCCAAATCATGCTCAAACCTAAAAAAGTAAATTAAAGTATAGTAATAATGAGTAAAAGTTTAAACAAGTTCACTATTTTAGCTAGTATAAGTATCAATTAAGTAGGATCACCATTAATTTAAACTAATAAAAATCATAATATACTCAAAAATCAACTCAATAACAAAAAAGACTTATCTTAAGTGCTAGTAATACACTTCCCCTCCAATTAAAACCTTTTTACACTAACAAAGGTATAAATCAGTATATTTTGTTGATTTTTTATTTTCTTCACATGCATAAACATACCAAATAGTTTAAAAAAATAAGAAAATATCAACAAAAAAAAGTGGTTAGTGAAAAAAAAAGTTAAGAAAATACATATTATGCCCTTAAAAAGTCATTAGAAGAATTGCCAATAATGCCCATTAATCACCAAAAAATGTCTCTTACACCACCAATAAAATCCATATACGTCAATTTATGTATTTCTGAATGTTATAGATCAAAAGGAGGTTATGAAACACATCAACAAACCAATAGTCATGATCTAACCATTATGTTGCCATCATACATATTGCCGACTAATGGTGTTACAACCTAAGATTAGAAATGGTTGGTGTGCCATCATACACCCTATTTAATAATGCTTGTCACATGTCAAATAGAGATCTAAATATAAACAACTTAAAGTCATACACCTTCACTTACTTCACCCCCTATTTTCACCACTTTTGGCTACCATCACCACATAACATCGGCACTCATAAACTCTATAAGTAACGATTTATCTATTTGTACTCATTATGTATCAATTGGAGATTGGCAACAATTTGTAATTGGTGGCAACACCCACCCCTCTTTAACCATACTTAATCCAAAAACAAAAAGAACACACTTAATCCAAAAACAAGAAGGAAAAAAATCATCTTAAAGCCAACTCTTGGCTCCTTATGCTAGATTTCCCACCCATAACTTGAGGTTAGGCCACTTGATGAGGACCTTCTTAGTTCTTACACTAAAAGAGGGAAGAGGTGAATTAGTATGAGATGCTCACTTTTTATAAATCTTTCCAAGTTAACCTTTGTGACTTGTTAGAATCGATAATCCAAATTTTATCTTTCTTCTTTATGTAAGAGCAATCATATGGATATCAATCAAATGCAAGCACTAAGAACTCATGGTAATTTTTACATAGTTCACCCACAATGTGTGAGTTATATCTACAGTGTGATAAGATCACTCTTAAATCACACAATCTACTTTTGCTATCAAGAAATACAGTTATGTTATGGAAGGATCACTCCTTAACCACTTGGGGAAGGATCGCTCCTTAATAACTTACAATAATCTCATGATAACTTAATGAGTTGATCTCCTAATCACTCAATGGTTTGATCTCCCAATTGCTTTATGAGTTGATTAATTAATCACTCCAAGGGTTTCCAACCTTTTTTCAAATAGTACATAAAAGGTTTATAATGAAAACTTTCTTAAGAAAAATCTCTCAATATGCATAGGCTACTATTGTAGAAAATAGATCTTTTCCTTCCTCACTACCAGTCTCTTCTCTACAGGTTATTGTTGCTACAAGTTCTCTCCCCCTATTACTAGTGTTGCCTCCTTCCCTTGGTAGGTTTTCTCATTTGCTACTAGTGTTACCTGCTTTTATTTTGGCAAGTTATTTTTTCGGCTACTGGTATTATCTTACCTGCTACCTTGGCAAGTTCTCTCTCCTTGCTACTGGTGTTGCCTCTCTTGCTACCTTAGTAGTTTGCCTTACTTATTGCTGTAAGTTGTCAGACTTGTTATGGAGACACGTTTTCTTCTCTACTGCTACAAGCTACTAGACTTGCTATCAGGACATGTTTTCTCTTTTACTATTACAAGCTATTGGACTTGTTACCAAGGCACATTTTCTTCCCTACAGTTGCGAGCTATCAAACTTGCTATTAGGGCATGTTTTCTCCCTTACTACTGCAAATTGCTAAACTTGCTATTGTGGTATGTTTTCTTCCTTATTGTTGCATGCTGTTAGACCTACTATTGGTCATGCCTGCATTTGTTACTATTGCTACCTGCTACAATATGCTGGATGTGTAATTGCAAGTTATGCTGCTGCAACCTGCTAGATATGTTGATGCAAATTATGCTATTGCAAGTTGCTGGTTTCTCCTTCGTTTGCTGCCTACCCTTGCTGTTATTGCTTGCTACTAGTTGTGCCTGCAAGTTAATGGTTTCTCCTTAGTTTGCTACTTGCCCTTACTACAATTACTACTACTAGTTATGCTTGCTACTACACTTATTGGTATTGCAACTATTGGTTATGCGTACTGTTGTATTTGTTGGTATTGCTGTTATTGTTGCCAGTTGCTATACTTCTCCTTAAGTGGCTTTTACAAATTTTTCTCCCTTTGGTTTGGTTGACTGCTACCTTCTTTCTTCTTTGGTGTGGCTATTGCATATCTTCTTCTCGAGTTTGGTATGGCTACTGCACATCCACTCCTTTGGTTTAGTGTGGCTACTGCACATCCACTCCTCTGGTTTGGTGTGACTACTACATATTTGCTTCACTAGTTTAGTGTGGCTGTTAGCTACTGCACCTTGCTTTCCTTTTGGTAGGGCTACCTTCTTCTTCTCTTTTTAGTGTGGCTATCGATTGCTGCAACTCCTCCTTCTGTTAGTATGGTTGCCTTCTTCTTTTGTGGTTGTTGTCAACTTTTCTTTGGCTAGCTATTGCTACAACTCCTTTAGCTAGTTGTTGTTGCACTCTCTTTGGCTGACTACTACTTTCCTTAGTGGCTGCCTTCTTTGCCTTAGCCAGTCACTCTCTTCTTTGGTGGCTGCCTCTCCTTTTGCTACTCAACCTTTCTTTGGTCGGTTGCATACTCTTTACTGCTCAACCTCTCTTTGTCATTCTCTCTCAAAATTATATAGCCCACACATGTCTTTCAAGATACATGGAGGTATTAATAGAGCCTTGAGATTAAGGTTGCACACATATCAATGGTCAACATTGATTCCCAAGGGTTATCAACAACCATATTTGATTCCTAAAATTTAGTGTCAACGATCAATATTAACATCCTAAAATTTAAGGTTAATGGTTAAGGGTCTATAATCAGCATAAACCCCTAAAATTTAGAGTCAACAATCAACATTGCCTTATTGAATTCAAAGTTGACCTGCCATCAATGGTTTTGACCAACGACCTCTTTACATCTTGGTAACATTCAAAATATTAAATCAACACAGGCAACTATGTGAGATGCTATTGATAACAAATTTAACATTAACCATCAAAGATGAGCTCAATAATCTCCCCCTTTGGATTTGTTAGCAACACATTAAATCAACAAATCAACAATTAAGCGCAAGCACAATTTTTGACATTCATAGCTTCCCCTAAAACATATATCTCCCTTTTTGTATGTGGGCATGATTCCAATTTGAAACAACCTTTAAATCCCCATTTTTGCTATTTTTTCCCCTTGATTATTTCTCTCCCTTTATGCATCAAGCTACTCCCCCTTTTTATTAGTATATACTCTCTTTAGATTTATGCAAAATATCTTCCTCTTTGACAACAAACCAAAGAATAATAAAAAAGGGAAGGGAAAAGGGGTTAAAGACATACCTTAACCTATAGAAGATGGTTGAACACATAAAGTGAACCTTAACTTTTGGAACATCTCTCTTCACAGAAGTTTGGTGAATAGATCTACAACTTGCTCCAATGGCTTCTTTGTTTGAATCTCCACATTTTTTTTGTGCAACATTCACCATCTTTCCTTTGTAAAAAGTGCTACAAAATGCATTTCTTTCTCTTCTTAACTTGGGTACATCTTTCACAATTTCATTTTTAGATAACTTTTTCAACCTTGTTTGTCCAAGATGTCCCAATCCCCTATGCCATAACAAATTCTCATCTTTAGTATTCATGTAACATGTGTTTTTGTTTCTAGAAACTTGGTATAAGTTTCTATTTGTTCTTTCTCCCTTAGTAAAAATAGCACTATCACTAAATCTCTTTACCGTATAACCATTATTGCCAAAAGTAACTTTATGTTCATTATCACACAGTTGGCTAACACTAATAAGATTATGTTTTAACCTTTCAACATAAAGCACTTCCTTTAATTTTAGCTTTTCTGCACCAATTTCAATAGCACCAATACCTTTAATCTTTAAGGCACCATCATTTCCAAATGTAACTGATCCTCCATAATATTTTACTACTTTGTTCAACATATTGGAGTCTCTTATTATGTGTGATAGTAGCCACTATTTAGGATCTATGACTTTTCTTTCTTAGAAGCTTTTAAGGTTACTTTTACAACAATAGTCATTTCTCTTCCTCTTTTCCTTTTTTGGCCTAATGTAAGAGCATATGTAGGTGTTCTTTCCTTTACACTCTTTGATCAGGCAATAATGTTTGGCCAAATGTAAAAGCATATGTGGGTGTTCTCCTTTGCACTCTTTAACTATGTTGAGCCTATCTTTGATAGCTAATGTTAGATTTGTTGTCAATAGTATCTCATATTGTTGTTCATGTTGATTTGATGCTTATGCATAGAAGTTGTTGGACAAAAGCGGTGATAGCAGGTCAACCCTAAAGTCAATGAGTCAATGTTGACCATTGACCCTAAATTTTAGGGGTCAAAGCAAACCATCGACCTTTGACCATTAATCCTAAATTTTATGAAGTCAATATTGACCATTAGCCTTAAATTTTAGGAATCAAATTTGGTCATTGATTGTAGGGCAAATTTTGGAAATCAATGTTGATTGTTGATAAGTGTGCAACCATAATCTCAATGTTCTATAAATAACCCTATGCACCTTGTAAGACAAGTGAGTGTGCTGTAGAATTTTAAGAAAGAACGTCAAACCTAATGGCAGCCACAAAGAGAGGTGAATGGTAAAAAGAGAGGCAGCCATCCAAGAAAGAGTAACCAGCTAAGGCAAAAAAGGTAGTCATTAAGGAGAGAGTAGCCGACCAAAGAATGCAGTAACAACTGGGCAAGAAAATTGTAGCCAAAGAGAGGTGTAGCCAGCCAAAAGAGTTGCAACACCAAAAAGAGAAAAACATGCAGTAGCCATACCAAGGAGAGAAAAATGTGCAGTTGCCACACTAAACCAAAGGAAAAGGTGTGTAGTAGCCACACCAAACTAGAGGAGACGACGTGCAGCAGCCACACCAAACCAAAAAAGAAAGTATGCAGCAACCACACCAAAGAAAGAAAGAGGCAACAGCTAACAAAATTAAAGGGAAAAGGAGTTGCAACAGCCACTTAAGGAATCTTGCAATTGCAGTAAAGAAACTAGCAACCTGCAGCAGGCAACACCAGCAACATATCTTGCATAACACCAGCAGCATATCTTACACAACACCAACAGTAGCTTACAACACTAATAGCAGCTTACAACAGCAACAGTAGTTTGCAACACCAGTAACAGCTTGCAACACCAGTAGTAGTTTGTAACATCAGCAGTAATTATAGTACCAACAAAAAGTAATAACAGCAATACCAGCAAGTGCAGTAGCAAGTAATAACTACAAAAAGAGGCAATAAACCAAGGAGAAACCAATAGCTTACAAGCACAACCAACAGCAAGAAATAACAACAAAGGCAAGTATTAATCCAAGGAGAAATCAGCAGCTGGTAGGCACAACTGGTAGTAGCACAAGTTGTAGCAACACATCCAGTATATTGTAGTAGGCAACAATAGCAGTAAGTGCAAGCACAACCAATAAAGGCAACAAGTGCAAGCACAACCAATAAAGGCGATAAGTGTAAGCATAACTAATAGCAATAACAACGTGCAGAACCAACAACAGGTGAATCACAACCAATAAATTATAGCAAGTACAACTAGCAGCAGGCAATAAGTGTAGGCATAACTAGCAAGTATAGGCATAACCAGTAATAAGTCTGGTAGCTTGTAGTAGTAGAGGAGAAAATGTACCCCAACAGTAAGTCTGCCTACTTGTAACAGCAAAGGAGAAAACGAGTACCAGTAGTAAGGAAAGAAACCTGTTAGGGCAATAGGTAAGGCAACCTACCAAGGTAGCAGGTGAGGCAGCAAAGGAAAAGAACCTACCAAGGTCAAAAGAGGCAGCACCAAGGCAACAAGAGAGGCAAAAAAGGAGAGATCTTGCCGAAGTAGCAGGTGAGGTAATAATGACAACAAGGGGAGAGAACCAGCAAGGAAGAGACTAGCAAAGACTAGTAGTAAGGAAGGAGAAGATCTGTGTTTTACATTAATAACCTATGCATATTGAGTGATCTTCCTCAGAAAAGTGTTAATCACAAACCTTTTGATAAACTTGTTGAAAAAGAGTGGGATATCCTTAGAGTGATCAAAGGATCAATTCATTAAGTGATTAGGAGATCATTGTAAATGGTTAAAAAGTGATCTTTTTATAAGTAGTTAAAGAGTGATCCTTCCACACCATAACTATATCTTTTGAAAGTAAGAGTTGATTGTATGATTTAAGAATGATCTTATCATATTGTACATAACTCACATATTATGGATAAACCACATAAAAATCTCTGTGTATTTTTTGGTGCTTACGTTTGATTGATATCTATACGATTACTTTCATATAAAGAAAAAAAATAAAATATTAGATCATCAACTCTAACAAGTCACAGAGGTTAATTCGGAAAGATTTGTAAAAAACGAGCATCTCACATTGATTTACCTCTTCTCCCTTTTAGTGTGAGATCTAAGAAGGTACTCATCAAACTGTGTGGCAATGTCAAGCAATCCTTAATAGTATGTTTAGCCTTTTTGCATTTTCCATAGATTTCTCCCAGTAAATCAAATATATTTCTCAATGGAATATGGCTTCTTTTCACCTAAGATTGTTTCCTTTCTTAATAAAGTCTCCCCTTAGACTTTTGCCTCACTTTCTCTTTGTCATAAGCCCATTACTCCAGCATACATTAGCCTTGTGCCTATACATACCACAGTTCCAGCAAAATCCTTCAAATCTAGATTTTCTTCTTTCACCAAGTTCATGTCTCCTATCTTCAACAACTGTTGTGGCAACCTTCTCTCCATCTTTGACAACTTGTCTCCTTTGGATGGGAGTCTTCAACACATCTTTCCTAACCCATTTTAGATTAGGTTGGTTTCTTTTCTCTAAAATATCATTATGTTTGCTTTCAAGAACAAACACAATTTTCTTCTTCTCACTCGGCTTTTCAATATAGTCAAGTCGTTTCTTCCCCCTGGAATAAGGTCTTTGTTTACTTAGATACTCATCTAATTTTATGGTAACATCTTCCTTGACAGCATTTGTTGAAAATAACTCTCATCTCACTTCTATGGCCTACATAAAGCTTTTTTCATACTTTTTTAGTTAAAACTCAGCCTTATAGAGCTTGGGTTGCAAAATTAGCACCTCTTGCTCTTGTGCAATCACCATAGTGTCAAGATCTTTGTGTATGTTTCCTTGCTCTACCTCAAGTACAATCAACTCCTCAATCTTCTTCAAGTACTCCATCTCTTTTGCTTCAATCTCATTTTCTTTCACTTGGAGATCAAATTCATCAATAGTAGAATTTTCATACAGCTTCTTAATATGTTTTACCTCTTTCTCTAGCTTGTTGTTTTTGTGCAAAAAAGTTCTCAACTCATTCTCAAGTTGCTGCACCAACTCATCCTCTTCCTCTTCACTTGATTCCTCATCACTTAAAGATTTTAGAACATCATCTACTTTAGCAACTAGCACATTCTTTTTAGCATCATCATCGAAATCATCATCATCTTCTTCTTCAAAATTTTTTTCATCCAACTTTCTTAAATAATTTCTTCTTTTGGATCTAAAGAGTTACTTTTCCCCTTTGGCACTTAAATTTCCAGTTTTAGGATGGCTGGATTTCTTTGTTTTCTACCTTGGGGCTGGCTCATCGTCATCATCATTGTTTACTTCTTTTCTTTTTAGACAGTCCACGACAAAGTGCCTTATGTCTCCACAGCTAAAGCACTTCAAGAGTAATTTTCCCTTATACTTCCCTTTTCTTTATATTTTTGGTGATGTATGTCATGACTTCATTCAATTCAGTATCACCATTTTCTACTTCAGAGCTGCTATTGGATTTTTCTTCTTGATCTATCTTCTAT
The DNA here is from genome assembly GCA_020615895.1 of Ceriops decandra. NCBI lineage: Eukaryota > Viridiplantae > Streptophyta > Magnoliopsida > Malpighiales > Rhizophoraceae > Ceriops > Ceriops decandra. Next base: position 5,688,102 of record JAHLGO010021098.1, on the reverse strand, counting down.
AGAGGAAATCTTAGCATTGTAAGCTTTCAGTAAGGTTCTAAGTATCTTCCTTACTACAGTAGCATCATTGATCTCCTCTTCTCTAATGGAGCACACAATTTCGTTAACTTTTGTGAAGAAGGCATCCATAGATTCATCATTCTACATCTTTATGTCTTCAAATATGCTCCTCTAAATTTATAGTTTGGCTTAATTCATAACCTTGTCTCCTTCATAAATGTTCTTTAACTTGTCCCAAATTTGCTTGACTACGTTGCACCCCATCACTTTGGTGAACCCTTTGTTTGATAAGGAGACATATAAGGCATTTCTTGTCATTGCATCACACTCTAAATTCTTCTTATCAATAAACATCATAGTAGCACCTTCAACAACAAGGATGAAGCCATTAATAGCATATTTAAAAACACCCAAACCAAGTAACAAATATGAGAGCATTCTATTCTTCCATAACTGATAATTCTGTCCATTAAAAGAAGGAATGCCCTTACTATTAACACTATTCATGTTATCCATAATATCAACCAATAGTAAATGTAAAGACTCACAGTAGTAACAAACAATTTTAAATCAAAGCAAACAAATTGGATTAACAGAGGAAATTGACTCTAATACGACTTAATAAGGACCTTTTTAGGTCTCACACTAAAAGGGGGAGGGGGTGAATCAGTGTGAGATGCACACTTTTTATAAATATTTCCAAATTAACCTCTATGACTTGTTAGAATTGATAATCCAATTTTTATCTTTGTTCTTTATATGAAAGCAATCGTATGAATATCAATCAAATGCAAGCACTTAAGAACACATGGCAATTTTTACGTGGTTCACCCATATTGTGTAAGTTATGTCCATAGTGTGATAGGATCCTCCTAAATCACATAATCTACTCTTGTTATCAAGGGATACAATTATGTTATGGAAGGATCACTAGCGATCAAATTGATAATTTGATCCAAGAGAATGTTGAAATCACCAAGGCCGCCAAGTCCATGATCGGGGACTTAAGCTATGCTTTCAAGGGAGAATTGAGCTCCCTTAGCCAAGAATTGTCTGATCTACAGAAGTTCATCCATAGGGACAATGGTAAAGTCTAGCTTACCTTGCCAATCGCCAATCTTGATGACTACTCCTTCGGTTATCCCATGAATTGGCTTTGCTTCGGAATTGACTGCTTTAATGTGCCAACTCCCTTAAAAAGTTTGAGACCTAGTCATTTGGCCTTTTGTACTTAATTACTTATAATGATCTCTCGATCGCTTGAAGGTTTGATCTCTCGATTACCCTAAGGTTTGATATCCCGATCACTAGAAGAGTTAATCTCCTAATCACTCTAAGGGTCTTTTACCCTTTTTCAAGCAATACATAAAAGGTTTATAATGAAAACTTTCTTGAAAAATATCACTTAATGTGCACAAACTATTGTTGTAAAAAATGAATCTTTTCCTTCCTCACTGTCAGTCTTTACTCAGGCTTTACTGGTCTCTTCTTTATAGGTTATCTTTGCTGCAAGTTCTCTTCCCCTACTGCCAGTGCTACCTCCTTTGACCTTGGTAGGTTTTCTCATCTGCTACCAATGTTGCTTGCTTCTATCTTGGCTTGTTCCTTTTCCTACTATTGATGCTATCACACTTGTTACCTCAACAAGTTCTTTTTCCTTGCTGTTGGTGCTACCTCTCCTATTACCTTGGTAGGTTGCCTCACTTACCCTACTATCGGGGCACATTTTCTCCTCTACCACTGTAAGCTGCCGAACTTGCTATTAAAACATGTTTTCTCCTCTATTACTATAAGTTACCAAACTTGCTGTCAGGGCATGTTTTCTCTTCTACTAGTGGACTTACTATCGAGGCATGTTTTCTTCCCTACAATTGCTATCCGACCTGTTGTAGGGGCAGATTTTCTCCCCTGCTGCTGTAAGTTGCTAGACTTGAAGCTAAGGTACATTTTCTTCCTCACTGTTACAAGCTACCGAACCTATTGTTGATTGTGCTTGCACTTGCTGGTTATGCCTACACTTGCTACCTATTGCTAGTTATGCATGCACTTGCTGCCTTTGTTGGTTGTAACTGCACTTGTTGCTATTACTGTCTACTGCTATCTGCTAGATGTGCAACTGCAAGTAATGCTACTACAAGCTACCGGATATGCTACTGTAGGTTGCTAGTTTCTCCTTAGTTTACTACCTACCCTTGCTACTATTGCTTGTTGTTGGTTATGCCTGCAAGCTACTTGTTTCTCCTTGGTTTGCTGTCTGCCCTTGCTGCAATTACTGCTACTAGTTATGCTTGTTACTGCACTTATTGGTATTGCTGCTAGTTACTACACCTTTCCTTGAGTAACTATTACAACTTTTTCCATGGGTGGCTACTACAACTTCTTCTCCCTTGGGTTTGGCCAATTGCTTCCTTCTTCTTCTCCTTTTGGTTTGGCCAGTTGCTGTCTTCTTCTTTCTTTGGTGTGGCTGCTGCACACCTTCTTCTCTGGTTTGGTGTGTGATGAGGATCTTTTTAGGTTTCACACTAAGAGGGGGCTGAATTAATGTAAGATATTCATTTTTAGAAACATATATGGATTTAACCTCTATGACTTGTTAGAGCTAATAATCAAATTATTTAGCTTTCTCCTTTATGTGAGAATAGTCATACGAATATTAATTAAACACGAGCACTAAAGAACACACAGCAATTTTTATGTTTTTCACCCATAATGTGTGAGCTAGATCCACGGTGTGATAGGATCACTTCTAAATCATACAATCCACTCCTATTATCAAGGGATACAATAATATTATGGAAGGATCATTCATTCACCATTTATGGAAGGATTACTCATTAACCGCTTACCATGATCTCTCAATCAAAGAGTTGATCTTTTAATCACTCATAGGGTATCCCATCATTTTTCAACAAGTTTGTCAAGAGTTCATAGTGAAAACTTTCCTAAAAAATGATCACTTAATGTTTACAGACTACTAGTGCAGAATATGGATTTTCTCCTTCCTTTACTGCCAGCAATGTCTCACTCGTTGCTAGTGATGTTGCTGCTATTGTTGTCCACATGTGCTAATACAATTGCTATCTGTACATGCTATTACTGTTGTTGTCCATACATGATGTTACTACTGTTTGCTCACGTTATAGTTGTCCTCACATATGCTACTGTTGTCATCTGCACGTATTACTATTACTGTCCACACAAACTATTTTGTCTATTTGAGTTGTTGTTTTTATCCACATGCACTATTGCTACTATCTGCTCGGGTTATAGCTATCCTCAAGCATGCTATTGCTATAGTCTGCATGCCCATATTGCTGCTACAATGTGCACGCACTACTACTACTATCCATGTGCATTGTTGCTATCCATTGCAGTGCTTTGATGTTTGTAAGCACTACTGCTACTATCTGTGTGCATTGCTACTGTCCTTACACGTTATTGTTGTCCTCATGTGCCCTACTACTATTAGAATGCATTGTTACTGTCTACGCATGTTGTTACTTCTATCTGCATGCACTGCTCTTGTTGTTTTGGTTGCTAAGCATGCTACACTTACTTTATAGCCTCTTGGACATGTTATTACTATCTATACACGTTGTGCCAACTATGCACATACATTGTTGCTGTAAGCACAAACATTGTTGTCTATACGCACTGCTGCTTCTGTCCGCACGCATTGCTACTATTTGCATGCGCTGCGGCTGCTGTTTGTATATGATGTTCTTGCTATCCACATATGTTACTACTGTTGTCAGTCCCTCCTGGACATGTTATTAATGCAAGAACACCTCCTAAATGTGTAGGGATGCCTGCTGTTGCTAAAGAATCTCTTAGATATGCTGTTGCTATTACTAAAGATCCTCTTAGTTTGCTGGTGCCGGCTGCTACCTCCTAATTTGCTGGTGTGATGGCTAGTTGCTAATTTTTGGACCTGTTGCTACACGTTCTGATTTTCGCTTGATTCCCAGGTGTGCTTCTACTATTGGGAAGCCTTTTAAGGTGTTGCTAGTCTATTAGAAAGCCTCCTGGATATGCTAGTGTGGTGGTTGGCTATTGTTGTCACCTTTGTGAGGGCCAACTACTACTGTCACCTTCGTGGGGGTCGATTGCTGCTGTCATCATCGTGAAGGCTAACTATTACTATCACCTTCATGAGGGTTGACTGCTAGTTTGTTGGTGAGGGCCAGCTACTTTGCTTCCTATTTCTCTCCCTCTTGGCCAATTGCCTTGCTCTCCCTTTTGGCCAGATACCATGCTCTTCCTCTTGGCCAGCTACCTCTCTTTCCCTTTTGGCTAACTACCTAGTTATTAGGTTTTGTTCTCAAAAAAATTTTGTAGCATACCCCCTTCTTGTAAGATGCATAGAGGTATTTATAAAGCCTTAAAATTAAGGCTACATAATCATCAACGATCATCATTAATTCCCACATGTTGCTTTTAAATTAATGGTCAGATTTGAGTCCTAAAATTTAGGGTCGATGGTCAATATTGACTTCCTAAAATTTAAGGTCAATGGTCAAGGGTCAACAATCAATCTTGACCCCTAAAATTTAAGGTCATAATCAAGATTGACTCCTCAACATCAAGGTTGACCTGTCATCACCGATTTTTTCCAATGACCTCTCTACATCTCAACGACATTTATAACATCAAATTGACACAAATAACCATATGAGATGGTGTTGACAAAAAATCCAACATTAGTCATCAAAAATAAGCTTAATAATATGGTTGCTAGACACCCTCTCTTCTAGTTTTGTGTGGTTGCTACATGATTTGTCCTCTGGTTTGGTGTGACTATTGCATGCCTTTTTCTTTGGTTTGGTGTGGCTACTCCACACCCTCTCTTTGGGTTTGGTATGGTTACTGCACACCTCCTTTGCTAGTTTGGTATAGCTACCAGCTGCTCTACCTTATTCTCCTTTTGGTAAGGCTGTCTTCTTCTTCTCCCTTTAGTGTGGTTGTCGATTACTGCAACTCCTTCTTCGGTTGGTGTGGTTGCCTACTTTTTTGGTGGTTGCTGTCACTTCTTCTTTGGCCAACTGTTGCTACAACTCCCTTGGTTAGCTACTGTTGCTACAACTCCCTAGGTCAATTATTGTGGCACTCTCCTTGATTGTTACTTTCCTTAGTAGTTGACTTCTTTGCCTTAGCTGGTCACTCTCTTCTTTGATGGTTACCTCCCAATGACCTTTCTACATCTCAACGGCATTCAAAACATCAAATTAATACATGTAATTATGTGAGATGATATTAACAATAAATCCAACATTAGCCATTAACCTCTTTACATTTTAACAACATTCAAAGTATCAAATCAACACAGGCAATTATGTGAAATATTATTGATAAGAAATCCAACATCAACCATCAAAGATGGGTTTGACACCATTATCAAGTTCAAAATATAGAAATGGATTATAAAAATCGTTGTTTGAGAAAAAGTAAGAACTTATTTTTTTTAACACAAAAGTAAAATGGGGGATTTATGACAAGGAAAGAGGAATGAATGAAAAAGAAAAAGGAAAAGAAAGTGATAATAAGGGGGAAAATAAAAAAGGAAAATAAAAAAGAAAAAAGAAAAGAAAAATAAAAAAACAAATAAAGAAAAAATAAAATAAAAATAATAAAAAAGATAAAGAAAAAGGAAAAAAGAAAAGAAAAAAGGAAAAATAAAAATAAAAGAGAAAAGAAAAATAAAAACAAAGAAAGAAAAAACTAACATAAAAAATAATAAAAAAGATAAAGAAAAAGGAAAACAAAACTCTTGGCAACAATATTATTTTGAAATGGCTTGTTTAAGCCCACATATATAAAGTAACAATGTCTAAAATTTTCCTTTTTATTTTGGTTTACTAAAAAAAACAAGAAGGAAAGGAAAGAGAGAGGGAGAGAGAGAGACAATGAAAAAAATATTGATAAAACATATAAAAATATGTGCAACAAGAGATTTGGTTGTTGTAACCTTTACCAAATATAATCACACTCCTAAATCCCAAAGAATCCTGATAAAATAGTTAAGTTACTAATGTTAGTTCAATTAGACATAAAATGATTGTTGACAATTTCAAAGTCAACATACACAAATCCCAATACTCCTAACTACCCTTAAATTACTAGGTACATGAAAACTACATCACACAACCCAAAGGATGCCTAATGTTGTCTTTTCCTCCATGTTTATCGAGCCTCCTTCCACCTTAAAAAGACCATTGTGACACTTAATTACCAAAATATCTTTAACATAAAATCTTATATTATTAGCATAAATTCTTCTTTCTAATCCTTGTTCTCACTAATATCATTATTGTTAACCCAACGCACAACCACCACTACCATCATTGTTAGTTGTTATCCCTAGTGCCACCATGGTCATCATTATTATTATAATTTTACCTTGACAATTATAATGAATATTTTCTATTTGGATACTTAATTTATATAATTTAGGCATATTTAAACAATCATTAAAATTTTATTAAAAAAATATTTTGTGTAATTAACAATAATTTTGAAGATTCATAAAAATTAAAAATGACTTAAAAGTAGAATAAAATGATTTTGATGTTTAATTTTAGTCATTTGTAATAAAAAAGAGTTAAAATAAATAATAAAAATAAGTTAATTATTCTATAAGCAACATAAAATTATTTATAATATATATTATCAAATGCTATATAAATATAGTATAAGATTATGGTATAATCTATTTTATATTATAATATCCCAAATCATTCTATCATATACTATCTAACTTGCATACTAAATGCATCATTATGTATTTGTTGTGTGATTTGAGTATCTTTTGTATGCTTGGTTTCAAGTTATATGTTATATATTTATAATTATATAGTAAAATTAAACATCTATTTATTAATTAATCAGTAGCAATATGTTTACAACAATTTCCAAGATTGCTAAAATGACAATCATCACCAAAGCTCTTCACTTTAAATATGAAATATTCTTTAGTGAATTCAAACTTAAAAATTTGCCATTATTTCAAGTTCACATTTACTAATATGATAATCATAAGTAGTTGATTGGTTAGTTTTTTTTAAGAAGATTTTTTTTTTCATTTTAATTCTATTGAAAACAATAAATTTTTATAATTTTAATTATTTTTACTAATATTATAAAATTAAAGTAATTGGTTATGAAAAATTCACAAACTCAATTCAATACAAACTACACTCAACTTATGTCATCAACTAAATAATATTGACAAGATTCTTAATTTTAAGTTTTATCATCAAAAAAATCAAGTTTCATTATATCAAAATTTAGTGTGGTTTAACTTATTTGTAATCTTACAAATATCAAAATTTTTGCTTTATAGTATTATGAGGTAAAAACACATGTTAATAGTAGAATTGAAGTTAATATAACTCATTATAAGTGAGGAACATTGAATCTAAACTCTCTTTTTCTTTTTTTTTCTTCGCTTTTTTTTTTTCATGTTTTTTGTAATATAATAATATTGATTGTTGAGAATTGTATTGATTTATATTGAAATTCAAGTATATTATTTTATTTTCTTTTCTTTTTTAAAATTAAAAATTAAATTGCATACTTTGTAAAAATTTAAGAGAGTTGAATATTGAATTCTCAATAACTCCAAAAATTTTTCTTGAGAGACCAATTAGACTAATTTATGTGCTTTTTGAAGTAGACTAATTATGGAGACTCCAAGTGTTAAACGTTCCTTCGTGGGCCTAACTCACATTAGACCGTAAAATATAAAAAGTAAAAAATTTCATTTTACTCGTTATGTTAAAGTATTCTTGTAATAATCTATTTTTTTAAAATTCACTTGATATATTAATTTATTAATTAAATTTAATTTATATTAAATACAGATACATGACAACAATTTATATATTATATGATAAATAGAACTCTCTCGTAATCATGCTATTAAATTTATTAATATTATTTAATTTTTAATATTTTTAAATATTATGAAAAATATAATATTTTTTTAAAAATTATTTTTTATTTTTTAAAATTAAAATATCATGTAAATAAATTTAATAATAGAGCAATTAGAGAGGAATTAATCTATTATATGGTATATAAATGGTTAATTATATAATTATACTTAATGATAATATTTAATATAAATTAATTAAACTAACATATTAAATAATTTTTTTAAAAAAAAGCAAAATGCATATAAGTATGAAAAATTCTTTATATGATAGTTTGAATTTAATTAATAAGTAAATGTATTGTATAAATTTAAAAAAATAATAAAATAAATATAATTTAAAAATATTTTAATTAAATAAATAAAATTATTATTATTATTATTATTAGTACGTTAAAATTGTTATGGGTTGTAACTGGTGAGGAAATAATCGTACTGAACCTTCAATTCAGGAGCGCCGAAACCATGAGGATCCAAAACCGGAGGCACATGAATTATACGTACATGGCCCACTTAACATGATAAAGTCGCTTGGAGATCTGTATTACAGCTCAGTCATCCACATGAATTGTATGTGCATGGCCCACTTAACATGTCAATATAAAATTGTATGTTCACCATCCTGTTTTGTTTATGGAATTTTTTGAAGGTGGGGGGGTGGGGGCGACGTGTGTGGTAGGCACCGTTATTCAATCTTGGGCTGTCGGCAGGTCAAAATATTTAATGGACAAAACATTTTATTTTTTTTTTTTTTAAAAAAAAAAAAAAAAAAAAGTCTCGCCTTGACAGCGATAATCATGAAATTGGGATTTCATCATCTTTTCTTTCTTTTTTTTTTTTTTTGCATAATTTAATAGTTCCCCAAAATCATGAAAATTTCCTTTAGGCATAAATAATTGGAGTGTATCAAAATCATCGAATTGATACAAATCTTGAATCGTGAATGCAAAATGAAATGTCTATAATAACTATACATGTCATCACGTGGAAATGTAAATATTCCAATAATTACTATTACTTATCATTTTTTTTTTCCATAATAACTCGTAATACTATCTTGGATTATCAAAGAATTCAACATAGACAAATATTACATGGACAATATCTTTTTGACACATAAATGTCACAAATAATATGATAATATTTATTAAGTGTATTGATCTTTAAAAATTAAAAATGTGAAATTTTTAAAATTGAATTAAGTTACCTCCATTTGTATCCTAACTTAATGTACTTCTTAATAAAAGAAATAATAATAATAATAATAATAATGAGATGTGTCGAATGAGTTGAGCCAAATAAATTTTAATAATCAATTCAAGTCATTTTTGAATTAGGTTGTTTTTGGGCCCTTTGCATGCAAATTATTAAGTTTGAGCCAAATTAAAGTCGACCTATAGATTGGCTTGTTAATTTTAAAAAAATTAATTGTATTTAATTTATTGCTATTTTTTCTTTTATTTTATATTTTTTTGAATTTACTAAAATATTAGAATTTTAATGAAATATTTAGATATCCTTTAACTTAAGTAAACACCATCATATAATTATGTCACTGAATTTTTCTTAACCGATAATATTAATATATATTAGTATTAAACTCATATAATGCATAAATTTATCATATTTATTAAAAATTTTATTTTTCATATTTTTTATTTAAATAAAGAAATAAAAAAAATTAAATTATGAATTTATTAAAAAGTAAAAATTAAAATTGAGTGTATTTTTTAAGAAAAAAATAAATTATTAATATTTTTTCCTTTATAAAAATTTGAATTTAGTTTTTTTCTTGCCAAAAAATAATAAAAAGAAGAATTTAATAATATTTTTAGAAATTATTTCCTTATTTTTTTATTTCTAAAATTGTGAATATTATGTAAGAAAATAAAAACTAAATTTAAGAGTAGTTTTGTTTATGTAAGAAAACAAACAAGAACAATAAAAAAAAATAGAATTATTAGTATTTTTAGAAAATTAATTCTAGAAATTATTTTATCTCTAAAAAATTTAAAAGAAAAATTTAAGATTATTTTTTCTTTTTTAGCAAATATTTTCATTATTTTTTAATTTTTTCTTAATTATGAGTATTTAAGTCAAATAGATTTTAAATATATGTGAAAATTTATTAATATGAATAGGTTAAATTGTAATACATATTAAATCATAATTGAATAAATTGAGTAAATCAAATGTACGAAAAAATTTTAATTTTGTTAAAACACTAAAAATAATCACAAATTAACTATTAAATTAATATTCTATATATAATAGTTAACTAAAAAAATAAACATTACAAATTAAATTAAATAATTAGATATTTAAAAAAAATTAACCCAACATCATCACTTATACTTTTCAACAATTTTTCTTTTACTTTAATAATTATAATACATATCTATCTATCTATATATATATACACATTTTATAGTCTACGAGATATGATTTTTTTTTTAGTTTAGATCATCAAATAAAATTTTATTTTTATTTTTACTTCATCACCATAAGTTTAATTTATTTTAAAAAAAGAAAAAAGAAAAAAAATCAACAATCAATCAAGGGAGAGAGAGAGAGAGAGAGAGAGATTTGGATCTTCTTCTAAAAGGGTATACCATTAATGGAGGAGTACATGAGGTATAGGTTTCAGCACACCTAGTCCATTGTGACATCAATGATTCGTACTTCCTTTCTCCTGCAAAAGCAATATACGGATGTTGAGAGCCCAATTCCCAATTTTGGATTAAGCCCCCCTGCAACCAAGCAACCAGATTTTCAATATCGGGAAGAGGCCACAAGGCGGAAAAGTCAGCGGGTGTGACTGACAGAGGAAAAAAATGCTTTCGGAAAAAAGAAGAGAATCTTGTGGAGAAGACATAAAATTGAATTTCATAGAGTTAATTTGCTTACGTACTTACTAATCATTCATTCTTGTTTGCTTTAATTAATCAAAAACACCTACGATTTATCGATTAAAGCCGATGAAAACGAGTTAATCCCTTTTGTTTTTTTTAATAATTTTCCAAAATTATACGGTAATTTATTAAAAAGGGTTTTTAAGTTAAAGTTAAAGAATAGTGATAATTAAAATTGAAATTAGATATGACTTAATAAGTATTCTTTTATTATTAAAATAAAATCATTATTAAATGTATAAAAAAAAAATTTAAAATTTTTTTTTTTTTTTTAAGGAAGCATGTGATGTGATTTTTTTTTTTTTACTCCAAAATGAAGAAGGTATAAGTTTAAAGTTTATTATTATTATTATTATTATTATATCAGTTATTGATAATACCTGATCGATCAATTGTGCATGTGCATGTGTCCGTTCATTTCACAACGTTATTATAACTAACCTGCAGGGTATGACGAAAGATTGACGTGAAAGTAAATACAAAAGAACCCAAAAAAATAATAAAATAATAGAGGGAGAGGGAGAGAGAGAGAGAGAGAGAGAAGAACAGAAGAGGTCGGTGGAGGGTACAGCTAAGGCAAAACAGATGGCGGCGGCGGTGGCGACGAGGAGGTAGATTTATTTTAAGGTTGGAAGCATTGTCGTCTGCTATGTGTCCGCGTTGTGCGTATGCTTGGGGAAGTCTCAGAGTTTGAGAGCTGTCTCCCTCTTCACCTCTCTCTCTCTCTCTAGCTTCCCTGATCCTCTCTTCTCTCTCAGTCTTTCTTCCATTTTAGTTAGAATTGCGATCGCAGGAGATCTCAATTCTCAGATCTCCATCCCTCCATCAATCAACTTACGCATCCATTCTGTTATTTCTGTTAAATCTAAAAATTGAACCTCTTGTATTGCAGCGGGGTTACATTTACTGTAGTGGGACAGAGTGAAGAAGTAATAAAGAAGGTGGAGTTTTAACATTATTAACCTTTATTTAGCTGTACTTCCTAATAGTAATTTATGATGATGATGATGATGATGATGATGATGATGATGATGATGATGATGTACTTTCTCTCATTTCTTTTCGTTTTTTTTTTTTTCTTTTGGCAGATCTCTCGTCCTTGTAATGGCATGCATTTTTGGATCTGACGTTTTTTGAAGGATACCCATTTTGTTTTCTACCGTCTCTTTGGTGATTCTGGACTCGGATACAGTGTGGACTTTGTGCGGTTTTACTTGTTCTGGTTCTCACGTGTTATCATCTACATTTCGTCCTCTTTCTTCTTCTCTGTCGATTATTGGCACGGTTGATTACTGTCCTTTCTTTTCTTTTCTATTCTATTTTATTTATTTATTATTATTATTATTTTTTTTTTTTTGGTGTGATGTGGTCCCTTTGGCCTTCAACGTTACGGACTGATGATAGTTGTTCTTCTTCATGAGGTCATGTAGCTATTTGGGTTGCATGATAAGTTGATGAACAAGAACGCAACATTTTGGGAAACTTTTCTTGGATGTCAAGGAAATGGTGATTTATGGCTTTGCATTAATTTTTCCTTTCCATATTTCAGTTCGAGATCCAGGGTTCATCTTTTGCGTTTCTGACTTGGAATGGATCGGTTGGGTGGGTGGGAGAGAGAGAGATCCATTTGGGTCCCAATATCATGTGAAAAATAATGAAGCAAAGCAATACTGAAGATGAAACTTCATATCGGTAGCTGCAATCAAATCTAGTTATTTGCAGAGCTTTTTGAAGTCTTAATTCCCCAATATGGTCCATTGCATCTCCGTCGGTCACCTGCTTCTCCTGTTTTCTTCCCTTTTCCATATCTCGTTGTAGGGTCTTACCGATTGAGCTTTCCTTATAGTCCTAATCTTCGCACTGTTTAACCTTATGCTGGATCTGCTTACTGTGCTATTGAAGATTCAGTCAACTACAACACTTAAACTGATGAATCTGTTCTTTCCATGCTGTCTGCTTGATGGGTTTTAGATTGAGTCAGTTTTTCAATTTTCTAGGCCATTGTTTGACTGATTTTAATTTAATTAAAAAAAAGTACGCAAAAAAAAAAAGGTGATTTTTAATTAATCTTGCTCGGATATTATATTCAGTTGGCAGAAGTGAGAAATCAGCATCCTGTGTAGGCAATTTTTGTCCTGGAACATAATAGTTGCTTGCATGCGTGTGGAATCATGAAGCATAAAGATGGAAAACCCCAACATGATAAAAATCCCAGGGTTGTTCCCACGGCACTAATTCTTGTTGTCCTGTGCGGCTTTTCCTTCTACCTTGGAGGAATCTTTTGTTCTGAGAAAAATAAGTTCGGGGACAAGAATGTGAAGGTTGTCAGAAACACTGTTCAATCGCCTAAGGAGACAGCAGTTGCTCCTCTCCAAATCAAATCCAGCGCCTTTCCTGAATGCAGCATTGACTATCAAGACTATACTCCATGCACAGATCCCAGGGTATTTATCTACTGTTCATTATCGTGCTCTAACCTCTTTAGATCTGTTGTGAAGCTATTGGAGCCTCATATCCATATGCAATGTTTATTGCACAGAGGTGGAAGAAGTACGGTCTTCATCGCCTAACTTTCATGGAACGCCACTGCCCCCCAGTATTTGAAAGGAAGGAGTGCTTAGTTCCACCGCCCAATGGGTATAAGCCCCCAATCAGATGGCCAAAGAGCAGGGATGAGTGTTGGTACAGGTACCGCAATCTCTTTTACCTTTTTCATCATGTCACCTTGTATGGTTTGCTTATCTTTCTGCTTTCACTGGTCTCATTTGCTGTGAATACGGAATCAGGAATGTGCCATATGATTGGATTAACAAGCAGAAATCTAACCAGAACTGGCTGAGAAAAGAGGGGGAGAAGTTCCTCTTTCCCGGTGGAGGTACTATGTTTACAAAAGGAGTGAGTGCCTATGTTGATCTGATGCAAGATCTGATCCCAGAAATGCAAGATGGGACCATTCGCACGGCCATTGATACAGGCTGTGGAGTGAGTTCCTATCCTTCTTCTAACTTGAATTAATCATGCCTGTTCTTATCAGAATTCTCATTGAATTGCAGAACTTCCTATGTTCAACTTTGTCATAGTGTCTGCAGAATTCGATGACTTGTGACCTCATTGTTTCTATTTCCAGGTAGCAAGCTGGGGAGGTGATCTTTTAGATCGGGGAGTTTTAACTGTTTCTCTTGCCCCAAGGGATAATCATGAGGCTCAAGTCCAGTTTGCACTGGAACGTGGAGTTCCTGCTATTCTTGGCATCATTTCTACACAGCGTCTTCCATTCCCATCCAATTCATTTGATATGGCTCATTGTTCCAGATGCCTTATACCATGGACAGAATTTGGTAGTTGATATTTCCAGTCTCTTATAACAAAAACTAGAGGAATATTGTTTTCTTCTGGATGTGAATGAACAGATTGTGTCTAGTTTGCTTAATGCCACTATTGTCACTACTACATAGACAAGTTTTCTATTTCATTATGTTCTTTTTGTTCCACTTGTCCTGTATTTAAAATTTGATATAATGCTACCATATATCTGTTACCATATGCTGTTTTTCAATGATAGCACTATCTTGCTTTCAGGTGGAATTTATCTCTTAGAAATTCACCGTATTCTCCGTCCTGGAGGTTTTTGGGTACTGTCTGGACCCCCTGTTAACTATGAAAAGCATTGGCGAGGTTGGAATACTACAATAGAGGAGCAGAGAAGAGATTATGAAAAGCTGCAAGAATTACTTGCTTCAGCGTGCTTCAAATTGTACGGTAAAAAGGATGACATTGCTGTGTGGCGGAAAACTTCAGATAACAGTTGCTATAATAAGCTTGCTCTCCCTGATGCCTACCCACCGAAGTGCGATGACAGCCTTGAACCAGATTCTGCATGGTATACTCCACTTCGGCCTTGTGTTGTAGTTGCAAGCCCACAAAATAATAAATCAGGTCTGGCATCTCTCCCTAAATGGCCAAAAAGGTTGCATGTTGCACCCAAGCGCATTGAAGATGTTCAAGGTGGTAGTGCCAGTGCTTTCAATCATGATGACAGCAAATGGAAGGCAAGGACAAAGCATTACAAAAAATTGCTCCCAGCAATTGGGACTGATAAGATAAGAAATGTGATGGACATGAATACTATTTATGGAGGTTTTGCTGCAGCTGTAATTGATGATCCTTTATGGGTCATGAATGTGGTCTCCTCCTATTCTACCAATACACTTCCTGTTGTCTATGATCGAGGCCTCATTGGAACTTACCATGATTGGTAATCTTCAAATCTTCATACATATAATTGCAGGATTTTTTATTTGTGAATGTATGAATGGCACTTGTGATGCTCTCTGCACTGGAGTTAGTGGAAAGTTCATTCATTTCTTTCCTGTGCATTTTTTGTCCAGGTGTGAAGCTTTCTCAACATACCCTAGAACTTATGATCTCCTTCATGTAGATGGCCTCTTCACTGCAGAAAGCCACCGGTGAGTGTTTGGAGCTTAGTTCCTTCTTTTAGTCTAGCATAATGCTGGGAGTCCGAGCTCTAAACATAAATTTTCACATTTTACAGTCGGCCTAATTGCTAGTCATTTAGATTTTAACATGTTGCCTTTGAAATTGCCATTGGTCGGTGTCCAATGCCATAAATTCGTAGCTAGATCTGTATATTTTTTTACAAGATCTTGTGCCTACCATGGAAAACTGAGGACCAGAGA
Organism: Ceriops decandra; assembly: GCA_020615895.1. NCBI lineage: Eukaryota > Viridiplantae > Streptophyta > Magnoliopsida > Malpighiales > Rhizophoraceae > Ceriops > Ceriops decandra. Next base: position 5,672,563 of record JAHLGO010021098.1, on the reverse strand, counting down.
AAAAGTAGCACAACCTAGTTGACCGTTAGCAGAAATCGGGGAAAGTTGGTGCCAGCTGCCACTAGTAAGCCTGGAATTCATGTACGGTCTTGGCATATTCTGGGTGGTGTGACAGACTGGTTAGGCACAATCAAAGTGCAAAGAATTCCTGTTCTCTAACCAACATGGTTTGACTTGGAATCTTATAGCTGTTTTCTTTGACCAAAATTCTATGCCTTGAGAATTATCGTTAACTTGGCTGGATAATCTACAAATGCAACTCGCAACAAAAGAAGAAACAGAAGCAAAAAAAATAAATAAATAAGAGAACCCATCTGCATCATGTAATGGGAACTCAGAATGGAAAGTTCATCTTGTCATAGTTCTGATAATCTTTTTATATGTGGGCAGATGTGATATGAAATATGTGCTCTTGGAGATGGATAGGATCTTGCGGCCCTCAGGTTATGCAATCATAAGAGAATCCAGCTACTTCGTGGATGCCATTGCTAGCATTGCCAAGGGAATGAGGTGGGGTTGCCGTAAGGAAGACACGGAATATGCCATTGAGAAGGAAAAGGTACTGATTTGCCAGAAGAAACTCTGGTACTCCTCAAACTGGAGTTCAAGATGACAGAGCACAGAATTTCAAAAGGCAGTGACAAATCTCTTGGGGTGCTCATGGTAATTATAAGGCGGGATTCCGGAGGATAGAAGCGGAGACAAAGTCAAGTCAAGTCAAGTGCCTCATACACACAGATATAGTTCATTTTACAGAAGCCAATAATCTTTTACTTTCCTATTGTCACCTAAAGGATTAGCTGTCCCAATATCGTATAGAATTAGCTGCTCCATAAAATGATGTCAATTTAAGAATATGCCAATGGATATTTGTTCTTTGTAAGGGATGCGTACGATAAAGGTATTCTCTTTTTTGGTCGGTCTTTCGCTGCTTCCATTCCCTTTTTTCACTTACGTATTATACTTAGGATAATTGGTTGCGAGAGAACTTTGTGCAGGGTTCAGAAGCCACACCATTAATTTTACTCACCATGTAACCAAATTGTCTGCTTTCATAACTTAAATATACCTCTCTCTCTCTCTCTCTCTCTCTCTCTCTCTCTATCTATCCACGCTGTCAATGAGAAGAAGTTGCAATTTGGGTCTACCGACGTCGGTGGGGTTGGGCCCCCTAAAACTCCAGAAATTTAGTTTCTACTTGTACATTTATCATTGATTCCTCCAACTATTCATTTCAGCTCTATTCGGAATTTATATGTATAATATATGAGTGTTTGATGTAATATTTATACCAGTAAATATAGTTATAACTAGGAGTATATGCCAGTTGATTTGATACTTATATTTAAATCAAATTATTAGTGATATTTTGAAAATTTTTTTAAAACTATAATCAAACTAAAATAAGTGCAATATCAATTAAGCTGTTATTAATAGGCATAGATTGGTTTGATTACTTTGTCCATTTGAATCATAGTCATTAGGATTAAAATTTTCATTAATGTTTTTTTTATTTTATTAACTTGTCTAACAAACAAAATTATTGGTATCCCAACATTGACTTTTCAAGCATAAAAAACAAAAAAGTGAATTTTGAAAAAAAAAAAAAGGGTAAGTAATTCAAAATATATTAAGAAAAAAAACATTGTGGGGATGATTGGACATGGGGTAGGGTTGTAAATTGTGGGGATGATTCGATTTTAATGTGATATACGTCTCTATAAAATGTACTTTTATGCTCTGATATTACAAAGTACTATAGTTTGGTTTTGATAGTTTGTGGACTCTTAAAATCTTAATGATTTTGGTAGCTTCAATTTAATTTTAGTCGAGTTAATCGAATTATACAAGTTGAGTGGTTTTTACTTACACTTTTAGTTATAACGTGCCTTTTTTTTTTTTTTTTTAGCTGTTTGTGCTTTATTATATTTAGCTGCTCACAAGTACAAACATAAACAATATTTTCGAACAATTGGCAGCAGCTTGCGAGGTAGCTGGGAATTCTTGCAAGACAAAAACGGTACCTTAATGTCCAGTGAATCATAAATTTCTTGGGTCGTTACTTACTACGAAAATGTTGGAGAGCTGTGTACCTTGGACTCAACAGGGAATCGAGTGACTTGGCCTACCAAATGTATTTCATGTTTAGTTCCATGTAGGATACTGAGTAGAAATTAGAAAGAAAGGGAAATGAAAGAGGTGATGGGAAAAATGTCCAAGACATAGTGACGATGTGAGAAACAAAGGGGAATATAGGCTAGAAAAAATAAGTGGGAAATTTTCCGTCAAATTTGAAAATTTTTTTCCCCCTAACGTTCACACAGCTACTAACCAAACGTAAACTCTGTAGAAAAGTCAAAAGAACTGAAAATATAGCGAGAAAACACATGTTAGAGGAGCTATTGACTTGGCAGCAAGAAAAAAAATGGGCATCATCCATTTAGGTGAATGAACTATGCATGTAGATCTATTTACTATAAAGTAATGTTAATGAGTGAGTTTGTTAGAAAATGCATTTTGTTGTTGAATAAAATAGGAGGACTAACTTTAAGGGGGGAAAAAGTAATGTAGTATTACTTGATTACTCATTAAGTGAATATCATAAGGTGCTATGGGAAAATAGATCCTATATCATGTATGACAACCGAAAATGGAAGAAATTTTTTTGTGAAAAATTTAAGTT
>JAHLGO010021098.1:5596177-5668440 GCA_020615895.1 Ceriops decandra | reverse complement strand
TCCTTTTAGTACTTGTTTCATTAACCAACGTTGAAGCTGAATGATATATCAAGAATTTATTCATAAAAAAATGTGAAGGCAATTATATGTGAGGTAACAGGCCATATAAAGATGCAATGCCTTAAGATGGACATGAAAAATCATTTGAATAAAATAAGGAGACTTAAATTGATAGAAATGGATGCAAAAGCATTACAGTAACTCTTTGTAAGAAAGCAGAAGTCAAGTAAGGATTCTTTTTTTTATTATTATTATTCAATTGTATGAAAATGGTAATTTAACCAATGTTTTATGCATTAGTGCTAAAAACAAGACAATTTATGAAGAGTTTGGTGATGTTATGACATTTGACATTATATGCCTTATGAACAAATACAACATGCCATTTACACTATTTGTAGAAGCAAACCACCATGGCCATTCCATTTTGCTTGATTATGCTCTTATTAACAATGGAAAAGTAGAGACATTCATATGCTTGTTTAATATGTCATTAGATTGCATGGATGGAAAGCATCCAAACACCATCATCATAGTCCAGTGTGCACATATTAGATAAGGTGTTGCAATAGTTTTTCCAAACATAAGACATAAAGGGTACTTATGGCACATACTATGTAACTTCCTTGAAAGGATGGGGTATATAAATAAGTATAAAAAGATTAAGTTACATTTAATAGAGCTATGTATAACTTAAGTGTTATGGACCTTAATTTGACATTATTGATAGCCAAGCCTATTATTATTATAGATTCAAGCAGTGAGGTAGAGAAATATATCATAAAGCATAAGAATAAAGAAATAGGTGGAGCCTTATATTTTTAAAAATGATTATTGCTAGCAACATTAAGAAAACTATTCCACAAATAAAAAATGTAAAAGAATATTTGCAATTTGTGGAAAGACACTTTTATTTTACAGATTAGTCACTTGCTGGTACTTTGATGGTAGAGCTCATAACCATGAAGTTTATTGGGTCACAGATTATGCAAAAGCATATTATTAAAATTACTAATATTATAGTAAGGCTTGGGACCTTAGGATTAATAATAAAGGAATTTTTTTAGTGCAATTCATCTTGAAATCACTACCTTTTGAGTATGGGTCATTTCATATTAACTATAAGACTATAAGGGATGAGTGCAATGTTAATGAATTAATTAGTATGCTTGTTCAAGAGGAAAAAAGATTAAAAAAATAAAAAAAAATCCATTAATCTCATTGGTAAGAAGGATAAGAAAGGAATGAATGTGAAAACCCACCAATTTAAGAAAGGAAAAAACTTTTTTATCCTTTTCAATTTGAAAAGAAGGAACAAAGTGTGATAAATTTACTTCTATAAGAAACTTGGTCATTATCAAAAGGATTGCCTAAAACTTAAGACTTGGTTTGAAAAGAAAGGTAGATTTAATACCTTAATATGTTTTAAATCAAATTTAATTAAAGTTTTACATAACACTTGGTGGCTTGATTCTAGTGCTATTATTCATATATGCAATATAATGGAAGGATTCTTTATGATCTAAACTATAAATCCAACTAAAGATTTTCTCTTTATAGGAAATCATATGAAGCTTCTAATTGAAGGTATAAGAACTTATTACTTGGTCTTAAAATACTAGCTATTAATTAGACCTATTACAGACTCTTTATGTATTTTTAGTTGGAAGAAATCTTATTTCAGTTTTTAAGTTGGATGATTTTAGAATAAATATTAAGTTTAGACATGGTAGTTTTAGCTTATATATGAATACTAGTATGATTGGTTCAAGTATTCTTATTAATGGTTTGTATAAACTAAAACTTGATCATAATTTTGTCAAATCCTTGCTTAATATGCATCTTAATGTTGTATTTAAGCATAGAATGATGAATGAAAATTCTCCTTACTTGTGGCATAAATGTTTATATCATATATCCAAAGAAAGATTAGTAAGATTAGTAAATAATAAAATTCTTTTGAATTTAGACTTTACTAATCTTGGAACATATGTTGATTGCATTAAGGGTAAGCAAACCAAACCCATTATGAAGGTGACCACAAAAAGCATCTAGCTTCTTGAAATTATACATACTAATATTTATAGACCTTTTAACACTCTAGTTTTTAATGGGGCAAAATATTTCATTACCTTTATAGATGATTTTTCATGTTATAATTATGTATATTTATTTTATGAAAAGTTTTCAATCTTCAGATACTCTTGAGGTATACATAAAAAACATGAAAGACAATTAGACAAAAAAAGTGAAAATCATAAGGTCTAGTAAAAGTGTTCAATACTATGGTAAATACAACGAGTTGAGGCAGTATCAAGATCTATTTACAAAATTTCTCAAAAGTTATGGCATATGTGCATAGTATATTATGCCAAATACATCTTAACAAAATGGTGTGGCAGAAAAGTGCAATTAGACATTAATAGATATGGTTAAGAGCATAATGAGTAACTCATTTTTACCTAAATCTTTATGGATGTATGCATTAAAAGCCACAAATTATTTGTTAAATAGGGTTCCTAGTAAGGCAGTTCAAAGTACTCCTTTTGAACTGTAAATAGGAAGGAAACATAATTTAAGACACCTGTATGTTTAGGGTTGTCTAGTAGAAGTAAGAATTTATAATTCATGTGAAAAGAAATTAGACTATCAAATGATAAATGATTACTTTATTGGTTACCTAGAAAAGTCTAAAGGGTATATATTATATGCTTAAATCATAGTTTAAGAATTGTATAAACTAATAATGCAAAATTCATTACAAATAGTGAAGTTAATAGTAGTAATGAATATTAAAGGGTAGACATAAAAGAAATTAGGGTTAACATTCCTTTACCCATATCAATCCTTTTGTCCACCATAATACCAAATGTTGTTCCAAAAATTAAAGAACATTTAGGTGAAGAGACATTTCCTAAATAAGCTGACTCATAACTAACCAATGAACTACAAATAACATTTAAAAGATCTCAAAGACAAAAGAGATCAATTATTTCAAATGTTATATAGTTTATTTATAAGAGTCAGATTTTGATATTGGAATTAATAAAGATTTAATTTCATTTTCATAAGTTATAAAAGGTATTGAATTTATTAAATGAATTGATGCCATGAAAGATGAATTAAAATCTATGGAAATAAATAGAGACATTTTCTCTAGTCTCAAAGAAAGATTCATTAAGAATAATTATGACATTGGTGGCTCAATATAACTTAGAGTTACACTAAATGGATGTGAAAATTGCCTTTCTGAATGAAGATCTTAGAGAGAGTTTATATAGATTGACCTAAAGGTTTTTCCATAAAATGTAAAAATTGAATGGTATGTAAACTTAAGAGGTCAATATATGAACTGAAACAAGCTTCTTGATAATGATATCTTAAATTTAATGATATTATCACATCTTTGGATTTAAGGAAAATACTATTGATGATGTATTTATCAAAAGATCAGTGGGAGTAAGTTTATCCTTTTAGTTTTATATATCATCAATATTTTGCTTATTACTAATAATTTAAGTATATTATGTGAAACTAAAGATTTTCTCTCAAAAAATTTTGAAATAAATGATATGGGAGAGGTATCTTATATGATATTAATAGAAATATTCCATGATAAATCAAAAGGATTGTTAAGATTGTCTCAAAAGAGCTATATTAAGAAAATTCTAGAGAAATTTAATGTGAATAAATGTTAACATGGGTTTATTTCCATAAAAAAGGTGACAAATTTAATCTTATATAATGTCATAAAAATGATGTAGAACGAAAGGAAATAAAATTTATTCCATATGCTTCTGTTGTTGGTAGTCTAATGTATCTATAAACCTGTATTAGATTGGATATTAGTCTCGTGATTAGAATATTGGGTAGATATGAAAGGAATCTCAAAATGGATTATTTCAAAGCTATAAGTAAAGTAATATGGTACCTGTAAGGAACTAAAAATTATATGCTCATTTATATGCTCATGTACAGAAAATCTAATCATTTATAAGTGATTGGATATTCAAATTTAGATTTTGTTAAATGCCTTAATAGTAGGAAGTCTACTTTTGGTTATATTAGCCAAAGGAGCAATATCATGAAAAAGTGCAAAGTAGTTTATCATTGTTTCATCCATCATGGAAGCAAAGTTTGTTACATGTTTTAAAGTTATAATTCATGCATTTTGGTTGCAAAACCTTATTTCAAAATGTGGTGTTATTGAAACCATTACTAAATTGTTGGAAATTTATTATGATTACTTCATAGCAATATTCTTTCCCAAAAATGACAAATACTCAAAAGGTTCTAAGCATATGGAATTAAAGTATTTTTTTCCTTAAGGGAAAGGTTCAAAAAATAGAGAGTGTCTACGAGTACATTAATACAAATCTCATAATAGTAATTCCTTTGACAAAAGGCTTGCAACCAAAGTTATTTAGAAAGCATGTTCTTAGAATGGGGCTTAGTTGATTATATTAACATTATGAACTCAATAATATGTTTTTGAAATATAATATTTAATTCATGTTATTTATGACTATGTACACATTACTATTTAAAATTAACAAGAAAGATTTTATGAGACATTATTGTGGACCACTATAAAGTCATATATGCCTTATGAGCTATGTATATGAGTTGAAAGTGTTGTGGTATATGGAAGGGAATGTTTTGAATAAATAAGACATAACAGCATAACTCACACTTGATATTTATTATATTATGGTATTATGATCGCAGCTTGGGATTGCAAGAGATTATTATCATCATCCATGCATAATAATTGATAGATTGTAATTGAGCCAAATGGGAGAATGTTAGAATATATTTTCCATTAAGAACATAATATTATAGGATAATACTTATTAAGGAATCAATAATAATTATTAGGGAATTAATCATAATGTGGCTCGATTAATAAAGATTAGTTTTGTATGTTATTACATTATTAGGGATTATAATTTTAGAAATTGACAGATATACTTAATTAAGCCACACAATTGGTATATTATTTGTATGAAAATAATTAATTTCAAGATCTAAAATTAATGTTTAAGGATGATATTTTAAATAAATTATCAAACATAATGACCTAATTGAGAATAAAGTCAATAAACTTTTCAATCACAATTGGTTTGCACTAGAGGTCATTTAAGTTCTTTTCTATTGATACTAATTATGAATATCATGACAAATCATGTTAAGATGACATGGTGTGATGCATATCAAGTCTTATTAATAAAAGAAACTAAATAAATATTAGATTATAAATTAGAAGCATTGAGTGAGAACTTAGAATCTAAGAATTTTAGTTTAAGTTGTTAAAAACAAAATATATGCAAGCAATGCTAGGAAAATAGTAGGATATACTATTACTTAGATGGGGTATAAGTCACTTAATGTAACTATTTTCTTTATTTAAGTTTTATTATTTAAAAGGTTCATGTTGTAAAGAATGAAATTTTTCATAAGACAATAGCTAAATGGTAAAATAAAATGTCACCAAAATTTTGTGTGATCAAAAAATTTCCATTAAGTCAAAAGATAAATTCTAATGGATAGCCATTTGGTCCATAATAATTATTGTGCTGTAAAAAGGCAACATACCAAATAAAAAAATAAAAAAAGGTGCAACATAATAAGAATGCTTAGATGGAAAATGGTCATTTCATAAAGGGTTTAATAAGAAATAAAGATAGTTATAATAAATAAAGGATATTACCCATTAGGGATAAATGAAGGAAATGACATATATGATGATTTGAAGATATCCAACATAGATTAAGAAATGTTTTAAGTAAAAGGGATGTTCAAATCTAATTAGATATTGTTGTTCCCACAGCCTTGTATGGGTTGTAATTGTTGTCAACCTGTGTGCAAGAAAGTAAAGCCACATGGAAGGGCAAGACAGTAAATTTGCCCCAAATAAGCCCTATTAGGGTTTCATGGAGGAGTATATAAAGGCCATTGGAAGACAACCAGCCAAACACAAAGAAGAAATGTCCAAACCAATCTACACGGCCAAAGGTGTGGTTAGCAATTGAGCAAAAATGGCAAAACCTATAGCAAAACCATTTGGCAAACAAGAAGAGGGAGCAATCGACCAACCAAAGAGAAAGCAAAACCCTACACCAAAGAGAGAAGACACGACCGGACAACAACCAAAGGTGAACGGAAAACCTAGTGTGACCGGCCAAAAGAGTATACACGGTCGGCTGAAGAGACAAAGCAAAGCAAGAGGACTCGGCCAAAACCTAGAGCAATCGTCCAAAGTCAAAGAGGAAAACCGTCCAAAGAGAGGAAAACCTAATGTGTGATAGGCCAAAGAGAGAAAAATAAGGGTGGAAAGGCTGGACAGCAAGTGCTGGACAGCAGACCACCATCGGCTAAAAGAGAGAGGACGTCCAACCAGCCTACATGGCTAAGCAAAGAGGTGAATGGCCAAATAAGTGTGGACAACAAGGAGGAGAATGACTAACCAAGTGTGGACAGCCAAAGCAAGGTGGATGGCTAAGAGACAGCATGGTAAGGAGACAACACATGGCAAAAGAAGATAACACTAAGTGATACCTTGGACAACAAGAGAAACTGTGTGATTGCTAGAGAAAATCATGTGACTCACGTAAGAGAGAAGACAACACACTGTTCATAAGGGAAGAAAGGAGAAACCGTGAAAGAGGAGACCACTGGGAGAGCAAACCAAGCTGTTCGGAGGTGTGAAACGGACAAGTGCAAACCAGAAATAATGATAAGGCGTATGACTAGCAAGGCGTGTAAACCAGAAACATACGTGGGATATGAAATGCCAAACTAGAAGCGTGCGTGAGGCGTGTGACCAGCAAAGGGTGTAAACCAGAAACGTGCATAAAACGTATAACACCAAACCAGAAACATGAGATAGGCTATAAGACATGGAACAACAAACTAGAAACGTGAGGCGAGCCATGAGACAGTGAAATCGTGGGGCAAAGAGACAGGTGAGAGCATGAGACAGTGAAAGTAGGAGTTGTGTGAGACAACGTATAGAAGGAATTCAGCAAAGCATCAGAAAGAACTCAATGTATTTCTAGATTTCTTCAAGAGAGGTTAGAGAGTGTTGCAGTGAACTTCTAAGTGGCAGTGGAGCAGCCTTTCAATTCAACAGAGACAAGACAAGTTAGAAGAAGGGTAGACACAGTAAGTGACACTCTTTGTATTGTACTTGCTTAATAATTGCAATAGTAAAAGGAGTAGAGGATTGAGACATCCATTGTAACTGAGATTCTTAAGTATAGTGGATTTAATTTAATTTTTATACTTGCTATTTAGTTAACAAAACTTCAACCTTATAAATTAAGTTAAAAAGGGTTTATTTACTGGTTAACTTTAACTCAAAAGTTTAAGATAAAATTAGGTTTCTAGCATTCTCTTATAATCGACTTGACTTAAAATGAGATCAACGTACATAATAGAAATCAGGATCTACAACTTGACCTATTAATGTCTCTAACTATTTGTTTAATTTTAAAATAAATAAATAAATAAATGATAAAATTTCATTAGAAAAAAAAAACATTGTAGTAAAGTAGGCTTTAATCTATATAGTTTACTTAAATATTTAATGTCAAAATTTACTTAAAATAATTTATTATTTCAAACATAAAAAGTAAACCAAAATTTTCATTAATTATAATAAATGTCTTAAATGGTAGTAAACCAATAAGAGGAAATTAATAGTGGTAATTACAAAGTTTATTGTTAATTCGTCTACCTTTCTAATTGTAGACTATTGGTTAATTAATCAATAGTAGATTTTACCTTTTTCATTACTTCCTATGATTTACAAATCCATGTATGATAAAATATTTCCTTTTCTATAATTTGAATAAACTCACATGCATTTTAAAACTCTTTATTTTTATATTTAATATACAATTTTTCTTTTATGTAATCCTACCTACTTTTTAATGTTAATCTTCTGAAAACTTCTATTTGTATTAATCTTCTTAAAGAATTAAGTAACAAAAAAAAAAAATAAATTGACATATTTTCCAAATTTTTGAGTGATGACAACCTTCTTAAGTCTTACATTAAGAAAGGAAGGGAGTGACTTAGTGTGAGATACTTGCTTTTTATAAATCCTTCCATATTAACTTTAGTGACTTGTTAGAGTTAATGATTCAATTCTTATCTTTCTTTTTTATGTGAGAGCGATTGTACAAATATCAATCAAATGCAAACACTCAAGAACACATGACAATTTTTACGTGGTTCACCTACAATGTGTAAGATATGTCCACGGTGTGATAGGATCATTCCTAAATCACATAATCCACATTTTTTTTTATCAAGAGATATAGTTATGTTGTGGAAGGATCACTCCTTAACCACTTATGGAAGGATTAATTCTTAACCACTTATAATGATCTTTTGATTAAATAGTTGATCTCTCAATCACTCAATGGATTGATCTACCGATCACTTCAAGGGTATGTATTTAAACATACTAAGGTTAAATCCAACTTTCAGTAGTTAAGCATAAGTATAGCTCCCCCTAAAACATGCATCTCCCTTTTTATATGTACTTGTACCTTTAGCTCCCCCTTTATTCATCAAGCTACTCCCTCTTTTAATCAATAGATACTTTCTTTGGATTTATCCAAAATATCTCCCTATTTGACAAAAAATCCAAAGAATAATAGAAAAGGGAAGGGGAAAGGCTTTAAATACATACCTTAGTATCTAGGGGGTGACTAATGTTGGATTTATTGTCAACACCATTTCATATAGCTATTTGTGTTGTTTTAGTATTAGAAATGCTGTTGAGATGTAGAGTGGTTATTAGGCAAAATCGTTAATGGCAAGTTAACCCTAAAGTCGATGAATCAATGTTAATTGTCAACCCTAAATTTTAGGGGTCAAGGTTGATCATTGGCCTTTGACCATTGACCTTAAATTTCAAGAAGTTAATGTTGACCATTAATCCTAAATTTTAGGAATCAAATCTAGCCGTTGATTATAGGGTAGCCTTTAGGAATCAATGCTGATTGTTGATGAGTATGCAATCCTAATCTCAAGGCTTTATAAATACATTTATGCATCTTACAAGACCGATGTGTAGGCTGCAAAAAAATTAAGAGAACATCAAGGGTAATAAAGGTTGAAGTTCCTAACTTCACCCAAGATTTACTAGTCTGTGATACTGAGAGGGGGGGTAAATTAGTATCACACCCCTTAAAAACAGGCTCTAATAATTTAAGCCAAACTATTCTACTTATTTAATACTCTAGCTCTCGTCAATACGCAAGTATGTGAACAACTTCAACCTCTTCTTAAAAGTGAACTCTTTATCATATTCGACTAAGGTAGATCTATTATTACTTACTAATCACAATAGTCCCCAAAGTCACCTTTCAAACACCTTACCTATTAGACAGATTGGATGTTCTTGATTAAGTCTTCTTTAAGTTATGTGTTCGATGATACTTTAACTGCGTTCACAATTCAATTCAAAACACAAAATGTAAATCCAAATAAGGACACAAGAGATTTATGTGGTTTCATCAATGTGATGTACGTCCATAGTGGTAGGAACTCTTCCTCTACCGAGACAATTGACTATACTTAAAAATACAAGTGTGGTACTCCTGATGTTTATAATGTAGTTACAATGGATGTCTTAATCCTCTGTTCCTTTCACTATTGCAAATACCAAGCAAGTACAATACAAAAAGTGTCACTTACTATGTTTGCCTTTCTTCTAGCTTGTCTTGCCTCTATTGAATTGAATAAGCTGCTTCACTACTGCTTAGATGTCCACCACAACATTCTCTAACCTCTCTTAAAGAAATTTGGAAATATGTTGAGTTCTTTCCAATGCTTCACCGAATTTCTTCTTTAGGTTGTTTCACACAACTCCTGCTTTCACTTGCACTCACGCTTCTGGTTTGTGGTTTCACGTCCTGGTCTCACGCTATTGCACATTCTAGTCTCATGCCGTCACACGTTCTGGTCTCACACTGATGCACATTTTAGTCTCATGTTTCAGATCTGTACTAGTTTCGCTGTTCTCTAGCCTTACAGATACCAGATCTGCTCTTCCGGTGATTTGTTTTTCTATGTTTGCTCTCCCGGTGGTCTGTCTCTCTCTTATAGTGGTGGCTTTCTCTCTCACGGTGGTGGCTCTTCATTTTCTCTCTCACCGTCCGCTTTTTGTTCTACCATCCAGCTAGATTTCCTCTGTTCTACCGTCCAGCCGGATTTCCTTTGTTTTGCCATCTACCCTTTTTAGCCCTATCAATTTTTCTCTTTTCTGCAGGTGTTCCATTTTTCGAACTCACTTGGTTGGCCAAATCAGGTTGTCTCTCTCTTACTGTCACGCAATTCTCTCCTTGCTATTTCATCCGTTTGTCTCACACAATCATAGATTTGCTGACTTCTCTTCCGGGTAGTTTGTCTTTTCTTCGTCCTGCCGTCCAACCCCTGTTTTGCTATCACACTTATCTTTGGCCGTCTCTTGTTTTTCCTTTTCCACCGGTGGTTTCTATTTTTCCTATCCACCCTTCTTCAGTTATTGCTAGTTTTCTCTATTTTCTGCCGACGGTCTTCGATTTAGTCGTATATGATTTTTCTCCTTCTTCCAATGGCTGATGTGTCGATGGTGTGCTATTCTGGGTTTTCTTTTTGCAACCCCCCATTTTTTTTGGCCATTCTTGTGTTTCTACCATTTATCCTCTTTTTGGCTGTGTTTTCTTTTTCTCTCCTTCCCGTTGACTTTGATTTGGCCATCTTGTGTTTCCGTCGGTTGTCTATTTTTGTCGTTCTGCTCTCCCGATGCTGTATTTGCCGTTTTGCTCACTTTTTCGGCCGTCTTCAGTTTTCTCTTTTTTGACGGTATATATTTTTTGTCCACCACAATTGTCTTCCAATTTAGGGCTTACTATATTGTCATTTATGTTTTTGCCCCTCCATGTAGTTTTAAATTACTTGCACACTTAAATCTAGTTGACAGCAATTACAACCCATATAAGGATGTGGGAACAACAATCTCCCTCTTTGTAATTGTTGGCAACACTCACAACAAAAGCCATTATGCAACAATTACAACTCCCCTTAAATATGCACTCCCCCTTTCTTAACAGCTCCCCCTATACTGTTGCTTCTCTCCCCCATTTGCCAACCAATTACAAAAAAAAAACTTGCAAAGTAGAGATGGAGGATTCACCTGAACTTCAGGCTTGAGGAGGCATTTACACAGACAGACTCATTTTGTGCTTTTCAACTAGCTCTGTAGACAATGATTTAGTTAGAATATCTGAGATTTGATCTAGCTCCTCATTGATAGCTATGACCTAGGCTTTGTCTTATGTAGCCTCTTCAATAGATATAGGTTTAACTTGTGAGAGTAAAGTAGTAGCTCCCACAATTCTTCTTCTTGTTGTAACTCCTGCTGATGGGTCACCTATGATCTGATTTACTTGATGAGCACTAGTCCACGTTTTCTTTGTCCTTCTTTCTTGCACAGTCTTAGTTGCAAGATGATCTCTTTCTTCATCTTCAAACTCACTCTTCTTTAAGTCTGAACTTACTTCATCTACATTAAAGTCATCTTTTTCATTGTCCTTAGCTACTCCATTCTGCATTGTTTTCTAGTTCTCATTTATTCTCACATCACTAGACGTGATAACTTTTCCCAGCTTATGCAGGAAAACTCTATAACCTTTTGTCTTTATTGAGTATCCCATAAAGATGCCTTCATTAGACCTAGCATTGAATTTTCCCAAGTTTTGCTCCTTGTTCTTCACAAAACATGGGTTGCCAAAGATTTTGAGATACTTGGCTGTTGTCTTCTTCCCACTCTATAGCTCATATGGAGTCTTACCAATGTTGACCTTAATAAGATTCTATTCAGTAGATGTACAATTATAAATGTTGCTTCTATCCAAAATCTCGTGTGAAGCTTGGACTCTAGCAGTAGAGTTCTTGCCATTTCAACCACATTTCTATTTTTCCTTTCTACCACCTTGTTTTGTTGAGATGTTCTTGCTACTACCATTTGGTGGTAAATACCGTGCTTCTCAAGGTAATCTTCAAAAGCTTTATTTGTAAATTCAATGCCTTGATCTGACCTCAATACTTTGATCTTCCTTCCACTATCATTTTCAGCCAATCTTTTGTATCTCTTGAAGCAATTCAGAACTTCTGACTTGTGTTTGAGGTGCATGATGCAGGTCCTTCTGGAATAATGATCAATAAACAAGATGAAATACCTTTGACCATTCAACCGTTTTATCCTCATTGGTCCACACAAATCAATATGTATAATGTTAAGCACTGCTTTAGAACTGAACTCTTTGGTCTTATACTGCTTTCTAGCATGTTTTCCTTTAGAGCATGTTGAGCAAACATACTCTCTTTCTCTCCCAAGGTCGGGAATGTCTTTGATTGCATGAGTAGTGGTCAGCTTCCTCATGTTCTTTTATGTTAAGTGTCCCAGCCTCCTATGCTAGGGTTGATTTTCTTTTTCTTTGGTGAGTAAATAGCTGCTTGTCTTGTCCTCATCAATCACATATAAATTTCCAACTGTTCTCTTCCCGGCTGCAACAGTATTGCCTTCTTTACTATTTACTTGGCAACCTGTTTTTGTGAATATCACTTTATGGTCTTCATTGTATTGTTGGCTGATAAATGCTAGATTATACCTGAGTGCTTCAATATACAGAACATCTTTCAGCTTTTCTTTTCCAATATTTATTGAAGTTCCTGACTTCTTCCTAGGATCTACTAGTTTATGATACTGAGAGGGGGGTGAATCAGTATCACCATAATTTGCAATTCAGAGGTAAGTGAACAACTTCAATCTCTTCTTAAAAGTGAACTTTTTCTCAAACTCAACTAAGGTAGATCTATTGCTACCTACTAATCATAATAATCCCCAAAGTCACCTTTTAGACACCTTGCCTAATAGACAATACGGATATTCTTATTTAGGTCTTCGTTAAGTTATAAGTTGGCTGATACTTTAGCTGTGTTCACAACTCAATTCAAAGTATAGAACGTAAAGCAAATTAAGGACATATGAGATTTACGTAGTTCCGTCAACATGACGTACATCCACAGTGGTAGAGACTCTCCCTCTACCAAGACTATCCACTATACTTATGAATATCGGTTACAATGGATATCTTTAATTCTTTGCTCCTTTCATTATTGCAATTACTAAGCAAATACAATACAAAGAGTGTCACTTACTGTGTCTACCCTTCTTCTAGCTTGTCTTACCTCTATTGAATTGAAAGGCTGCTCCACTACCACTTAGAAGTTCACCACAACGCTATCTAACCTCTCTTGAAAATGTCTGAAAATACATTGAGTTCAATGCTTCGCTAAATTCCTACTCTACATTGTATCACATAATTCTTGCTTTCACTGTCTTATGGTCTCCCTTGTCTCCTTGTCTCACGATCTCACTGTCTCACAGCTAGCCTATTTGTTTCTCTCTTTCTTGCTATCCAGCTGAATTTCTCTCTCTTATCGCTGAATTTCTCTCTCTTCATTGGATTTCTATCTCTTCGTCTGTCTTCAATTTTGCCAGTGGTTTCTCTCTCTTCATTCAGTCGAATCTCTCTACTGTCCAATAGGATCTATCTCACCATTCATTTGGATTTGATTTTGGCCATATCAACTCCTCTGTTCCGACCGTCTCCTTTTTCTCTCTCTCGACGGTTGTTCTTTGTTGTCGTCGGTATCTCTCTCTTCTATAGCCCTCTGGTATCTTCTTCTGTCGGTCTACTTTTCTTTGTCCTACCGTCCAACCTCATCTAGCTGTAACTAGTTTTCTCTCCTGTCAACCTAGTTCTATATTTTTCCGACCATCTGTTTCTCTCTCTACCATGTTGTCTCCTCGTAGATCGCTGGTGTGCCGGTGGTTTACCATTCCCCATGGGTTTCTCTCCATCCAGCGGTCTACTCCAATTTGGTCATCGAGTTTCCCATCTCCTTGTCAGGTTTCTTCTCCTTCCACTGTCAACTCATTTTGCTCAAATTTTTTTTCTTTTTCGGCCATCTTTCCCTCAATTGTTTCGGCCGTCTGCCCTATTCTCTTTGCCAATCACTTTGTCTCCTTTTTCGGCTGTCCACCTTTACTGCTGTTTTGTTCAATTTTCTGGTCGTCGATCGTTGCAGTTTCTCTCTCCTTGTCGTCGACCACTGTTCAATTTTTGACAATACCGTTCACTACGGTTACTCTTTTCTTTTGTAGGTGGTGTTCTTCTGTGTAAGGTTTGGTGTTCTCTTTGGTTAGTCAGTTGTCTTGGTTTTGTTGAATGCTCAATATTCCCGACTCCTTGTTCTTTTTCTTCCAAGACCATTATATACTCTACTCCATAAAACCTTAATAGGGCTTACGTAGTGAATTTACTTTCTTGCCCATCCATTTGAATTTACGTTCTTGCCCTTCCATGTGGATTTACCTGCTTACCTTTCCATGTGACTTTACTTTCTTGCATACTTAAACCTAGTTGACAACAATTACAACCTATACAAGACTATGGGAACAACATTTATTAACCCCTAACTACTGATGTTGAGTAAATCATCATTGCCAAACTTGACTTTGCCTTCTCTTAACTTGTTTAGCTTTGATAATTTACTCTTGTCTCTTGTCATGTGTGAAGTGCATTCACTATCAAGGATCCACTGCTTATCCTTGTAGTCAGCTTTTAGTGCAATTTCAGTTATGTTAGCCACCTCCCTTTTATCTTTTTATTCCTTCTTTTGAATTGGCTGGAAGATAGCTTTCTCCTTTTTCTCAGCTTTGACTGTACCAATTGCTTTCACTGTGCCATTGAGTGCCTTTTCTTGCTCAGGGAGAAATGTCATGCATCTCTTGGCATTATGGTCATCCTACTTGCACCTTTCACACTATTCCAAGTTTGCCAATACAGCAAACTTGTTCTTTGAAACCACTGGTTTGGGCTTCCACTAACACTCCTTGTCAGTGTGCCCTTGCTTTTTACAGTATGTGCAAGAACTCATGACAGGTGTTCTACTCTAAATTTTTTATTCTCTCCCCCTGTATGTAGCATCATGTTTTCTCAAATTGGAGATGTATACTGGCCTTCTCCACTAGCATTTACTTGTCTTATGACCACAAACTCCACAATAAAGATAGTAACCTTGAAACTGCCTCTTTTTAGGTTTAATCACATCTTGTTTTCTTTTGTTCATTACTTGTTATGTAGGCAACATAGCTGGCTTCTTTGCTTGTGTGGCTTTTATTTCAGCCACCTTCTTCTCCTTTTTTTGTTCAGTCATTGCCCTTGTCTAACTGACTTTCTTTTCTTTCTGAGACATAACAGCTATGGGCTGCTGCTCTTTAACCACATACATCATTTTTGGCCCTAGCTTTGGTTTGATATCTGTCTTCTCTTCTTCAATTATCTTCTCCTGAGTCACAACCTTTTCTTTCAACTTTTGTGGCAAAGTTTCATTCTCTTTAGTCAGTGCAGCCTCAGATTGCTGCACTTTCTCTTCATTCTTCTTTTCTCTTGTAGAACTTGTTTCTAATATCATTTCAATCTTTTACACATTCTCTTCACTCCTTTTGAGTTGTTGTTGAAGTCTCAGCAATGCTTTCTCATTCCTTTAATGTTTGAAGTCCTTGAGCCAAGCTCTATTGTAAGGTCTTCACATATTTTGATATGTTATTCAAATCTTCTCTTTAAGTCAATATGTTCAGCCTTTATTTCATCCTTTTGACTTTCAGCTTCCTCAGACTTTGCTTCAACTTGTTTTATATGGGCCTCTAACCTTCTTACGATTATGTCCCTTCTGATTATCTCCTTTTAAGCTGCTTCCAACTCAGCTTCAAGATCTAGTTCTTTTTCATCAACCTCCTCTTCCTCTTTAGATGTTGAACTACCACCTTGAGCTAATGCCATAAAGGCATGCTCATCTGATGAGTCTTCATCTTCCTCTTCATCAGCTTCTTTTGTTTGACTTACATAACTCTTGAATGAGCATCTCTTCTTCTTCTATGGGTTGGCAGTCTTCTTGCTGGACTTCTTTGATTTAAATGATGGTCTTCTCTATACTGAATTCTACTCATCATCACCATCCTCATCTTCATCATCAAGTTTCACTTTGCACTGAGAAGCAAAGTGTTCAATCTACCCACAATGATAACATCTCAAGGACAACTATCCTTTTTCCTTCTTAGACCCCTTTTTGAACTTTCTTATAAAGTATGCCAACACTTCACTTTCACTTTTTTCCTCATCATCCTCGCTGGATGATTCTTTCTCTTCTTTCATCTTCAAGTGTTTTATAGTTGTGAAAGCTGCTTCCTTTGATACCTTTGACATTAAAGAGCTCTCAATTGGCATTATTCTCATCTCATATGTAATGAGATTGCACTGGAGATCATGCAGAGACAGAATTGAGATCTCTACTCTCCTTTATGGCTACCATCTTTGAGGCAAACCTCTCAGGCAGAATTCCCAGAATTTTTTTCATAATGGATGAGTCCTTGTTCTTTCCATGACTTCTAAGGTCGTTTATAACATCAATAACCCTGGTGAAGAATTCTTGGACTATCTCATTTTTCTGCAATCTGAGAGATTTATATTTTTCCTTGAACACTTGAAGCTTGGCCTCCTTTATTCTGCCATCATCTTCATAGACTTTCTACAGTCTATCCTATATCTCCTTAGCAGACTTACAGTCCATAACTTTAGCATACTTAGCATCTGTCAATGTTAAAATGATGATGTTTGAGGTCTTCCCATTTATCTCAAACTGCCTTAATTCCTTTGCAATTGGATCTTTACCTTCTTCCGGAGCCACAAAACCCTCTTGTACAACTTTCACCACTTTCATGCTCATGGTTGCAAATACCACTTACATTCTCGCTCTCCACATATAATAGTTGGTTCCATTAAAGATTGGAACCTTCTTGCTGTAAGTAGTGCTAATGCTAGTACCGACATCCATTTCTCAATATACTTTGCAAGTTAAAACATCTGAAACCCTTCAAATTACTACACCAAGTTGTTAAGCTTCAAACTGGTGAACCAGGCTTTAATTGAAGTTCCCAACTTCATTCTAGGATCTACTAGTTTGTAATATTGAAAGGGGGGGTGAATCAGTATCACACCCCTTAAAAACACACTCTGATAATTTAAGCTAAAGTATTTTACTTATTTAACTCTCGTCAATACGCAGGTATGTGAACAACTTCAACCTCTTCTTAAAAGTGAAATCTTTCTCAGATTTGACTAAGGTAGATCTATTATTACCTACTAATTACAATAATCCTTAAAGTCACCTTTCAGACACCTTGCCTATTAGACAAATCGAATGTTCTTGATTAAATCTTCTTTAGGTTATGGGTTCGATGATATTTTAGCTGTGTTCACAACTCAATTCAAAACACAGAATGCAAATCAAAGTAAGGACACAAGAGATTTACGTAGTTCCATCAATGTGACGTACGTCCATGGTGGTAGAGACTCTTCCTCTACCAAGACAATCCACTATACTTAAGAATACCAGTGTGGTACTCTCGATATTCATAATGTAGTTACAATAGATGTCTTAATTCTCTGTTCCTTTCACTATTACAAATACCAAGCAAGTATAATACAAAGAGTGTCACCTACTATGTCTACCCTTTTTCTAACTTGTCTTGCCTCTGTTGAATTGAATAGGTTACTTCACTGCTGCTTAGAAGTCCACCACAACACTCTCTAACTTCTCTTGAATAAATCTAAAAATATGTTGAGTTCTTTCCAATGTTTCACTGAATTTCTTCTCTAAGTTATTTCACACAACTCTTGCTTTCACTGTCTCATGACTTCACGGCTTGCACTCATGCTTCTGGTTTACCGTTTCACGTCCTGGTCTCACGCTGTCACACGTTCTAGTCTCACGCCTTCGCACGTTCTGGTCGTACATCGACGCATGTTCTAGTCTCGCGTTTGAGATCTGCACTCACTTTGCTGTTCTCTAGCCTCATGGATACCAGATCTGC
The DNA here is from genome assembly GCA_020615895.1 of Ceriops decandra. Lineage (NCBI taxonomy): Eukaryota > Viridiplantae > Streptophyta > Magnoliopsida > Malpighiales > Rhizophoraceae > Ceriops > Ceriops decandra. Next base: position 5,650,442 of record JAHLGO010021098.1, on the reverse strand, counting down.
TTTTCCAGTGATCTGTTTTTCCACATTTGCTTTCCTGGTAGTTTGTCTCTCTCTTACGGTAGTGGCTTTCTCTCTCATGGTGGTTGCTCTTAGTTTTCTCTCTCACCATCCATTCTTCATTCTGTCATCCAGTTGAATTTCCTCTGTTCTACCGTCCAATTGGATTTCCTTTGTTCTACCATCCACCCTTTCTAGCCGTATCAGTTTTTCTCTTTTCTGCCGATGTTTTGTTTTTTGTCACACGGTTCTCTCCTTGCTGTGTCATTTATTTGTCTCACGTCGTCAAAAATCTGTGGTCTACTCTTCCGGGTGGTTTGTCCTTTCTTCGTCCTGCTGTTCAGCCCCTGTTCTACCGTCACACTTATCCTTAGTTGTCTCTTGTTTTTCCTTTTCCATCGGTGGTTTCTATTTTTACCGTCCACCCTTCTTCGGCCATTATTGGTTTTCTCTATTTTTTTGCTGATAGTCTCTGATTTGGCCATATATGATTTTTCTCCTTCTTCCAACGGCTGGTGTTTTGATGGCGTGTCGTTTCGGGTTTTCTTTTTGCAACCCCCTTTTTTCGGCTATTCTTATGTTTTTGCCATTTATCCTCTTTTTGGTCGTGGTTTCTTTTTCTCTCCTTCTCGTCAACTCCGATTTGGTCGTTCTTGTGTTTCCATCAGTTGTCTAATTTTGTCGTTCTGCTCTTCCGGTGGCATATTTGCTGTTTTGCTCACTTTTTTAACCGTCTTCAGTTTTCTGTTTGCCGATAGTATATATTTCTTGTTCACCACAATTGTCTTCTAATTTAGGGCTTACTATATTGTGATTTACTTTCTTGCCCCTCCATGTGGCTTTACTTTCTTACCCTTTCATATGGCTTTACTTTCTTACCCAGGTAAAGGAGACAGCCACTAAGGAGAGGTACAATCAACCAAACAAGGTGCAATAGTAGGCAACCCTACCAAAGGGAGAACAAGGTGCAATAGCTGGCAACCACACCAAACCAGTGAAGACGTGTAATAGCCACAACAAACTAGAAAAGGATATGCATCAGCCACACCAAACTAGAGAAGGTATGTAGCAACCACACCAAACCATAGAAGGCATGCAATGGTGCCACTAAGCTAAAAAAGATGAGCAGTAGCCACACCAAACCAGAAAAGACATGTAATAGCTACACCAGAGGAAGAAGAAGGTAGTAGTTGGCCAAACCAAAGAGAGATGAAGGCAGTAGCTAGCCAAACCAAAAAGAAAAGAAGGCAATAGCTGGCCAAACCAAAGGGAGAAGAATAAGGTAGCAGTCGGCCAAACCAAAAGAAGAAGACGAAGGTAGCAGCTGACCAAACCAAAGGGAGAAGAAGAAGGTAGTTGGCCAAACCAAAAGGAGAAGAAGAAGGCACCAGTCGACCAAACCAAAGGAAGAAGTTGCAGCAGCCACTAAAGGAAAAAGTTGTAACAACCACTCAAAGAAGAAGTCATAGTAGCCATCTAAGGAAGAAATTGCAGTAGCCATTCAAAAACAGGTGTAGTAGTTGGCAAACCAATCAAGGAGAGGTACAGCAACCAGCAAACCAAGTAAGGGCAAGTAACAATAACAAGTACAGGTAATAATAGCAACAAATGCAGGCATAACTAACAAGTGCTAGCATGACCAGCAGTAGGCACAACTAGCAGAATTGGTGGCAAGTGAATCACAACCAGCAACTTGCAGTACAACCAACAGTAAGAGGAGAAAACTTACCCTGGCAATAAGGCAGGCAATACTAACAGCAGAAGGAGAAAACTTGCCCTGACAATAGGTCAGTTAGCACCAATAAGAGGAGGAGAAAACTTGCCCCAACAATATGGCAGGCAGAACTAGCAGTAGGAAAATAGGTTGCTAAGGTACTAGGCAACAACAAGGTAGGCAATACCAGTAACAGAAGGAGAAAACTTGCCTTAGTAGTAAGGCAAACAACACTAGTAGTAAAGGAGAAAATGTGCCCTGATAGTAGGTTAAACAACACTAGCATTAGGTGAGGCAACCTGTCAAGGTAACAGGGGAGGTAGCACTAGCAATAAGGGAAGAAACTTGCTAAGGTAGTAGGTGAAGTAACACTAGTAGCAAGGGAAGAAACTTGCCAAGGTAGCAGGTGAGGCAGCATCGACAATAAAGGAAAAGAAACTACCAAGGCAGTAGGTGAGGCAACACGAGTAGTAGAGGAAGAGAACTTGCAGCATAGATAACCTACAGACGTAGAGATCTTGTAGAGAAAAGAACAATAAAGTTTGAGCAAAGACTAGTAGTGAGGAAAAAGAAGATTCATTTTTTGTATTAGCAATCTGTGTACATTGAGTGATCATTCTTAGGAAAGTGTTAATTATTAAACTTTTTATAAACTTTGTGAAAATTGGTGGGAGACCCTTGGAGTGATTGGGAGATCAAATATGTGATCAAGAGATTATTGTAAGTGGTTAAGGAGTGATCCTTCCCCAACATAACTGTATCACTTAATAACAAGAGTAGATTATGTGATTTAGGAGTGATCCTATAATACCGTGGACATAGCTTACACGTTGTGGGTAAACCATATAAAAATTGTTGTGTGTTCCTTGGTGCTCACACTTGATTGATATTCATATGACTGCACTCACATAAAGAAGCAAGATAAATAATTGGATCATTGACTTTAATAAGTCAAAAAGGTTGATCCAAATAGATTTGTAAAAAGTGAGTATCTTACACTAATTCACCCCCTCTCCCTCTCAGTGTGAGACCTAAGAAGATCCTTATCATGACAGTAGCCACCAAAGGAGGTAGCCATACCAACCAAAGGGAGAAGAAGAAGGTGTGCAGTAGCCACACCAAACTAGAGGAGACATGCAACAGCCACCCCAAACAAGAAGAGATGTGCAGTAGTCACACCAAACCAAAGGAAAACGTGTAACAACTAATCAACCACCCAACAAAGAAGTTATAGTAACTAATCAAGGAAAGGTGTAGTAGCTGGCAAACCGATCAAGGAGAAGTGCAGCAACCATCCAAAGGAGAAGGTAAAGCAACCACCAAAGAGGGAGAAAGCAGCTTACATCATAACCAGCAATAGCAACAAGCACAACTAGAAATTACAGCCGCAAGCATAATTAGCAATTGTAGCAACAAGCATAACCAACAATTATAGTAACAAGCACAAGCAGCATAACAATTGATAGCAAGTGAATCATAACCAATAGTTTGTAGAATCGGTAGCAAATGAATCACAATTAGCAGCTTATAGAACTAACAGCAAGTAAATCACAACCAGTAACTTGTAGAATTGACAATAAGTGAATCACAACCAACATCTTGTAGAACCGACAATAGGTGAATCATAACTAATAGCTTGCAAAATCGACAGCAAGTGAATCATAACCAGTAGCTTGCAAAATCGGCAGTAGGGTAGGTAGCACTAGCAAAAGGGCAGGTAGCACCAGTAAGGGAAAATCCATGTTTTGCACTAGCAGCCTGTGCATATTGAGTGATTCTTTTTAGGAAAGTGTTAATTATAAACCTTTTGATAAACTTATTGAAAAAGGGTGGGATGCCCTTGAAGTGATCGGAAGATTAATTCATTGAATGATTGGGAGATTAACTCTTTGATTGGGAGATCATTGTAAGTGGTTAAGGAGTGATCCTTTAATAATTGGTTAAGAACTGATCCTTCTATGACATTAACTGTATCCCTTAATAACAAAAGTGGATTGTGTGATTTAGGAGTGATCCTATCATGCCATAGATGTAGCTCACACATTGTGGGTGAACCATGTAAAAATTGTCGTGTGTTCTTGGGTGCTTGCGTTTAATTGATATCTGTATGATAGCTCTCACATAAAGAAGAAAAATAAAAATTAGATCATCAACTCTAACAAGTCATAGAGGTTAATCTAGAAAGATTTATAAAAAGTGAGCAACTTACACTGATTCACCCCCTCCCCTCTTAATGTGAGACCTAAGAAAGCCTACATAAAAAATATCAAGACATAAACGAATGAATAAACATAGATTATACCTTTGATCTTCATAACCAAAGGGATCTAGCTTTCCACCCTTAGTTTCTTAAAAACTAAAATAAAAGATACATATTAATAGAAAAAGCTACAAAAATAGAGTTTCAAAGGTAAAAAAAGATAAATAAGAAGTTCTGCAAAAGACTCAGTTCATTTTTTCAAAGATTAGAAATAGTGATATATTGATTCCTCCGATCCAAGGAGCTAAATCAAGGAACATAAACAACTTTAACACATAGCTTAAAATCTTAATGCCTTTTAAGGAAAAACCACTTAGAAATAATAAGATAATGTTTAAAACCTTAAGAAAATATGAATTGATAGAAGCAAATGAAGAACAAATACCTGATATAAGTCACTCTTTCTCCCATGGATTTAATATCGAGAGAGAATAGGCACAGATACAACAAAGAGATAGAAAGAACTTTTATTGAACTGACAATAAATGTTTTATAAGGATAGTTTTACATAAGGAAAGATACAAAGAGGTTTTCTAAAGGATTGATAGTTTTGGGTTTCCAACCAGATGATCTAGATACAAAAAGGTTTTTTAAGGTTCTTTAGCTAGATAATTGATTATAACTTACCAACTATTCGTAAGTCAATCTATTACATGGGATAGGATTTCCATAGGCATTTCTTACTCTTTCTCTTAAAAGAGTAGGAAGACCTACCGAAAACTTGTCTTTTAAGAAGGGTTGGTTAAAGTCATCTCTAAGCATAATTTTGGTAAGAAAGGTGGCTTTGTAATTTTGGAACTCAAAGAGTTTCTTACATTTAAGATTGCTAAGTAATTCAACATTTTTATCTTTGAGGTAAGAAGGGTCTCTTATGAAATGAAGATAGATTGTGAGGATGAGAGAAATTATTGCATCTTCAATCATGTTACCTAACGAGTCAAGGATAGGGACATTGTCTTCTATGATTATAATTGCAGTAAGAATTTCTAATTTTTGCTCATTAGTAAGGTGAAAATCCCACCATCCTTTGAGTTATCCTAGAAATCCTGCAATGTGATACTAAGCAACAATTTTGTCAAAAACTTTGTTTTGGATTTTGTAAACATTGGCAACCATAGTCACTTGTTGCAAAAGACTAAGGATGTTATATTCAAACAAGCTTTTAATGTTCCATTTGTAAATGGAAGAGGCATTAAATCTGTATTAGGCAAAGGTATTTGGTTTATTTTCTATATCTATGTCTAGAATAGTTAGACTTGATATAGGTTTTGGCTAAACCGGTTTGTTTACCTTTGGAGACTCAAATTTTTTGGAACCTTCATCTGATACTTGATCAAGTATGCTTATCTCTTTGGAATTCTTGGTAAATGAAGATGGTTTTAGGTTTTTTAGGGAGAGTTTGATGGATTTAGCAAAGTCATCATTTTCTAGGTTTAGAGATGGTTCCAAAACCTGGTATGGTTTGAAAATAGGTTGTTTATAGGGTTTTTGGTCAAAAGTTTTGGTGGTAACTTAGACATCAGTTTTCTAAATCTATTTTTTTATTCTTATAAGTTAATCTCCAAAGGTGTGTAAATAAGTGTTTGGAAAGTTGTTTTATTAGATAATCATTTTAGAAATTTTTTTGGAATCATCATCATTTTAAGGAACTTTGTAAAGAGTTAGGTCAACTGAGTTTTATTAGTGACTAACCTTAAGTTGCCTAAGCAAAGGATGTTTGGCTTTTATGACTGTCATTTGAAGTGATCCACTACCTTACTTTGTACCTTTGTACTATAAGGTTAGTTGCTTTACAAAATGGGTATGTAATGCAATTTTCAGATGCATATGGTTTAAACCAATCAAAGAAAAAGATATGAATTTTATATTAGTGCACAAACTCATAAAATTGATTTTGTATGTTTGTAATTTTTTGAAGTGCTTTTAAAAAACCATATTTTCTTTGCAAAATTGTGTTTTGTATAGAAATCATTATGCAAACGTTTTCTGTTAACTTGAAAATCCTTTGGTTCTAATGCATACACTAGCTGCCTACTACTAGTTGTGCTTGCATTTGCTATTATTACTGCTTGCACTTACTACTATTACTACCTTTCCTTGCTTAGTTTGCTGGTTACTGCACCTTTCCTTGATTGGTTTGTCAACTACTTCACCTCTCCTTGAATGGCTGTTGCAACTTCTTCCTTGGGTGGCTGCTGTAACTTCTTCCTTTAGTTTGGTCAGCTATTGCCTTTTTCTTTTCCTTTTGATTTGGCCAACTGCTACCTTCTTCTTCCTTTGGTATGGCTACTACACACCTTGTTCTTTGGTTTGGTGTAGCTACTGCATGCCTTCTTCTTTCTTTGGTGTGGCTGCTGCACACCTTCTCTAGTTTGGTGTAGCTATTGCATGTCTCCTCTAATTTGGTATGGTTACTGGTTACTGCACCTTGTTCTCCTTTTGGTAGGGTTGTCACATGTCTCCTTTAGTTTGGTGGCTACTGTACATCTCCTTGGTACTACACATCTTTTGGCTAGCTATAACTCTCTTGGCCAGTTGCACCTATATTTGGTGGCTGCCTCATTTGCCTTGGCTAGTTACTCTCTTCTTAGTGGCTACCTCTCTTTTTATTGCTCGACTTATCTTTGGCTTTATGTTTACCGTTCACCTGTATAGCCCTTGCTATTCTCTCAATTTTTGTATAGCTCACACATTGGTCTTATAAGATGTATGAAGGTATTCATAGAGCCTTGAGATTAGGGTTGCACACTCATCAATGATCAACATTAATTCCCAAGGGTTGCCCTACAATTAACAGCTAAATTTGATTCCTAAAATTTAGGGTCAATGGTCAACATTGATTCATCAACTCTAAGATTAATCTACCATTAACAATTTTGCCCAATGACCTCTCTGCATCTTAACGGCATTCATAACATCAAATTAACAAAAACAGCTATATGAAATGTTGTTGACAATAAATCTAGCCATAAAAGATAGGCTCAACATTACTAAAGGAAATCATCACAAAATGACAAAACTCCTTTAAATGGAAAAACAGATTCCTACTAAAGGACTATTTTCATAAAAAGATAACTACTTTAGATGGAAAGCAAATTTTCCATCAACTCAAAAAGCTTCTTTTGATAAAATGGATTCCACTTATCTACCACAAAGTCAGAAGAAGACAAAACTGCTTTAGGTGGAAAGCAAATTCCCAATCAACTTAAAAAGCTTCTTTTGATAAAGCAAATTTCACTTATTTATCATTACATCAAAAGAAACAAAACAATCAACGATTATATCCACTCCAGAAAGCTCCTTAAGCCTTTATAAAAGGGAGCATGCAAAAGAAAGAAAGGTATCTAGCTAGAGTCCCTCAAAAAACCCCTTTGTATCTCTCTTTGTATCTTTACCTAGCTGAAAACCCTTAGAAAACCTCTTTGTATCCAGATTATTTGGCTAAAAACCCTCAGAAAACCTCTTTTTATTTAGATTATCTGGTTGGAAACCCAAAACTATTAATCCTTTAAAAAACTTCTTTGTGTATCTCTTTCTCTATGCAAACTCTCCCTGTAAAACATTCATTACCAATTCAATAAAAGTTCTTTTTATCTCTTTATTGTATCTGTGCTTGTTCTCTCTCTATTTTTGTCTCACTCTCTCTCATGTTCTCTCTGTACATGTTGGTTAGGTGTCTCTCTAATATCAAAGTCTATCTCTAATATCCTCAACATCTCTCTGATATCAAAGCCTAGGAAGGAGAAGTAAGTTATATCAGGTATTTGTTCTTCATTTGCTTATGTTAGTTTAGATTTTCTTAAGATTTTAAACATTGTCTTATTGTTTCTTAGTGTTGTTACCTTAGAGAGCATTGGGATTTTAAGTCATGATTAAAGGCATTTGTGTTCCCTGTTTTAACTCTTTGGATTGTGGGAAGCAATATATCACTATTTTTAATCTTTGAAAAAATGAATCCAATCTTTTATAGAACAACTTCTTATTCATCTTCTTCTACCTCTAAAAACTCAATTTTTTCTCCTTTTTTTGTTAAGTTATACCTTCTATTTTAGTTTTTAAAAAACTAAGGGTAGAAAGCCAGATCCCTTTAATTGTTAAGATCAAAGGTATAATCTATGTTTGTTTGTCTGTGCCTTGATATTTTGTTTTTACTTCTTATATGTTTGTGATTCCAAGATCATATATAATGTATTTTATGTCATCTATCTTTATATATCAATTGTGAATTTGTTGGTATCTATAATTCTTCATTTATAGTATTCTATAATGTTCGCTTTTTAGTTCTATCTTTTCATTTCTACCAATGTTTATTGAAAATTTTATAGAGTTTATTTCTAGAATTGATTTTTTTTATTATGTTGAAAAACAAAATCTTATTGATAAACTTCATATGATGCTTCCTTCCAAGCTAACAAATTTTCAAGAAAATATTGAAAGAGTATATATATATATATATATATATATTGAAAATGCATTACATTATGGAAAACAAATGGAGTTTTTTTTTTTTCGCTAACCATTCCCTCTAAGCCCAAAACATTGTTCAAAGATGTTACTTATTACTATTATGATAAATAGGGATATATTTCAAAGTACTACAAAATAAATAAAAAACTCCAATAGCTACAATTAAAAGAAGAATTTTTTTCAAAAATTAGTCATCTTTTACAAACCTTTGATTCTGAAAATAAATTTTCAATCCCTTTCAAGAAAGATGATTCTTTACAAATTGATGAAATTTAAAATACTTCTTTTGATAGTCAAACTAATTCAAACATATCAATGTTCTTACTATAAATTAAGAAATCTTTCTTGATACGATAAAACACATCTAAAATCTAAACCTACAAAATGAATACATTGATAGACTCTTAATAATTTTTGAAAATCCAAAACCAATCCCTTTGAACAACCCTTCAACTTCCAAACTCCCTTATAATCTTACTATTATTCTTTCAAAACAAAACACCAAGAAAGCCACTCTAACCATTTGAGATCCCTATAAAAAAATTAAAACTCTTAAGATTTAAAAAATTAAAAACACAACAAGAAACTAATCATCAAACACTTTAATTATTTTGGACCAAATACTTCAAAGAGGAAACAAATCTTGAAAAACCATAAGATATAATTAAACCACAAAAATTACAAAATCTTAAAAATCTTTCCTAAGATTTCCATTTTGTTTTAGAACAAGTAACCTCTTAGAAATACCTTTTTAGCATTTTGTAGAGCTAGTAGTCACAAGTATGTATCTATCCACACCAAAAGTTGTTTTGTTGTTTTGTGGAATTAGCTGTTACAAGTATCTGTCTACTTTTACTAAAAGTTATTTTATTGTTTTATAGAGTTGTTAATCTTCTCTCTCTTTCTCTCTCTCTCTCTCTCTCTCTCTCTCTCTTACTTAATTTGGGAAAAAATGTCAAAATGGTCATCCTCATTCTCATCAAAATCAATTGTTAGGCTTTATGAACTTAAGGATTTTTATAAAGTTGTGGGAGGTCTTCAGCTAAATTGAATTTTGGCTGAAGGAGATTAAATTTGCAATAAGTGTTTCATTATTACAGAATATTCTTCTTTGGTTTAGGCCTTTGCTAGCATAGCATTAGCATGTGATTTTTGGACTAAAATAGTCATGTTTGGAGGTCTGTGCTTAATGGGTTTTGGAATTAGGGTTAAACCTTATTTAACCAAGTTTAGATCTTTATTTTGTATAAGAATTCTAAAAATTTGAAGGAATCCCACCATTTGACCTTAAATCTTCAAATGATAATCTAGGTGTTTTCTTGAATTTGATATTCAAAGTTTTAGGTCATCACTTATGCCACAAAAAAAAAATTCATATGAGAAAGGAATAAAGAAGGAAATCCTTTTTCAAAGTCTATAATGAGATATTCCTTTTAAAGCAAAATTTGAAATTCTCATATTAGGAAATTTGGAATGGAATTCTTTTATCCTTTTATATATTCAATATGGAAACCAAATATAGATAAAATAGCTTATCATCGAGCAAATATATATTTTAAAGCTATATTTTGAACATTTATTTACAAAACTTTTTTAATAGTCTTTCAATCAATGCTTAAAAGAAATATTTGATTTAATAAATTACTTTGAAATTTTTTAATGCATTAAACAATAGAGTGAATTTCTTTTTTTGATGGTAGAATAATTTCTTTGATTCTAGTAGACTGAGGTGAATTGGATTATTTATTCTTTTATATTGAAAATTTGTTTATGAATACCTTCATATCTTATGTTAGAGGCATCAATTTCTACTCATTTTGGAAGAGTGGGATTTGCAATATGTAAGCAAGGGATGTTTTTGACTAATGATTTGATTTTCTAGACAAGGGCAGTATGTTGAGGGGTTTAAGAGATTGGGCTTTTCTTAAGTTTATCATGAAATGGTTTAAACAACTTATTAATATTTGGAATAAAGTCCAAGGCATAATTAAGACTCCCTAAGAATGTCTATAGTTGTGTTTTGTTTAGGATTTTATCAAGAAATATTTCAACAAATACAAAGCATCTTTTTATAAGAGTAATAATTCCTTAAAAGATATAATAGTAAAGAAATCTAACTCTAGTTTGGAATAAAGAGATCTTTGATTGTGAAACCATAACACCATTTTATTTGCTAAAAAAAATGAATTTATGTAAATGTTTGAAGTGTTGATTAATGGTTTTGGCAATATATATATATATATGTAAACAATGCAAAATTTAAAATATGATGGAAAAATATCATTTATGATTCTTTGGAATTGAAAAAGGCATTTTGTCAAACTTGATGGCATTACATTCTATTCATATTATGTAAATAAAATAGTAAATGTAGTTTTATAACGATCTTTTGGATAGATTTGAATTTTCTAAAATCCTTACTTCATGTTAAATTTTTAAAAAAATGAATGATTAATGTAATCTTTGTAATAAGTCTTTTTTTTTGTCGGGTATTAGATATCTAATCCATTTTAGGGTTTTATTTAAAGGTTTGTAGTTGATCAATAGTTTGGATGTACTTTTTTCTACTTCAAAGTTTTTGTTAATATATAAAGTTACATAGGACCAAAGTGATCTAAATTTTGAAATGAGGTTTTTTTTTTTCTAAATTTCTAATGCTCTTCAAGTTTTGTAGACATTTAAAAAGGTTGAGTTTTTGTAGGAATTTGTTTTTCATCAAAGTTCGTTTCATATGGCAAGTTAATAATATGTTGTTTCTTATGCCAGAAAGCATTTGAAAGGTCAAAATAGCATTCTTACAGAATTTTGTTCTAGATAATAAAATGTTTTTGTTTAATTGAAGAATCTTGAAGTTGATTTTGAATCCATTAAAAAGAAAAGACCTTTTGTAAATCAAACAATAAAAATTCTTGTAAAGAAATCAAACTATGAATTCTATTTTCACAAATCAAATGAGCTTTTATAAGATTTAGATTTTTTATTTTTGGTTTTCCTAAAAATCAAAAAAATAATTTTTGTGCTTTTATTTTAAAAGAAATGTCATCATAATTAATAGTGTAAGGAGTGATTAGATTAATAAATGAAGTTCTTAAAATAATAAAGCAATGTATATTATTAACAAGAACAAATGAGGTTTTTATTTAAAAATTTTGTGCTTAAACAAAAGCAATGGTTTTGCTTCTGCTATTCATTTTTTAATGATTTACAATAGAAAGTTTTTTTTAGGTTTGTTCTTAGAACCTATATGGAACTGCATCTAGTTTGATACAATTTAAATCTATATTAGTATCAAACAAGGCTTTGGCATCTATTTTCAAATCATCTTTAAAAAGAAGTTACTTATTTGTAATTATTCTAAAACAAAAGGGAATCTTGGGAAGGTTTTTCAAGATTTTGTAATTTTTGTGGTTCAGTTGTATCCTTTAGTTCTTTAGGATCTATTTGCTCTTTAAGGTATTTGGTATAAAGTAATTAAGGTATTTGGTATATAGTAATTAAAGTATTTAATGATCAGTTTGTTGTTGCATTTTTAGTCCTGAAGTTCCCAACTTCTTCCTAAGATCTACTAATTTGTGATACTAAGATGGGGTGAATCAATATCACCACAATTCGCAATTCATAGGTAAGTGACCAACTTCAACCTCTTCTTAAAAGCAAACTCTTTTTCAGACTTGACTAAGGTAGATCTATTGCTACCTACTGATCATAATAGTCTCCAAAGTCACCTTTTAAACACCTTGCCTAATAGACAATTTGGATGTTCTTGTTTAGGTTTTCATTAGGCTATAGGTTGGCTGATACTTTTACTGCGTTCACAACTTAATTCAAAACACAGAACGTAAAGCGAATTTAGGATACATGAGATTTACGTGGTTCCATCAACACGTACATCCACAGTGGTAGGGACTCCCCCTTACCAAGACTATCCATTATACTTGAGAATTCCAATTACAATAGATGTCTTCATTCTCTATTCCTTTCAATATTGCAATTACTAAGCAAATACAATACAAAAAGTGTCACTTACTGTGTCTATCCTTCTTCTAACTTGTCTTGCCTCTGTTGAATTGAAAGGTTGCTCCACTGCCACTTAGAAGTTTACTGTAACGCTCTCTAACCTCTCTTGAAGAAATCTAGAAATACGTTGAGTTCTTTCAATGCTTTGCCAAATTTCTTCTCTAAGTTATTTGACACAACTCCTACTTTGACCATCTCACAGTCTCACCCATCTCCTTGTCTCACAGCTCATCTTGCGTTTCTAGTCTCACGTCGATGCACGTTCTGGTGTCTCTTGCTATCCCACCGGATTTCTCTCTCTTAGCATCAAATTTCTCTCTCTCACTGTCTAGCCAAATCTATCTCATTGTCCAGCCAGATTTCCTCTGTTCTTCAGACAGTCTCTCTCTCTTCGTCCACCCCTCTTTGGCCGTTCCAGATTTTCTCTCCTTTTCCCTTATTTAGCTGTGTTTTCTCTCTCTTCCCGTCGACTCCTCTATTCTTGCGTTGGCTCACTTGGTTGACCAAATAAGACATTGCCATTTCGCTTTTCCGATCTGTTGTCTAGTCGTCTAACCCCTTCAACCATCTCCACTTTTCTCTATTTTGGCTGACCACGTTCTTCGTTTAGCCTAGCCATCTCCTCTTTCTCTCTCTCTCTCGATGGTTAATGTTCACTCAACAGCTGAATTGTTTTCTCTCTCTTCTCGTTGACGGCTTGTATACTGTGCTCTCTTATGTTCCTTTATATACTCCTCTATAAAAACCTAATAAACAAATTTATTATCTTATCCTTTTATATGGCTTTTACGTTTTTGCCCCTCTATGTGGCTTTTACCTTCTTGCCCTTCCACGTGGCTTTACTTTCTTGCACACTTAAACCTAGTTGACAACAATTACAACCTATCCAAGGCTATGGGAACAATAATCTCCCCCTTTGTAATTGTTGGCAACACTTATAACAAAAGCCACTATATAATAGTTTCAACTCCCCCTTTCTTAACAGTTGCCCCTACATTGTTGCTTCTCTCCCCTTTTGCCAACTAATTACAAATTTGAAAAACTTGCAAAGTAAGGATGGAGGATTCACTTGATTTTTAGGCTTGAGGAGGCATTTGCACAGATAGACTCATTCTGTGCTTTTCAAACAGCTCTGTGGACAAAGATTTAGTTAGATCTTATATAGCCTCTTCAACAGATTTAGCCTTAACTTGTGAGAGTAACGCAGTAGCTTCCACAATTCTTCTTGTTGTTGTAGCTCCTGTTGATGGGTTACCTATGATCTAATTTTCTTAATGAGCACTAGTCCATATTTTCTTTGGCTTTCTTTCTTGCACAGTCTTAGTTACAAGAGGATCTCTTTCTTCATCAATCACATACAAATTTCTAGTTGTTCTCTTCCCGACTATAATAGTAGTGTCTTCTTTACTTTTTACTTAGCAACCTATTTTTATGAATATCACTTTATAGACGCCGTTACATAGTTGGCTGACAATTGCTTGATTATATCTGAGTCCTTCAATGTGTAGAACATCTTTCGACTTTCCTTTTCTAATATTCACCGACCCTTGACCATTAATGTTGAGTGAATCATCATTGCCAAACTTGACTCTGCCTTTTCTTGATTTGTTTAACTTCGATAATTTATGCTTGTCTCTCATCATGTGTGAAGTGCATCCACTATCAAGGATCCATTGCTTATCCTTACAATCAGCCTTTAGTGCAATTTCAGCTATATTAGCCACCTCCCTTTTTGCTCTATATTCCTTTTTTTAAACTAGCAGGAAGATAGCTTTCTCCTTCTTCTTAGCTTTGACTGCACCGTTTGATTTTACTGTGCCATTGAGTGCCTTCTCTTGCTCAGGGAGAAATATCATGCATCTCTTGGCATTATGGCCATTTTGTCCGCACATTTTACATTATTCCAAGTCTGCCAATATAGCAAACTTGTTCTTTGAAACCATTGGTTTGGGCTTCCACCAACACTCCTTATCAATGTGTCCTTGCTTTTTCCAGTATATGCAAGAACTTACGATAAGTTTTCTCCTCTGAATTTTGTTTTGTCTCCCCCTGTATGTAGCATCATATCTTCTTGAGTTGGAGACATATATTGGCCTTCTCCACCAGCAATTACTCACCTTATGACCCCACACTCCACAATAAAGGTAATGACCTTGAAACTGCCTCTTCTTGGGTCTGATCACAGCTTCTCTTCTTCTGTTCATCACTTGCTGTGTAGGCAAAGTTGTTGGCTTCTTTACTTGGGTGACTTTCTTTTCTTTCTAAGACGTAGCAGCTATGGGCTATTGCTCTTTAACCATATATATCATTTTTAGCCCTGGCTTTGGTTTGATAATTGTCTTCTCTTCTTCAATTATCTTCACTTGAGTCACAGCCTTCTCTTTCAACTTCTGTGGCAAAGTCTCATTCTTCTTTTCTCTTATAGAGCTTATTTCTCCTACCAATTCAAACCTCTGCAAGTTCTCCTCACTCTTTTTGATTTGTTACTGAAGTCTCAGTAACTCTATCTCAATTTTTTCAATTGTTGAAGTCCTTAAGCCAAGCTTTATTGTAAGGTCTTCACATATTTTAATATATTCTTCAAATCTTCTCTTCAAGTCAATATATTTAGCCCTTATTTCATCCTTTTGACTTTTAGCTTCCTCAAACTTTACTTCAACTTGTTTTATGTGAGCTTCTAACCTTTTTATGGTTCTGCCCCTTCTAATTATCTCCTTTGAAGCTGCTTCCAACTCAGCTTCAAGATCTGGTTCTTCTTCATCAACCTTTTCTTCTTCTTTAGAGGTTGAACTACCACTTTGAGCTAATGCCATAAAGGCATGCTCATCTGATGATTCTTCATCTTCCTCCTCATCAGCTTTTTTTATCTAACTCATATAACTCTTGAATGAGTCTCTCTTCTTTTTCTATGGGTTGGAAATCTTCTTACTAAATTTCTTTGATTTGAGTGATGATCTTCTCCATCTTAAATTCTGCTCATCATCACTATCCTCATCTTCTTCATCAAGTTTCATTTTGTACTGAGAAGCAAAGTGTCCAGTCTGCCCACAATGATAACATCTTAAAGACAACTGTCCTTTTTCCTTCTTAGACCCCTTTTTGAATTTCCTTGTGAAGTAAGCCAATACTTTTCCTTCACTTTCTTCCTCATCTTCATCATCATCCTTACTAGATGATTCCTCCTCTTCTTTTGTCTTCAAGTATTTCATAGCTTTGAAAGCTACCTCCTTTAATACCTTCGTTGTTGCAAAGCTTTTAGCTAACTTTATCCTTATCTCATAGGCAATGAGATTGCACTGGAAATCATGCAGAGACATAGAATTGAGATCTCTACTCTCCTCTATGGCTGTTACCTTTGAGGTAAACCTCTCAGGCAGAATTCTCAGAATTTTCTTCACAATTGATGAGTCCTTCTTATTCTTCCCATGACTTCTCAGGTCATTTACAGCATCAATAACCCTGGTGAAGAACTATTAAACTGTCTCATTCGACATTCTGAGAGATTCATATCTCTCCTCGAACACTTGACGCTTGGCCTCCTCATTCAACCATCACCTTCATAGACTTTCTGCAATCTATCCTATATCTTCTTAGTATATTTGCAGTTCATAACTTTAGCATACTCAGCATCTATCAATGCTGAAATGATGACATTTGAGGCCTTCCCATTTATCTCAAACTGCCTTAACTCCTCTGGGGTTGGGTCTTTACTTTCTTCTGGAGCCACAAAACCTTCTTGTACGCATTTCACCACTTTCATGCCCATAGTTGCAAATACCACTTGCATTCTTGCTCTCTACATATAGTAAGTGATTCCGTTGAAGATTGGGATCTTCTTGCTGTAAGTGGTGCTAGTGCTGGTACCAGCTTCCATTTCTCAGTATACTAAACAAGTCAAACTTCTAGATCCCTTCAAACTAGTAAACCAAGCTGTTAAGCTTCAAACTAGTGAACCTATACTCTAATACCAATTAAAGTTCCTAACTTCTCCCTAGGATCTACTAGTTTGTGATACTGAGAGGGGGGGTGAATCAGTATCACCACAGTCCACAATTCACAAGTAAGTGAACAACTTCAACCTCTTCTTAAAAGCAAACTCTTTCTTAAACTTGACTAAGGTATATCTATTTCTACCTACTGAACACAATAGTCACCAAAGTCACCTTGCCTAATAGACAATTCAAATGTTCTTATTTAGGTTTTCCTTAGGTTATAGGTTGGTTGATACTTTAGCTACATTCACAACTCAATTCAAAACATAAAACGTAAAGCAAATTTAGGACATATGAGATTTATGTGGTTCCGTCAACGTGACGTACATCCACAGTAGTAGGGACTCTCCTTTACCAAGACTATCCACTATACTTGAGAATTCCAATTACAATGGATGTCTTAATTCTCTGTTCCTTTCAATATTGTAATTACTAAGCAAGTATAATATAAAGAATGTTACTTACTGTATCTACCATTCTTCTAACTTGTCTTGCCTCTGTTGAATTGAAAGGTTACTCCACTGTCGCTTAGAAGTTCACCACAACTCTCTCTAACCTCTCTTGAAGAAATCTGAAAATACGTTAAGTTCTTTCAATGCTTTGCTAAATTTCTTCTCCACATTGTTTCACACAACTCTTGCTTTCACTGTCTCACGGTCTCACCCGTCTCCTTGTCTCACGGCTCATCTCACTTTTCTGGTCTCACATCGACGCACATTCTGGTCTCTCTTGCTGTCCCGCCAGATTTCTCTCTCTTACCGTCCAGTTGGATCTATCTCACCATCAAGCGGGATTTCCTTTATTCTACCGATGGTCTCTCTCTCTTTATCCACCCCTTTTTGGCCATTCTACATTTTCTCTCCTTTTCCCTTATTTGGTTGTGTTTTCTCTCTCCTTCCCATCGACCCCTCTACTCTAGCGTCGACTCACTTGGTTGGTCGAATAGGACTTTGCCGTTTCGCTTTTCCGATCTGCCGTCCAGTCGTCCAACTCCTTTAGCCATCTCCTTTTTCTCTATTTTGGCCAACCACGTTCTTCGTTCAGCCTAGCCATCTCCTCTTTCTCTCTCTGGACAATTGTTCTTCATTCAGCTCGGTCGTCGACTGTCTCTATATTACTGTTCACTCGACTAAACTGTTCACTCAATGGCTACTATTCACTCGACAGTTGAATCATTTTCTCTCTCTTCCCATTGACGACTTGTATATTGTGCTTTCTTATGTTCCTCTATATACTCCTCTATGAAAACCTAATAAGACAACTGTCTTACCCTTACATATGGCTTTTACATTCTTGCTCCTCTATGTGGCTTTTACTTTCTTGCCCTTCCATGTGGCTTTACTTTCTTGCACACTTAAACCTAGTTGACAACAATTGTAACCTATATAAGGTTGTGAGAACAACAATCTCCCCCTTTGTAATTGTTGGCAACACTCATAACAAAAGCTACTATGCAACAATTTTAACTCCCTCTAAATATACACTCCCCCTTTCTTAATAGCTCCCCCTGCATTGTTGCTTATTGAAGTTCTTGACTTCTCCCTAGGATCTACTAGTTTGTGATACTAAGAGGGGGGTGAATCAGTATCACCACAATTCACAATTAGCAGGTAAGTGAACAACTTCAACCTCTTCTTAAAAGCGAACTCTTTCTCAGACTCGACTAAAGTGGATATATTGCTACCTACTAATTACAATAGTCCCCAAAGTCACCTCTCAGACACCTTGCCTAATAAACAATTCAAATGTTCTTGTTTAGGTCTTCGTTAGGTTATGGTTGGCTGATACTTTAGCTGCGTTCACAACTCAATTCAAAACACAAAACATGAAACAAATTAAGGGCACACGAGATTTACATGGTTTCATCAACGTACGTACATCCACGATGGTAAGGACTCTCCCTTACCGAGACTATCCACTATACTTGAGAATTCCTGTTACAATAGATGTCTTAATCCTCTACTCCTTTTAATATTGCAATTACTAAGCAAATACAATACAAAAAGTGTCACTTACTGTGTCTACCCTTCTTTTAACTTGTCTTGCCTCTGTTGAATTGAAAGGCTGTTCCACTACCACTAAGAAGTTCACTGCAATGCTCTCTAACCTCTCTTGAAAAAATCTGGAAATACGTTGAGCTCTTTCAATGCTTCGCCGAATTCCTTCTCTAAGTTGTCTCATATAGCTCCTGCTTTCATCGTCCCACGGTCTCACCCGTCTCTTTGTCTCACAACTCACCTCACGTTTCTGGTTTATCATTCCACGTCTCACGACCTACCTTACGTTTCTGGTTTAGCAGCACGTTTCTGATTTGCACGCTTTGTTGGTTTCACAACTTACATACGTTTATGGTTTGCACGCCTTACTAGTCACACACCTAACGTATGTTTCTGGTTTGCATGCCTTGCTAGTCACACGCCTTATGCACATTCTGGTCTCACACCGACGTACGTTCTGGTCTCATGCCATCTCCTGACGTACACCCACGCTTCTGCTGTGCTCCTGTCATAGCTTTGCTGGTCTCGTGTTTTAGCTTTGCTGGTCTCTCATTTCAACTTCGCTAGTCTCCTGTTTCAGCTTTGCTGGTCTCGCGTTTCGGATCACTAGTTTCTAGTCACCCATTACTGGTCTTACAGCCTATGTTGGTATGTTTTTACTTTTTGCTCTCACCTTATGTTTAGTTTTCTTCCTCTTCGCTGGTCTCACCCCTCACGCATCACCCATCCGTTTCTGGTTTTCCTCCAACTGGTGGTCTCACATCTTACGCCTCACCTATCCGTTTCTAGTTTCAACCGTTATATGTTCCTTTCCATTTCTGGTTTTCTTCTAGCAGGTGGTGCGCCATCACATTCCTCACCAATAGTGTATTGTTTTTTTTTTTTCAGGGTTGGTCTTCTCTTCCGTCGTGGTGTATCTGGTTCTTCAGGTTAGATTTTGCACGTTCTGGTGGTGTATCATCTCTTCCAAGGTCTACTCGTTCTGGTTTTTTAGGTTTGGTCTCTCCCGGTGGTGTATCTCTTCCAACGTGTAGGGTTTTCTCTCTCAAAATCTTTTTTCCATTTTTCATTCTGCCATGTACACCCTTCACCGAGTACTATGTTTTTTAGGTGCTGTGTTTTGTTGGGTACTGTTTGGTCGTCTGCTCTCTCTTCTCCTTAGACGTTCTCTTTCGTTTTTGGCCGGCACTCACTTTCAATGCTTTAAGGTCTTGTGTTTCTCTCTTTTTGTCTACCAAATGGATACTCTAGGGTTGCTGTCCATTTTGCTAAATTACTGACTTCACTCTTGTGTTTTGCCTTGTATTCAATTGTATTGGCCTTACCCTCATTTTGTCTTCCAAGGTCTTTATATACTATCTTCCATGAAATCCTAATAGAGCTTACTTGCAATGAAGTTACTGTCTTGCCCTTCCATGTGGCTTTTACCTTTTTGCCCTTCCACGTGGCTTTACTGTCTTGCACACTTAAACCTAGTTGAGAACAATTACAAGCTATACAAGGCTATAGGAATAACAAGTCCTTTAAGCTTTATCTTAAAAGTTTTAATTTCTTTGTGGAGATCTTGAATGGTTAGAGCGGCTGACTTAGTGTTTTGTTTCATAAGGGAGTTTGGAAATTAAAGGGTTGTTTAGAGGGATTGGTTTTAGATTTTTAAAAATACTTAAGAGTTTATTAATGTTTTTTTTTTTTGTAGGCTTAGATTTTCAATGTATTTCATAGTATCAAGGAGGAGTTTCTAAACTCTAGTAAAAACATTAATATGTTTTGAATCAATTTGAGTATTAGAAAAAGTATTTTAAATTTCATTAATTTGTAAAGATTCATCTTGCCCTTAAAGGGATTGAAAAAGTTTATTAGAATAAGATGTTTTTAAAAGATGACTAATTTTTGAAAAAATTTCTTCTTCTAATTATAGCTCTTCGAATATTTCTTTTTTATTTTGCAGTATTTTGAAATGTCCTTTTTTACCACAATAATAATAGACAACATCTTTGAACTACATTTTAGGCTTGGAGAGCAATTTTAAAACAAAGGGTTTCTTGTAAAATTTTTTGGGTATTTGATAAAATGGTTAAATTGGCTTTGAAATTTTTTATGCTTTCAAAAATGCTTTGGTTTTAAAACTAATTTTATTTTTGGAAAACCAAAGGTTTCAACTTTAACATGGGATTATCTAAATTCCCATTTAAGATTTTTTGGAATTTTAAATCTCAACAAATTTTAAAACCTTCCTTTTAGTAAAATTGACCAATTAACTATAAGTCAACTGATAATATAGAATAGGATTTCCAAAAGTTACTTTAATAGTATTGCAGACTCTTTCCCCTATTAGAAGTCTAGCCTCTTTTTTTTTTTCAAAAAAGTTGATTAAAATCTTCTTAAAGCATGATTTTGGATAAGAAAGTGGTTTTATACTTTTGAAAATTACTAAATTTCCTATAATGAAGATTACTTGGGAACTTAGCATTTTTATCTCTTAAATGAGTTGAATCTCTAATAAAATATAAAGAAATTGTAATCATAAGACAAGCTATTGCATCATTGATAGTATTTCTTATTGAATCAAGAATATGTACCTAATCTTCAATAGTTTTGATGAATTGGAGAATTTTAAGTTTTTAGGTTCTTATGAGTTTAAAATCCCACCATCTTTTAAGTTGGCCAAAAATTCCTATAATGAGGTATTTTGTTGCCTTTTATTAAAAGTTTGATTTTGAGTTTTGTAAAATTGCCATAATTAAATGTTAAAGTAGGCTAAAAATGTTGTATTCATACACGTCATCCAAATTCCACTCATAAATGGCAAAGGTATTAAATTTGTATTAGACAAGAATATTGGATTTATTTTGGATATTCAAATCTAGAGTTAAGAGTCTCGACATAGGTTTGGGCAAAGATATTTGATATAGTTTAAAGGTTTTTTATTAGAAGGTATCTTCTTAAGAATTTTGGTCTAAAATATTTATAATTTTGGATATTAAAGGTTTAATGTTAGGAAGTTAGGCATTTAAAGTTTGGATAAATTCATTATTCTAAGCTGAAGCATTTTAAATGGGCTTGTGTATTTGAAAAGTTTTAAGGACAATATTTTTAATAGATAGGGAAGCTGTTTTAGAAGATTTTGAAAGGGATGTAATTTGTACTTTAGTTTTTTGAAGTTGTTTTTCTACTTTAGATAATTGGATTATTAGAGTGTGTAAATAAGTATTTGCACAATTACTTTGATGAATAAGCATTTTGGAAAGATTTTTAGAATCATCATTTTCTTGAGGAATTTGAATAAAGCTAAATTAACAATAAATTATTGATGTTTAAGTTTTAATTGTCTCAAAGGAGGATGTTTTACCTCAATTATTTTGTCATCAATAGTAATTTATTCCTCAGTTTTGTTTCTTAAAATAATAGGATTTATTGATTTTTAGAAATGATATGAAATATTATTTTGTAGAATATATATTTCAAACCACTCAAAAGAATAAAATATGTGCCTTTTGTTATGAAACAAAACCATTCTCTTTTTTCAATATTGCATTTTGCATAAAAATAATTATGTAAATATTTTTTATTGACATGAAATTCTTTTTCTAAAATATAAAGTTAATTTGGAATGTTTTTAGTGATTATAAAGGATGTTAGAGAGGTAGAAGGTGATTGATTTGTATAACTTGAGTGTGAAATATTTTTTGTATGTGGCAAGTTGATTAAGTAGAATCTTTATGGGTTTTGTTAATATAGAAATGTTTGAATTTGGCAAATTCAATTATCTCAAAAATCATCATATAGTAGGATTAGAAATTTGTAATGTTTACTAATTTATAGTACCATCTTATAAGAAAGATTTCAGAAATGGGTATAGTATGATATAAGTCAAAAAAAAATTCATGTTCTACAAGTAGAACATTTTGAAAATTAGGTTTGTCAAAATATTTAGAAAAGAGTCGTAGGGTATATGGTTGTGTTAGAATAACTTGAGAAATATTGGTTTGGTTTTAAGAAATTGCCTAAGATGAAATTCTCATTTTAAGAGTTTGAGAGGTCTTACCTTCCAAAACTCCTTTTGCTTTTTCCATGATAGTGAAAGGATCTTGGGTGATGGAAAGATCTCTATCCATTTTCAAATTTGTAACTATTTTGAAATGGATTGAGCCTTTTCTTTCTCTAAGTGAACAATATGTTATTGGATTTAGAGTTTCTTCTCTTTATGCTCCTTGAATGAATCAACATAAATTTTTACAAGTTTACCAAAAGTTATCCAGATAGGTAATATAGGCTAAGGTTTTGAAGAAAATTTTTCTTCTTTAGATGAAAGGGGTTTTGCCTTTATCCTTAGACTTCTTTGGCATGTTAAAGTCTATTTTGGAGGAATTCTCTTATTAAGAAATTTGAAATGGAATTCTTTTCCCATTTTATATATTCAATATTGAAATCAAATATAAATAAAATAGCTTGCCATTGAGTAAATATATGTTTTAAAGCTATATTTTAAACATCTATTTGTAAAAAGTTTTTTGGTAGACTTGCGATTAATACCCAAAAGAAATATTTGATTTAACAAATCACTTTAAAATTATGTAACACACAAAACAATGAAGAGAATTTCTTTTTTTAATGGTGGAATAATTTCTTTAAGAATCATTTCAGTGGGTTGAAGTGAATTATACTATATGTTCTTTTATATTGGAAATTTGTTTAAGAATACCTCTATGTCTTATGTTAAAGAGAACAATTTCTACTATTTTTAAAAGAGAGGAATTTGTAACATGCAAGTAAGAAATGGTTTTGACTAATGATTTGATTTTTTGGACAAGGGTGGTATATTAAGGAGTCCTAGGGATTAAATTTTTTTTAAGCCTATCATGAAGTGATTTAGACAACTTATTAATGTTTGCAATAAAGTCTAAGACATAATTAAGATTTAGACATAATTAAGATTTAGACAACTTATTAATGTCATTTTGTCTAAAACTTTATCAAAAAAAATTTAAGCAAATATGAGGGATCTTTATATAGGAGTAATAGTTTCTTGTGAGATATACTGACAAAGATATTTAACTTTGGTTTAGAATAAAGAGATCTTTGATTATAAAACTACAATGACATTTTGTTTAATAATAGAAATAAATTTTTGTAAATGTTTGAAGTATTGATCAATGGTTTTGGCCAAAATAGTAATATCATTTATGTAAACAATGCAAAATTCAAAATATGATTAAAAAATATCATTCATGATTCTTTGCAATTCAGAAGAAGCACTTTTTAATTCAAATGGTAGCACATTTCATTCATATTATGCAAACAGAATAGTAAATACAGTTTTATAATAATCTTTTGGATGGATTTGAATTTCAAAATTTCAACTTTATGTCAAAGTTTGAAAAAAAATGAATGATGAATGCAGTGTTTGTAATAAGTCTTTTTTGTTTTATATTGGATATCTAATCTATTTTAAGGCTTTATTTATAGGTTTGTAATTGATCAATAGTTTAGGTGTATTTCTTTCTATTTTAGAGTTTTTGTTAACATAAAAAGCTCTATAAGACTAAGGTGAT
This sequence comes from Ceriops decandra, assembly GCA_020615895.1. NCBI lineage: Eukaryota > Viridiplantae > Streptophyta > Magnoliopsida > Malpighiales > Rhizophoraceae > Ceriops > Ceriops decandra. Next base: position 5,626,446 of record JAHLGO010021098.1, on the reverse strand, counting down.
TTGGATTTTGAAATAAGGTTTTTTTCTTCTAAGTTTCCAACTTTATTTATGCAGTGCTCTTCATGTTTTGCAAACATTTGAATAAGTCAGGTTTTGTAGGAATTTTTCTTTCATCAAAGTTAGCTTCATATGGCAAGTCAACAATATGTTATTTCCTATGCTAAAAAGCATTTAGAAAGTCAAGACAACATTTTGTAGAATTTGGTTCTGGATAATATAAATTTTTTGTTGGATCGAAGAATCTTAGAATTGGTTTTGAATCCACTAAATAAAAGGGTCATTTTGTAAACAAGATAATGGAAATTATTTTGAAGAAATCAACATATAAATTCTATTTTCATAAATCAAATGTGCTTTTATAAGATTAAAATTTTTGGTTTTTGGTTTTTTTAAAAACAAAATAAATAATTTTTGTAATTTTTTTAAAGAAATGTTATCATGGTAAATAGTATAAGGAATGCTTAGACTAATAAATGGAGTTCTTAAAATGGCAATGTAATGTATATTATTAAAAATAACAAAAGAGGTTTTATTTGAAAATTTTGTTCTTGAACAAAATCAATGATTTTGTGTGTGATGTCTATTTTTTAATGATTTACAATAAAAAGCTTTTCTGAGGTTTGTTCTTAAAAGTTATATGGAACTACATTCGGTTTAATATAGTTTAAATCTACAATAGTATCAAATAAGGTTATGGCATTTATTTTGAAATCATCTAAAAAAAGAGTTGCTTTTATTAGGTATTTTTGAAAGTTTACTTATTCTAAAACAAAAAGGAAATTTTTGAGAAGTTTTTCAAGATTTTGTAATTCTTATGGTTCAGTTGTATCCTCTAGTTCTTTAAGATTTGTTTCCTCTTCATGGTGTTTAGTGCAAGGTAAGTAAAGTGTTTGATGATGAATTTATTGTTATGCCTTTAATTCTTTAAACTTTATCTTAAGAGTTTTAACCTGTTTATAGAAATCTTAAATAGTTAAAATGACATTCTTAGTGTTTTGTTTGAAATGAATTATACTAAGATCACAAAGGAGTTTGGAAGTTGAAGGGTTGTTTAAAGGGAATGGTTTTGGATTTTCAAAAATTCTTAAAAGTCTATCAAGGTATTCTTTTTGTAGGTTTGGATCTTAAATGTGTTTTATGGTATCAAGTAAAAGTTTTTAATCCCCATTAAGAACATTGATATATTTTGAATCAATTTAAGTATCATAAGAAGTATTTTGAATTTCATTAATTTGTAAAGAATCATCTTCCTTTAAAAGGATTGAAAAGTATTTCAAAATCAAAGGTTTGTAAAAGATGACTAATTTTTTAAAAACTTTCTTCTTTTAATTGTAGCTCTTAAAGCATTTTATTTATTTTACAGTATTTTGAAATATATCCCTTTTTACCACAATAGTAATAAACAACATCTTTTAATTGTGTTTTGGGCTTGAAGGATAGTTTTGAAATAGGAGGTTTCTTTTCAAATTTTTTAGGTTTTTAATAAAATGGTTGGATTGCCTTTAAAAGTTTTATAGGTTTTTAAAATGCTTTAGTTGTGAAACTAATTTTATTTTTAGTAAACTGAAGTCAAATTGTTGACAAAAGGTTTTAACTTTAAAATGAGATTGTCTAAATCCTTATTTAAGACATTTTTGGAGTTTAAAATCTTAATAAATTATAAAACTTCCGTTTGGGTAAAAATGATTAATTGACTATAAGTTGACTAATCATATGGAGTGGGATTTCCAAAAGTTATTATAATGGTATTACAAACACTTTCCCCTAGAAGGGTTAGAAGACCAACAAAAAATTTCTCTCTAAAATGATTGACTAGAATCTTCTTAAAGTATAACTTTAGTTGAGAAAGTGGTTTTATAATTTTAAAAATCACTAAGTTCTCTACAACGATGATTACTTTGTAACTTAGCATTTTTATCCTTTAAATAAGTTAGATCTTTAATAAAATGTAAAAAAAAATATAAGAATAAGACAAGTTACTGCATCTTCAATAGTATTTCTTAAGGAATCAATGATAGGTACTTAATCTTTAGTAGTTTTGATGGATTAGAGAATTTCAAGTTTTTGGATTTTTGTGAGATGATAATCTCACTATCCTTTAAGTTGACCAAAGAATGTTGTAATAAGATATTCTGTTATAGTTTTATTAAAAGTTTGATTTTAAGTTTTGTAAGCATTGTTTACCATAGTTATTTGTTAAAGTAGGCTAAGAATGTTATATTCAAACATACCATCCAAGTTTCACTCATAAATGGAAAAGGCATTAAATTTGTATTAGGCAAGGGTATTGGGTTCATTTTGGATACCTAAATATAAAGTTATAATTCTTAAGATAGGTTTAGGTAAAGATATTCAATTCAATTAAAAGGCTTCTGATTGAAAGGCATCTTCTTAAAAATTTTGGTCTAAAGTGTGTATAATTTTGGATGTTGAAGGATTAATGCTAAGAAGTTAGGCTTTTAAAGTTAAGGAAGTTATTTTAAAAGGTTTTAAAGATGTTGTGATTCTTACTTTAGTTTTTTTAAGTTGCTTTTCTACTCTAGATAATTGGATTCTTAGATTGTGCAAGTGAGTATTTGTAAAATTACTTTGATTTATGAGTATTTATAAGTTGCTTATCTATTATATGAAGTTCCTGACTTCTTTTTAGGATCTACTAGTTTGTGATACTGAGAAGGGGGGTGAATCAGTATCATCACAATTCGCAATTCGCAAGTAAGTTAACAACTTCAACCTATTCTCAAAAGCTAACACAGTCTTAAACTCGATTAAGTTAGATCTATTGATACCTATTAATTACAATAGTCCCCAAAGTTACCTTTCAGACACCTTGTATAATAAACAATTTGAATGTTCTTGTTTAGGTCTTCATTAGGTTATAAATTGGCTGATATTTTAGTTGTGTTCATAACTCAATTCAAAACACAAAACGTAAAGTAAATTAAGAACACACGAGATTTACGTAGTTTCATCAATGTAACGTACATCCACGATGCTAGGGACTCTTCCTTACCAAGACTATCCACTATACTTGAAAATTCCAGTTACAATAAATGTCTTAATCTTCTGCTCCTTTTAATATTATAATTACTAAGCAAGTGCAATATAAAGAGTGTCATTTAAATTGAGTGTATAAATATTTGTTTGGTAATCTACACTTTGTAAAAACGAACAAGGAAAATTAGAGGTAAAAAATCTAAGAGGCAGGGATGGATCTTTTCTTTGTAAGGCAAAATAATAAGAGAAATTTGGAAAAAGGGTTTTAGATTAATAATGAATGATGTAGAGGCTGTTTTTTAAAATTAAGAAGTGGCAGGATTTTTGTTAAAAGTAAGGATAACTTTTTTATTTGGATGTTGTTTAATTTTGAAAAAATTTGTATTTAGTTTGGTTAATGATTTAGGCTGGGGAGGTATTGCTCCTTCTAAAGGTTTCAAATTTCTATTAAAGGTCTTTTTTGTTGGGTATGAAATCAATATAAGGTATTCTACTATAGTTTTTTATTCTTTTCTTTGTAAGAAAAAGTAAGCTCTTAGAAATACCTAATAAAAAATAACTCTTCTTTTTTTAAATATATTCAAAATAGATGTCATAGTGTTGTTTGATACTAGTGTAAATTTAAATTGTATCAAATCAAATGTAATTTCATATAAGTTTCAAAAACAAACTTTAGAAAAACTTTCAACTGTAAATCATTCAAAAATGAATATCACAACCAAAACCACTATTTTTATTCAAATGCAAATTTTCAAATAAAAATCTCATTTGTTTTTATTGATAATATACATTACATTGTCATTTTAAAAACTCTATATATTAATCTAATCACTTTTTACATTATTAACTATAATGACATTTCTTTTAAAATAAAAGTATAAAAATTATTCTTTCCATTTTTAGAAAAACTAAAAACCTAAAATCTCAATCTTATAAAAACTCATTTGATTTATAAAAACAAAATTTATACTTTGAATTTTTTTTTCAAAGGAATTTTCATTATCTTGTTTATAAAAGGACCCTTCTTTTCAACAAATTCAAAACTAACTCCAAGATTCTTCAATATAACAAAAAATTTCTCTTATCTAAAACCAAATTCTATAAAAATGCTATTCTGACCTTCCAAATGCTTTCCAGCATAAGAAATAATATATTGTTGACTTGTTATATAAAATTGACTTCGATGAAAGAAAAATTCCTATAAAAGTTTAACTTATTCAAATGTTTGCAAAACTTAAATAGCACTGTAAAAATGAAATTAGAAATTTAGAATAAAGAAAACTTTATTTTAAAATCCTTATCACCTTGGTCTTAAACAACTTTCTATGTTAATAAAAACTCTAAATAAAAGGAGGTACAACCAAACTAATGATCAACTACAAATCTTTAATTAAAGCTTTAAAAAGAATTAGTTATCCAATATCCACCAAAAATAAAATTATTACAAAGACTGCATTTATCATTCATTGTTTCAAAATTTAACATGAAATTGAGAAATTGATGAATTCAAATCCATCAAAAAATCGTTATAAAACTACATTTACTATTCTATTTAAACAATATGAATGAAATGTAATGTCATTTGGTTTGAAAAATGACCCTTTTTAATTGCAAAAGAACCATGAATCATATTTTTCAATCATATTTTGAATTTTTCATTATTTACATAAATGATATTCTTATTTTTTCCAAATCCATTGATTAATACTTCAAACATTTACAAAAAATCATTTCTATTATCAAATAAAATAGCTTTATGGTTTCATAATCAAAGATCTCTTTATTTCAAACTAAAGTTAGATTTCTTGGTCATTATATCACCTAAAGAACTATTGAAATAAGGTTTTTTTCTTCTAAATTTCTAATTTCATTTCTGTAATGCTCATCTAATTCTATAAACATTTGAATATGTAAGGTTATTATAGGAACTTATCTTACATCAAAGTTGGTTTCATATAATGAGTCAACAATATGTTGTTTTCTATGCCAAAAAGCATTTGGAAGGTCAAAAGAGCATTCTTGTAAATTTTGGTTATGGATAATATAAATTTTATATTGAATTGAAGAATCTTGGGGTTGGTTTTAAATTTGTTAAAAAGAAAGGCCCTTTTGTAAACAAGATAATTCCAAATTTTATAAATCTTAAATTTCAATGGTTTTGGCAATCCAAATATTTTGATATTTAGTATTTTATTCAAAATTTCTTAAAGTATATGCTTGAATGTTTTTAAAGAATAAACATCAAATATAAACTATATCATGTGTAAAAGAAACTATAATACATATTTCTTAATAGTAGTTAGTAAGATTTAAAATTTGTGTAACATACAAAGTAGATTATAGTATTAATGTATATTGGGAAACTAAGATAAATTTTTTTCATAATTATTGCTCTATAAAAAATGTCATCGCTTAATTTTATGAATAAAAATATTTATTTGGTATAATTATACTTTTTAAGATAAAATACCTAGACATAAATATTTATATCCATTAATTCCTTTTCTCTAGTTCACCTTAAATTTAGATATAGACACATAATTTTTATACTTAATTATTTTAATAATAATTTTAATAATCCTCTAATAATTTATTTGGTTAACTAACAAAATTAAATACAATTGAATCAAAATTTTGATTAATCGAATCAAATTTTATAATTAATTAACCAAATTCATGTAAACTTAATTATTTAGTTTAGCTATAATTTTTAGTTTTAGTAAACTACGATTAAACAAACTAATTAAAATGTTATGATATATATATATTTTTTATTTATTTATTTATTCTAATAATATTTAAAAATAATGCTAATAAAACTATTAATAACAAAGAAAGTTAGTGAACTATTATTGTATCTTAAATAATTATTTATTCATCTTTATATATAATTATAAATTTCCTTTTACCAATGATACAAAAAATATATAGTTTTTTCACATTTAAATTAGAATTCTTTAAAAAAAATTTATTCAATCAAAACTTTATTTAAATAAATTTTAGGTTCAATTTTCATGATTTGGTTTGGTTAATTAAATTGTGAATACATATTAGCATGCAAAGACCTCTAAATTGGAGATTACTCATTTTAGTATATTTAATTCAAAATTCAAGAATATTGAATAGGCTAATTTAAAGGTACCCTTATAAAAAATTTATATTTTTTCATATTAACTTTACCACTCCATATAATTACATATATTAGATATATACATATATATTATTTGACCATACCAATTATTAGTTTTGAATAATATAAGTGTTTGTTTCATAAAGAAAAAAGAAACATATAACTGTTCACACAATACATTTTATTATCAATTTTAAAGGAAAAAAAATTATCAAAAAAACTAATTAAATACGCTTAAATATAGTGTGCCCACGATGCAACAAACATACGCCTTAAATTTGTGCAACGTGTAGGCTTGACCTTAGTGTGTGTGTGTATATATATATGCACTCAAAATAAGCTTGTGGGTGGCGGAGACGGACCCGACCGTTGTTCGCAACGCCCAGGAAAAAGGTAGGGTGGGAGTAGAGAGACAGGGAGGGAGACGGCGCATATAGCATAAGAAATTAAGCACATGACCCATATATATGTATATATATAATCAAAACAGAAAAGATAAAAGAAAAAAATCGAGCGAGATATAAGAAGCACTGGATTCCTGCTTTACTTGTACTTGGATTTCAGGTTTCTTTTCTCTTTCTCTCTCTCTCTCTCTCTCTTCTCTCTGTATCTTTCTATGAACGTGTCAGCTGCTATGTTTTTTATTTTGATCAGGTGGGATGTGACCAGAATCTTTGATGTGATATTGCCTGGGTTAGAGGGCTTTTGTTGCGATTTGGTTTAGGGCTAGGGTTTTTTTGGTTTGTCTCTCTAGAATTGTTATGGTGTTGTTGGATTTAGGTTTTGTAGTTATTGATTATTGGACTTGTGGCCAGAGCAGCTAAAGTTTTGGACCTATAGGTGATTAGGGCTTTGTATAAGTTAGTAAGTAGGGTTTTATTCTTTGTTTCCGCGTTTGATGTCTGTAAAATTAGATTTGATACGTTATATCCCTTCTTTACAATACGGGTATTCTGCGTAATGATGGTATTTTGTGCCCTGATCTGATGCTTGAATCATTCAAGGTTTTACTGTCTCTCTTTCTCTTTCTCTCTGTCCTTACCCTTGTGTGAGATTTATTGTACTTAGAACTGGATTGCATACCTTCTTTTGGATTTCGACTCAATTGGACAATGGAATATCTAAGTTGAATGATCTATATTGTTGTGATCTTTGAATCAATTTAGTTTAGATTATTGAGCAAAATATTATGTTACTCTCCTCCCTTCGATTATCTTTCTGTCATTTGTATTTAATGTACAAAAAGCTTCACTTTGACTGGTTGGTTTTTGAGCTTTTGCTTGGATGATTTGATTCTCATTTATTGTATTTTATTTAAGCTTGGTGTTTTTACTGAAACTAGGTTGCACTGAACTCGGATCTAAACAGCTTCTTTTCTTTTCATGAGACATGGAGAAAACATACTTCTGGTCAAACTGCAACGAGTATCACATTTTTTTATTCCAAGAAGTGCTCAACTGGGGGTTTCTCGTCATTGGAGATTTTCTTTTGGTTTCCTTTGTTAATTGCACTTAGTGGTTAGTGTCTTTTTAACAAGTACTTTGGGAGGTGTGATGCAAGATCTTTCTGAGACAGGTGTTGGATCTTTAGTGTGCTTCTTCACGTAAGTAATTTCTCTATTTCCCTTTGTCCATTGTGTCACACAAGATTCCCCCTTTCCTTCTCTCTGCCTTACAAATTTTTTTGGCAGCTGTGCATTGGTGATACTAGATGCAGTCAAAGTTGTAGTGAACATGCCCTCTGGGGTACCCTTTTTTTTATGCAAAATGTTTTGATTGGTTTCTTTTTTTGTTTTTTCTCTAACTTTGTGATATTATTGTAGGACTGAAGTCTGCAAGCAATCAATTGAAAGCTTAAAGTAGGACTTAAAACTAGTTAAGCCTTTTGGCTCAAGTCTCTGCAGACATTTGCTCTCCTTGTTGCTTCTAATGGGTACCAGCTAAGAGCGTTTAGAAATCAGTTCCCCAAACAGCTTCTAGATTATATAGATTTGGTTGGCTTTTTTCTTTAGATTTTAATTCCTTGGGTGGCTGTCCCAAGCTTTGGGTATCTGTTCAGTTGGCCTCAACTATCATCATTGTTTAGCAGCAATATGTTCTTGACTACCTTTTTTCCCCAGTATTCTATCTATTCTCATAGAGCCATGAATCTGGCTGTAAATAAGGCCATGATGCTTGTCCCTTACAAACATTTTAGTTTTGTGCTCTCAACTGGTGTCAGAGAAAATTAATGGGAGTTTTCCTGGACTAGTGGCAGTTTCGTTTACTCTACAGTTTCACTGAGGATCATCTACCATAAATGTCACCTAGCTTTTTTTAGTCTTATATTTTTTCTGAATAAAGAAAGAGCTCTCTGTTCCACAAAAAGATGGAGAGGTGAATTTGCTCTCCTTGTAATTTATATCATGGTGTGAGCCTTGTGTATCAATAACTTAATTGAGGCCATCTAATGCAGGTACAAGTTGATCAAGGAAGTTGGTGATGGAACATTTGGGAGTGTTTGGCAAGCGATCAATAAGCAGTCTGGCAAAGTTGTAAGTCTATTTGTAGTTTTATAGTTGCTAACATGATGATTTTCATTAAAAGTCATTTTTTATCATTTTTAATTGGAGACAATTTCTTTGTTAAAATTGTACAGGTTGCAATTAAAAAGATGAAGAAAAAATATTATTCATGGGATGAGTGTGTAAATCTGAGGGAAGTCAAGGTAGTATCATTTACTTCTTTTTTTTTTTTTTTGTATTATTTGTTTTGCCAAATGCTCCTTACTCACGAATGGTTTCTCCCTTCCAAAGTCATTGCGGAAAATGAATCATCTGAATATTGTGAAGCTGAAGGAAGTCATTCGGGAAAATGATATCTTGTATTTTGTCTTTGAGTATATGGTAAGTCTTTTGTCAGTTTGATATTAATCCCTTGCCTTATTGTGGAACCTGCAGTTTTAACTTGCTTATGTTTCAGGAATGCAACCTTTACCAACTTATTAAAGACAGAGAAAAGCTATTCTCAGAAGCTGAAATCAGAAATTGGTGTTTCCAAGTGTTTCATGGTCTTGCTTACATGCACCAGCGTGGATATTTTCATCGTGATCTTAAGCCAGGTAACTTTTTATCTTTTGTCCTGCAACTGCAATCATAATGGCATTCAAAGGGTTTCAAAGAATGTTTACAGAAGCAGCAAGTTTTCTTATGATTGACACCAATTAGATATGAAATTTCAACAGAAATTATTCTGTCCATGGCAAAGTGGCACACCAAGGAGTTATCTTTGAAAATGGTAGGGTTCGGTATTTTTTTTCCTTGTCATGAGCTTGACTTAACTTCCTTTGTCCTCTACACTGTTATTGCTCAACAGTTACCTTCTGTCATCACCTGCTTTTGCATTTGATGGTGGTTATGTTTTTATGTTTAGATGATACACCCTTGGGTAATCATATTATTGACCAACTTGGTTTTGTTAATTAAATAGCATAAGGTCGTTTTCATCTAAATAATTTCTGCTCCTAGAGTTTCCAACCCTGTTATTCTCCATTTAGATTGATGAAGCTTGCATTTCTTGTAGAGAACTTGTTGGTTACAAAAGATGTGGTTAAAATTGCTGATTTTGGTCTTGCACGAGAAATCAATTCACAGCCACCATACACGGAGTATGTCTCCACACGTTGGTATGTTTGTACTTTTCTTTGAATTTTTTCTGCTGCAGTGACTATCAAGCTCATTTTTTTTTAATGCTAAGTGCTGCGTTCTCCACATCCTAGGTATCGTGCCCCCGAAGTTCTGCTTCAGTCATTCCTATATGGCTCTAAAGTTGGTTAGTAGCAGAAGAGAATGCTATTATGATGAATCAATTTGTCACGATAATTGATGCAATCCTTTTTGTATGATAAATCATATGTCACATATTTCTTTTGCATGCAGATATGTGGGCAATGGGTGCAATTATGGCTGAGTTATTCACTCTTCATCCTCTTTTCCCTGGTACCAGGTACATCCCCGAGTCCTTTCAGATCTGGTTGGATATTTTGTTGGAATTCTGCTCACTGACAGTATTTGCTTGAACAGTGAAGCAGATGAGATATATAAAATATGCAGTGTGATAGGCAGTCCAACACAGAATTCTTGGGCAGATGGACTTAGCCTTGCAAGGGCCATTAATTACCAGTTCCCACAGGTCATATTTGATTTTTCCCTTTGCTGTGCCCGGAAGATATGTTTGAATCATTTTGCCTTACTAATGATTTGTAAACATGGAATGCTTGCCTTTTATTACTGCTGGTCAGCATGTGAACTTTGAACTCTAGTATGTGAGTGCTCATGATGGGCATCTTTCTAGGTGCAGCAAATAATTATGGTTGAATTTCTCTGCTTGCTATTGCAGATTGCTGGTGCTCACCTTTCTGTACTGGTACCATCAGCGAGTGATGATGCAATCAACCTTATTACGGTTAGTAATGTTGTCGAATAGTCGTGTTGCTTACATGCATTAGGTAATGAATAGAAGACATGTATCCATTATTGTTGATATTATCTGTTGGTTAACCTTTTCCTCTCTCCCTGTGAGTTTCTTAAATGTTTTTTTCTTGGAAATGCAGTTGCTTTGTTCTTGGGACCCCTGCAAGCGACCCACAGCTACAGAGGCCTTGCAACATCCATTCTTCCAGGTACTTCTCTTTGGTTTCTATTTTTTCGTATTTATCTACAAAAAGATAAGTGGTATGCAAATTATTATTTTCAGACACTGGATCAAGTGTACTTCTTTGTGTTTACAGAGTTGCTTCTATATTCCCCCATCTCTTCATTCCAGAACATCTGCTGCCAGGACACCCCCATCTGGTGCGTTATTTGACTTGTCTTGTTGGTTTCTCTCTTGAATTATTGCTGCAATGTTGTGTTCTTCTTGTTTGTACTTTAACTTTAAATGTGATTATATACTACACTGTAGTAGGACCAAGGGAACACTGAAACAGGAATCTACTAAGAGATATGCCAGGGCATTGACTAATTCAATTCTTGTTAATAAATTTTCTTAAGCAGAGATGCATGCTTAGAGCATGGGCTTGCATAAAATTAAATGAATTTGGGGATTTTGAGTTTACTTTTGATATTGCCTCACTTTTTGAAATTTTGATTACCAATCTGTGCATTCCAAGGTGTAAAGTGTAAACCAGGATATTTTTTAAAAAAAAAATTAAAATTGTTTGAATTGCCAGAGTATTTGGGCATATTCTCCTACGTATATATATATATATTACTAACCTTCCAAATACAAGTTAGCATTGTGCCAATTTTTCTTGACAAAGTCCACCTTTGGATTTAAAGTTCTCTTAATTCTTGTGGAAGCTATTCTTATTTCTCCTTTTTAATTGCTAGTTTACAAACCTCCGACTTATGGCCCTCGTGTTTTCTGTGCACTAATTTCAAATCAAGTTATTTCAAACCAAAAATTCAAAGTCAAAACCAGATCATAAGATTGATCAAAAACCCAAAGCAGTTGAGGCTGGCAATAAGCGTGGAATGAGTCTCCATTTAATTTTGAATCTGAAAGGAAAAAGACTGGAAGCTGTAAAATGAAAGATTGTCAGTGGACAAAAAGACTCTTGATGTCTTGTTGGATGCTGTCTAAATAAGACCACGTTGGTTGCAATTTTTCTGCTGATATGAATGGCAGTTGGTGTAACAGCTAAAGGGCAACAATAATATTCAACTGCTACATGAGGAAAATCTGGATTAGTTGGGAAAAGAAGAAAGGAAAAGGGTGAAATGTCAAAATATCCTTTAGTAAAGACAAGAAAAGATAAAAAGATATTCTTGTCAAAAAATACAGGCATAATGCTAAACTTGCCCCAAGGGTTGCAAGTTAGCAAATGTGTGTGTGTCTGTATGTTTGCTGTTGTGCATGTGTGAGTGGTCTGCTGTTTCAACATTTAAGTTGACAGAAACTGGGAGTGACAATTTTGTTTCTAAATTGATATGTCAAATATAGTTGAATATGTTATCTGGTTTGTTGTTCTCACCTTGTATACTATGTTGCAGGTATTCAACAGAAGCAGGATATGGTCAACCAGGTAAAAAATTGCTGGGGTTATTCTTGAAATGAAAATGGTTGCTTTATTTTACCTCTAATTTAGGAATTTGTACAGGGATTGGAATTGAAAAGTTCAATGAAGTTGGCTTCAAGTCTCTTGTAGGTCACCAGTGTCTAGAAAGTCTTAGGAAAAATGCACGAAAACTTGTATAATCAGTTTTCTGACAGCAGTATTGTGGTTTGGATTACTCCCCATCTGCGTATTGACAAAGTAAATGACCAAAGGAAATCTGCTGTCAGTTCCTTCATTTACATCATCTTCTGCTGTTGCTTCTGGTCTAACCACATTCACTTTGGGGTTACTTACAGTCCCATGCTTTACTGCATATGCTTGAATATTTATTTCTCATGAGGGTTGGTCTTGGTTCAAGGAAGTTTGACGCTTTAGATTAAAGTAAATTCCACATGTTTGCACTGTTATATTGATGCCTTATTGAACCACAGTTAAGCTAAGGGTTGTATCGAGATATTCACCTGTTTGAATGTGGCATTTCAGACCAACCTGTGATGTCTTAAGTCATGAAATTACATTCTGGTTGTTTCTTTTTCTCATCTGCATTGTTGATAATGTTTTGCCTGTCTTTGTGGATGAAGGTTGCAAATAAAAATGATAAACCGGTGAAGATCTTCACTAAACAACCAAAATATCATCCTCCAGGAAGGAAGAGCCCAAGTAAGTTTCTTGGTTACCATTGTTACTGTCATCAACTTCTATGATGCTGGACTTCACTAAGACTCTTTCTGAAAACATGTGTTCCAAGTCACATTAACCATTCACTAAATATATAAAATAGTGATGACCTATCGCTAATGCTAGTTTCATTTCACTATTTAATTGTTATGAGTTAAATTAACTGAGAGACCCAATTCATTGGCAGCACTCATTACCAAGGAGAAAGCTGCACGTGGGGTTTTTGATGCCACTGATAAATTTGCCAGCTTGGCAATCAGTTCTCGAAGGCAGTCTCTGGTGCAGCCTCGGCCACCTCCTACGAGGGCAGAAGTGCATTGGAACGGTGAATCTAAGGGTATGTTTCTCAGGTCATCTCAACATTTCCAACCCGGCGGAACTTACATAAGGAAAGTTGTGGAATGAGAAATACGCGCGAGTTTGAGAGCCTGTATGTTCCCGCGTTAAATTGCCGGAGGATCCTTTCCCAGACTAGTTTACTTTTGAGTGCTACAATCTTGTTGTCATGACATGAAATTGTCACTACTAATAAGCGACGCTGTGATGTGACAATATTTACCATATCATGGTCGTTTAGAATTATCCAACTGGGCCCTTCCAATAGTGGGCATTGGTGCTTGTCTATCTTGCTTTTAATGGCATTATGTTTGTAAGCTGTAACGTTCTCATTGACTGAAATTTAATGTGTCGTCAATGAACTAGTCATGTTTTGGTAACCCTCAACTGGAAGACTGAAAATATGCACCGCAGCCTTGGGTAATGAGTTCCAGAGAGCACCATGTTCGGGAACGAATTAACTTAACTATGGTCTCCTTTACAAGGGGTGATATGATTAAATAAGCCCTATACACCAATCGATGCTAGATTTGGTCTCATGCTTTGTTTGCTAGCTCATCGCTTCAACATTTAAGTCTTAGCTAGTAATTTTTCTCCACGCGGCTTTCCCTTCTTTCTCGTAACTCAATTGCTATCGTGTCTTAATAGTTCATCAACAAGAAATACTTAGTTCATTGACTTTATCTTATAATAATAGTCTCGTCATAATTAATTTACAAGTTAATTTATTCCATGAACTTTTTCTTTAAAATTCATCAATGTTCATTGTTTATATAAATAATGCTAAAAATGGAAATTATTTTTAACTGATTAATAATATGTATAAAATATCAAACATGCACTCAAAATAGTAACCAATACATTAATAACTACTATAATATATATACTAATAATCTTTCAATTACACTAAATTCAATTATTTATATATCATATACCATTGCTTTTAATGTGGTGATCATATTCTTATTAAAATAAAAACTTAGCTTTAGGATTTTTTTAAATTTTATTAAATAAGAACTCTCTTTATCTTTATCTCATTTTGCTTTATCATCTCTACAATGAAAAGGAATAAGAACATAATGAGCATTCGTAAGACCTAGGTTCTTAATATAATGGTTTTATTGTTGTCACAATACTTAATTATTGGCTTAACAATGCATGAAACCTCATTAAGTTCAATGATGAGGTTCTTGATTTAAAATTACTTATTTTGTTACATCACTTGCATAGACATATTCAACTATGACAATTGTCTCAAGTTTAAAACCCTTCTAACTTACAATCTTATTATTTGGAGTAAAATTTTATTTAAATGATGACTTTTTATTGTCTTTTATAGTCAATGAAAAAATTTAACTTAAAGTTCATGGATATTTAAATAGTAGCTTTTAGCAAACTACTTCTCACATGTATCAAAATGCAGTTCCTTAATGTCTAATGACTCTTATTGGATTAGCCTTGTATCTACACATTACACACAACATATCTCTCATCCAATCAATCATTTTAAGTACAAACCAGATCTTATTTATCATATCTCTTTGAATTTTATGTCTTAAAATTAAAGAGAATAATATTGTGCAATGTAAACAAAAATCTCTTATTGGATTCTCTTCTAATACATAACTATTTTAGCAATTTGTACTTAGACGAGGGTAATCAAAAGCAACATTTCAAATTTATCTAGATAAATCTTGATTATTCAAAACTTTTCTTTATAGATCTTTTCACAAATTCTAGGCAGTTTGATGGACGTCCATTTGTACTAGTATCAAATAACTAAGGAATTAATGCTTTACAGGCAAGATCACAGAAGGCTTGAGAAGTGCTTAATAGTTTAATTTGTTAAGTCCAAGAGCAAGAAGTTGCTTGATATGATTAGTTAAGGACAAAAGTATCCTAAAGGCCTTTTAATGTGTTTTTATGTGAGAAATGAACAAGACAAAGGCTAAGATCTTGGAATATGGGAAGTTACGAGGCTAGGAAATGAGTTTAAGACCAAGGCATGCAAGCATCAAGTGCCACAATTACAACAGCCTTGATAACACAGCAAGTCCAATGGCTAGACACTAATAAGCATTAGCACAAACTAATTCTTTGGGGTTTTAACTACCAAATGGGCTGGACTTTTACTTATTTGGAACCCCACAATGCATATAGAGTTTAGTGCTTTATATGGGCTTGTTATTTGGAAAACTTTATGGGTCTATGTTGTATTTCACTAATAGGTCGTAGGCCTATATATTAACTACAATTTGTGTATTGTATATATTTATAAATACAGCTATAACCTGAGGAGGTAAATAGACATTAGAATACAACTGTACAACTGCAAGATAGATTGTTTTCTCTCAAGTTTAAATACAAACGAGCATCTTTTCCATTAGTTCTTTATGAACTTGTTGATTTGCAAGCTTAATTGTGTTTTTCATAGAATTATCTTTTTCAATCTTGTGTTGCATGGTAATGGCATCTAATCCTTCTATAATTCTGGTTCGTAGTTGCTTTATAACCATTAGGTCATAATTATTTATTTCATAACTTGTCTTAGAATGATCCTAATGACATCAATTTTGGTGTTAGGTTCCAATTCATTATAATCGAAGTTCTTATCATTTGGTATCAAAGTTTTGGTTCTAACTCAAGTTAGTTATCCTTTTTTTCATCATCTTTTTTGTGTATTCTTCATTATTAGTTGAATTATCAATAAAAAAAAATAAAAATTTGTGTGTTTCTTGTGTTTCTTTACTATTGTTTATTCATTCTACAAAAATACTCATTAGTTAACCAAAAACAAAGTTAACTCTATTGTTTAATTGGTCATTTACTCAGTTATATTCAATAATCGATTGTTGTCCGATTGCACTACTTATTTCATCAAATTCTTTGTCATTCTATTTGCTTTATTGTCTGTCATCCTTAATTGTGTCACTTCTTTGAAGAGGTAGGTCTAAGATTGATATATTCAAGTTTTGTTTGATCAATTTTAGTTTATTTAAAACCTTTTGAAAAAGCTCTTAAATGTAAAATTATAATTGATTGTGTGAAACACATCGAATGGAGTGTAAACATGTAAAGGAGCAATTTAAGAGGATTACATTTTTTATTCTTTATCATTTTCTGCTGTTGTAAACATGTCATATAATAAAACTAATAACCCTACTAAAGGGGAGAAGTAATTAGTCGTACTAGACCTTAAAGGGGAAGTTTGAAAGAATAAAGTTTATGTTTTGTGAAATGCATAATAAAATGGAGAGAATTGAAAGAGAGTCTAGCGGGAAACTTGGGAGGGTCATTAGGAGAATGGTACATACACCATTAGAATCAAAATTTGGTGAAAAGGATGAAGATGAGTTGAAAAGGGCAATAACCTTAGTAGAAGTTATAGAAGAGGTCAAGGTAATAGAATAGGTAAAGAAATCTATAGTAATGGAATCGAGAATGATAGACATACTAAAAAACATGAACAAAGGACTAAGAGAGAAGAAAGGGTAGACAAAAATATTAGTAGTGTCAAAATGAAAATAACTTCTTTTCAAGGGAAAGCTAACCTTGATGTCTGTCTATTTAGATTAGGAACGTAAAGTATAATTAATATATAAGTGCAACAACTTCTTTGAGGAGAAGAAAGTGAAGTTAACTGTAGCAAAGTTCATTAATTATGTTATAATATGGTAGGATTAGCAAGTTACCATTAAAAGAAGAAACTTTGAGAGAACTATAAAAACATAAGATAAGCTAAAACATTTGATAAGGAAGAGATTTAACCTTAACTCTTGCTACAAGAACTTGTATAATAAGTTATAAGGCCTTAATTAAGGTTTTATGAGTGTAAAGGAGTACCATAAGGAGATGGAAATAGCTATAGTTAGGGCTAATATACTAAAGGATAAATAAGGTACTATAGCCTTCCTTCAGGGCCTAAATCGAAAAATAGTTGATGTAGTAGAGTTACAGCACTATATAGAATTAGAAGATATGGTATACCTTGTCATGAAGGTAGAGAGACAACTTAAGAAAAAAGGTAGTTCTAAAATTAGCTTTGACTTGGGTTCTACATTTAGTGAGAAATTGAGTCAACAGAAAAGATAGGAGAAACCAACCACTAAATATAAGTTTAAGATACCTAAACTCAAACCTAGTAGAGGAGGCCAAGAGAAGGGAAAAACTAGGATATCAAATGCTTTAGATATCTAGGTAAGAGTTATATGGCTTCATAATGTCCTAATAAGAGAACCATGTACCTTAAAGAGAATAGTGACTATAAATCTAGTAGTGAAGCTAGTGACGAGGATCAAATGTCACCACTAAAGGATACTAGTGATGTTGATAAAAGGATAAAGTATATAGAGCATGATGGAAGGCTTTTAGTAGTAAGGAAAGCCCTTAGTGTGTAGGTTAAGGAGGATGATATTTAGATACAATAGGAAAATATGTTTCATACTAGGTGTTTAATTCAAGATAGACTCTATTGCTTAATCATAAACAAAGGTAATTGCATTAATATAAACAGAGTTGATGGAGAAATTAAAATTGCCTATAACTAAACACCCTAAGCCATATAAACTACAGTGGTTAAATGATAGTAGGGAGGTGAAAGTAACTAAACAAATGATTGTTCCATTTATTATTAATAGGTATAAGGATAAGGTTACTTGTGATATTATACCTATGTAGGTTGGTTATTTTCTATTAGGATAGTCGTGATAGGTAACACATGATGGGTACAAAAATAGGTATACATTTACCATTAAAGGAAAACCCATTACACTCACACCACGAACTCTTAAACAAGTTTATGAAGGTGAAAGAAGAGTGAGAAAGAGAGAGAGAGAGAGAGAGAAAAGGAGAAAGCAAACACTTAAAAGTGCTAAATACAAAAGTGGTAAGGCACCAAAATAAAATTGAGCAACAACAAATGAGTGTGTATGTCAAAGGAGTTAATGTGAGAGTTATCTTCCAAGTTAAGCGGCAAATGTATTTAATCCTTTATAAGGATGCCTACCTTGCTATTACTAACAGTACTTTTTATGTTCCTAATGTTGTTTCTTTTTTGTTACAAGATTTTGATGATGTGTTCCCTAATGATGTAGTATATGGATTACCACCACAAAGGGGAATTTGTATAAACTTAGTACTTGGAGTAGCTATTCCTAACAAGCAAGCATACCAAAGTAACCCCAATAAGACAAAAGAACTTCAAAAGCAAGTTGAGGGATTGATGAAAAAAGGGTATGTGTGTAAAAGTATAAGTCCATATGTAGTACCTATGTTGTTGGTGCCAAAGAAAGATGAGTCCTAAAGAATGTATGTTGACTATTGAGCCATTAATAAATTACAATTAAGTATTGACACCCTATACCTAAACTTAATGACATGCTTGATATGAATTACATAATGTATGCTTCTTTTCAAAAGTTCATCTTAAAAGTGAATATCACCAAATTAGAATCAGGGTGGGTTATGAATGGAAAATTGCATTCAAAACTAAGCATGGTTTATATAAGTGGTTGGTTATGCCATTTGGATTAACTAATGTACCTAGCACATTCATGAAATTAATGAATCATGTTTAGAGACTTTTCTTAGGAAAATTCATAATGGCCTATTTTGATGATATTTTAGTATACATCTATTCTTTAAAGTCTCATGTCAAACACTTACTTTTGGTGCTAAATGTGTTGAGGAAAGAAACATTTATGCTAACTTGAAGATATGTACCTTTTGCACTGATTATGTCATTTTTTTAAGGTATGTTATGACTTCTAATGGCATTAAGGTTGATACTAAAAGGTTATGGCTATCCAAGAATAGCCTACCAAAATATATAGGTAATGTAAAGAGTTTTCATGGTTTGTCTAGTTTTTATAGGAGGTTTATTAGGAATTTTAGCACTACAACTACACCATTGATAGAGGTCATTAAGAAAATTATAAGGTTTAAATAGGGTGACAAACAACAAGTTGCATTTGAACTATTAAAATCTAGGTTTTGTAATACACCACTTCTTGCTTTGCTTGATTTTTCTAAAACATTTGAAATTGAATGTAATGCATTGGGCATTAAGGTAAAGGGCGTACTCATGCAAGAGAAATTTCCTATAGTATTCTTTAGTAAAAAGTTAAGTGAGGTTGTATTAAATTATTCATTTTATGATAAGGAATTATATACACTTGTTAGAACTTTAGAAACTTGGCAACATTACCTTTGGCTTAAGAAATTGGTATTACACACTAATCATAAGTCATTAAAACATTTAAAGAGTCAAGGTAAATTAAACAAAAGACATGTAAAGTGGATGGAATTCATAAAGACGTTTCCTCATGTGATTCAATATAAGGCAAGTAAGGAAAATATGGTTGTTGATGCATTGTATCATAGGTACACCTTAAGCACTAAATTACTAGGTTTTAAGCACATCATTAACTTGTATGCTACAAATGTTAATTTTGGTAATATTTATGCTACTTATGAGATTACCAGCTTTGGTAAATTTTATAAACATAAGGATTACTTGTTTAAGGAAAATAAATTATGTATTCCTTAAGGGTCTATTAGAAAATTACTTATATGAGAAACTCATAAGGGAGGTTTAAAGGGTCATTTTGATATTCAAAAGACTTTAGATGTTTTGAGTGAACATATCTTTTGGCTATATATAAAACGTGATGTTGAACAAATTTATGCAAAATGTATCACTTGTAAGCAGGCTAAGCCTAAGGTATTACTACATGGTAAATACATGCCTTTAAAGATCCATAGTGAACCTTGCATTACTAGTTCAATGGATTTTGTACTTAGTTTATGAAGGTCTAAAAAGGGCTAAGATTATATCTTTATTGTGGTTGTTAGGTTTTCCAAGATGACACATTCATTGCTTGCCATAAAATAGATTATGCCACACAAATTACTAACCTATTTTTCAAGGAAATTGTCAAACTTCATGAAATACCAAAGAGTATTATGTCTAATTGTGATACCAAGTTTCTCAGTCATTTGTTAAGGACACTTTAGGGTAAGCTTAATACAAAATTGCTTTTCTCCACAACCTATCATCCATAGACTAATAGTCAAACTGAGGTAGTCAATCATACCCTTGATACGTTACTACATGTTGTAATTGGTAAAAATTTTAAAACTTAGGAAATGTGTTTACCATTCTTGGAGTTTACCTATAATAAAGTTGTGTATAGCGTTATTGGTTATTCACCATTTGAACTATTTTACAGTTTCAACCCTTTGACACTATTAAATGTAGCGTTGTTGCTTATGTAGGAACAAGCCAAATTTAAATGGAAAAAAAAAAAGGGCTAAGGTGGCCCAACAACATCATAAGAGGACTAGACTAAATATTGAAAAAAGACAAAGCAATATGTCACTTAAACCAACAAGGGACACAAACATGTCATCTTCCAGTTAGGAAATTGGGTTTGGGTACATATGTGGAAAGAGCGATTTCCACATCATAAGAAGAACAAGTTACAACCTAAAAGAGATAGTCCTTTTCAAGTCATGGCTAGAGTCAATGATAACATCTATCAACTTGACTTACTATATGAGTATGGTACAGGTTCAACATTTAATATTTTTTATCTTTCCCTATTTAATGATACAAGTTTAGATTTGAGGGCAAATCCTATTGAGGAGAGGGGAAATGATGGAGGTCCACTCAATAACACCACAAGTCCAATGGCTGGATACTAATAAGCATTAAGACAAACTAATTCTTTGGAGTTTAAACTACCAATTTAGCTGGGCTTTTACTTATTTTGAACCCCACAATACATATACAGTTTAATACTTTATATGGGCTTATTATTTGGGAAACTTTATGGGTTTTGTTGTTCTTACAATCTTGTATAGATTGCAATTATTGTCAATTAGGTTTAAGTGTGTAAGAAAGTAAAGCCATATGGAAGGGCAAGAAGGTAAAAGCCATATGGAGGGGCAAGAACATAAAAGCTATATGGAAGGGCAAGACAGTAAATTTGCCCTATTAGGATTTCATGGAAGAGTATATAAAGGCCAACATAAGAGAGTGAATAGTGAAGCCGTTGAACGAAGAAAGACAAAACACTTAAAAGAGAGAGAAAAGAAGTCATTGTCAGAAATAGGAAAGGTCACAAATTGAGCAAATTAGAGCAGACCGACAGACAAAGAGAGAGAACACTGATGACAAGAGAACGGTAGAACAGGGGTTTGCAAAAGAGAAGAAATGGTTGTCAAAACTAGACAACCAGCAGAAACTCAAGAACGACAAAACAAGGGCTATACACCAAAACAGACCAGCCTTTGGAAGAAGGAGAAAAATCATATACAACCAAATCGGAGACCATCAGCCAAAAGAGGGGTTGACGGCAGAACTATACAAAAGAAAAGGGAGCTGGATGGCAGAACAAAGAGTGGACGGCAAGGAGACAACACGACAAAGAGGTGGACAGGAAAACGAGTCGACAATAAAATAGAGTGGACGGTGAGATAGATTTGGCTGGACGATGAGAGAGATTCAGTTGGACGAAGAAAAAGAGACCATCGATAGAACATGAGAGAAAGAGAGAAAAATTGAGACAACCATTGGAAGAGAGAGAAAAGAGGTATATGGCCAGAACAGAGTAGTCGAGGGGAAAGAGAGAAAAAGAAACCTGATGGCCAACCAAGTAAGCATAGCAAAGCACACCACCTGCGGAAGGAGAGAGAAACTCGACGGCTAAATAGGGAAGGAGAGAAAAACCTGATACGGCCAGAGCAAAGGGTGGACGGTCGATGAACAGTGACCGGAAAAAAAGGGAAAAAATCTGATACGACCAAAGGAGGTATGAAACAGACAAGGGCAAAGCAAAAATGTACATGAGGAAAGGCGTGAGACAGTGAGATCATGAAATAGGAGACAAGTAAGACCGTGAGATGGTGAAAGCAAGAGTTGTGTGAAACAACGTAAAGAAGAAATTTGGCAAAGCATTAAAGAACTCAATGTATTTCTAAATTTCTTCAAGAGAGGTTAGAGAGCGTTGCGGTGAAGTTCTAAGTAACAATGGAGAAACTTTTCAATTCAACAGAAGTAAGACAAGTTAGAAGAAGGGTAGACACAATAAGTGACACTCTTTGTATTGTACTTGCTTAGTAATTACAATAGTGAAAGGAGCAGAGGATTAAGACATCCATTGTAATTGGAATTCTTAAGTATGGTGGATAGTCTCGATAAGGGAGAGTCCATACCACCGTGGATCTACGTCACGTTGACAGAACCACGTAAATCTCGTGTGTCCTTAATTTGCTTTATGTTTTGTATTTTGAATTGAGTTGTGAATGTAGCTAAAGTATCAGCCAACCCATAACCTAATGAAGACCTAAACAAGAACATCCAAATTGTCTATTAGACAAGCTGTCTAAAAGGTGACTTTGAGGACTATTGTGATTAGTTGGTAGCAATAGATCTACCTTAGTCAAGTCTAAGAAAGAGTTTGCTTTTAAAAAAAGGTTGAAGTTGTTCACTTACCTATGAATTGTGAATTGTGGTGATACTGATTCACCCCCCTTCTTAGTATCACAAACTAGTAGATCTTAAAGAGAAGTCAGGAACTTCAATTGGAATCAGAGCACAAGTTCACCAGTTTGAAACTTAATAGCTTGGAGTACTAGTTTGAAGGGATCTAAGAGTTTGACTTGTTCAACATACTAAGAAATGGAAGCTAGTACTAGTACTAACACCATTTACAGTGAGAAGGTTCCAATTTTCAACGAAACTAACTACCATATGTGGAAAGCAAGAATGCAAGTGGTATTTGCAGCCATGGGCATGAACGTGGTGAAATATGTACATGAGGGTTTTGTGGCTCTGAAAGAAGGTAAAAAGCTAACCCCAAAGGAGTTAAGGTAGTTTGAGATAAATGGGAAAGCCTCAAATGTCATCATTTCAGCATTGACAGATGTTGAGTATGCTAAAGTTATGGACTGCAAATCTGCCAAGGATGAAGGTGATGGCAGAAAGTCTATAAAAGTGATGGCAAAATAAAGGAGGCTAAGCTTCAAGTGTTCAAAGAAAGATATGAATCTCTTAGAATGCAAAAGAATGAGATAGTTCAAGAGTTCTTCACCAAGGTTATTGACGCTGTAAACGACTTGAGAAGTCATGGGAAGAACAAAAAGTACACATCGATTGTGGAAAAAATTCTGAGAATTCTGCCTGAGAAGTTTGCCTTAAAGGTAGCAACCATAGAGGAGAGTAAAGATCTCAATTCTATGTCTCTACATGATCTCTAGTGCAATCTTATTGCATATGAGATAAATATAAAGTCAGTTGAAAGCTCTGCAACAACAAAGGTATCAAAGGAGGTAGCTTTCAAAGCTATAAAGCACTTAAAGATAAAAGAAGAGAAAGAATAATCCAGTAAAGATGATGATGATGATGATGATAAGAAGGAGGAAGAGGAGGAGGAGGAGGAAAGTGAAGGTGAAGTATTGGCTTACTTCACAAGGAAATTCAAAAAGGGGTCTAAGAAATGAAAAGGATAGTTGTCCTTGAAATGTTATCGTTGTGGGCAGATTGGACACTTTGCTTCTCAGTGCAAAGTGAAACTTGATGATGAAGATGAGGATGGTGATGATGAGCAAAATTCAAGATGGAAAAGATCATCATTCAAATCAAAGAAGTCCAACAAGAAAACTGTCAACCCATAAAAGAAGAAAAGAGGCTCATTCAAAAGTTATATGAGTCAGATAAAAAAAGCTGATGAGGAGGAAGATGAACACTCATTAGATGAGCATGCCTTTATGGCATCAGCTCAAGGTGGTAACTTAACCTCTAAAGAGGAAGAGGAGGTTGATGAAGAAGAGCCAGATCTTGAAGCTAAGCTAGAAGCAGCTTCAAAGGAGATAATTAAAAGGGGCAAAACCATGAAAAAGTTAGAGGCCTATATAAAACAAGTTGAAGCAAAGTCAGAGGAAGCTAAAAGTCAAAAGGATGAAATAAGGGCTAAGCATATTAACTTGAAGAGAAAATTTGAGGAACAAATCAAAATATATAAAGACCTTACAGCAGAGCTTGGCTCAAGGACTTCAACAATTGAAGAAATGTAGAAAGAGTTACTGAAACTTTAGCAACAACTTAAAAGTAGCAAAGAGAACTTGCAGAAACTTGAAATGATAGGAGAAACAAGTTATACAAAAGAAGAGAAGGATGTAAAGAAAGTGCAGCAATCTGAGGTTACATTGGCTAAAAAAAATAAGAATGTGCCACAGAAGTTGAAAGAGAAGGTTGTGACTCAGAAGAAGATAGCTGAGAATGAAGAAGATCTAAAGAAGCAACCTAGGATGACAAACAAGAAGGAAGAAAAGAAAGTCAACCAGCAGAGCGCTACGGTTGAACAAAAGGAGAAGAAGGTGGCTGAAATGATAGTCACACAAGCAAAGAAGCCAGCTACGTGTTCTACATAGCAAGTGATGAACAAAAGAAGACAAGCTGTGATCAAACCCAAGAAGAGGTAATTTCAAGGTCATTACCTTTATTGTGGAATTTGGGGTCATAAGCTGAGTAACTACTGGCGGAGAAGGCCAATATATGTCTCCAACTCGAGAAGATACGATGCTACATACAGGGGAAGACAATACAAAATTCAGAGGAGAACACCTATCATCAATTTTTGCACATACTATAAAAAGCAAGGACACACTGATAAAGAGTGTTGGTGGAAGCCTAAACCAATGGTTTCAAAGAACAAATTTGCTGTATTGGCAGACTTAGAACAGTGTGAAAGGTGCAGGCAAGATGGCCATAATGCCAAGAGATACATGACACTTCTCCTTGAGCAAGAGAAGGCACTCAATGGCACAATGAAAACAAGCGGTGTAGTCAAAGTTGAGAAAAAGGAGAAAGCTATCTTCAAACCAGTTCAAAAGAAAGAATATAAAGCTAAAAGGGAGGTGGCTAATATAGCTGAAATTACACTTAAAGCTAACTACAAGGATAAGCAATGGATCCTTGACAATGGATGCACTTCACACATAACAGGAGATAAGAGTAAATTGTCAAAACTAAACAAGTCAAGAGAAGACAGAGTCAAGTTTGGCAATGATGATTCACTCAATATCAATGGTCAGGGGTTAGTAAACATTGGAAGAGGAAAGCTGAAAGATGTTCTGCAGGTTGAAGGACTCAAATATAATCTAACATCTGTCAACAAACTATGTAATAAAGACCATAAGGTAATATTCACAAAAATAGGTTGTCAGTTAAAGAGTAAATAAGGCAATACTGTTGCAGTCGTGAAGAGAACAGCTAGAAATTTGTATGTGATTGATGAAGAAAGAGATCCTCTTGCAACTAAGATTGTGCAAGAAAGAAAGCCAAAGAAAACGTGGACCAGTGCTCATCAAGAAAATTAGATCATAAGTGACCCATCAACAAGAGTTACAACAAGAAGAATAATTATGGGAGCTACTGCCTTACTCTCATAAGTTGAACCTAAATCTGTTGAAGATGTTACACAAGATCTAACTAAATCTTTGTCCACAGAGCTATTTGAAAAACACAGAATAAGTTTGTCTGTGCAAATGCTTCCTCAAGCCTAAAAATGAAGTGAATCCTCTATCTTTACTTTACGAGTTTTTCAAATTTGTAATTAGTTAGCAAAGGGGGAGAGAAGCAACAATGTAAGAGGAGCTATTAAGAAAAAGGAAGTGCATATTTAGGGAGAGTTGAAACTATTGCATAATGGCCTTTGTTATAAGTGTTGCCAATAATTACAAAGGGGAAGATTGTTGTTCCCACAGCCTTGTATAGGTTGTAATTGTTGTCAATTAGGTTTAAATGTGCAAGAAAGTAAAGCCACATAAAAGGGCAAGAAGGTAAAAGCCACATGGAAGGGCAAGACAGTAAATTCACCTTATTAGGGTTTCATAGAGGAGTATATAAAGGCCAAAATAAGAGAGTGAACAATGAAGTCATCAAACGAAGAGAGATAAAACACTTGGAAGAGAGAGAAAAGAAACTGTTGTCGGAAATAGGAGAGGTCGGCAAATTGAGCAAATCTGAGTAGACTGGCAGACTAAGAGAGACAACACCGATGGCAAGAGAACGGCAGAACAGGGGTTTGCAAAAGAGAAGAAACGGTCGGCAAAAATAGACAACTGGCAAAAACTCAATAACAACAAAATAGGGGCTGGACGCCAAAACAGACCAGCCTTTGAAAGAAGGAGAAAAATCATATACGGCCAAATCGAAGACCATTAGTAGAAAGAGGAGTTGATGGCAAAACGATACAAAAGAAAAGGGAGCTGGATGGCAAAACAAAGAGTGGATGGTAAGGAGACAATACGACAAAGAGGTGGATGGCAAAAGGAGTCGACAACAAAAAAGATTGGACAAAGAGAGAGAGATCGTCCATAGAACATGAGAGAAAGAGACAAAAATTGAGACAACCATTGGAAGAGAGAGAAATAAGGTATACGGCCAGAACATAGGAATCAATGGAAAAGAGAGAAAAAGAAACCTAACGGCCAACCAAGTGAGCACAACAAAGCACACCACCGATAGAAGGAGAGAGAAACTCGATGACCAAATAGGGAAGGAGAGAAAAATCTGATACGGCCAGAACAGAAGGTGGACAGCTGATGAATAGTGACTGGCAAAAAAGGGAGAAAATCTGATACGGCCAAAAGAGGTAAAACGGA
This sequence comes from Ceriops decandra, assembly GCA_020615895.1. Taxonomy (NCBI): domain Eukaryota; kingdom Viridiplantae; phylum Streptophyta; class Magnoliopsida; order Malpighiales; family Rhizophoraceae; genus Ceriops; species Ceriops decandra. The sequence goes on along the minus strand of JAHLGO010021098.1, from coordinate 5,599,541 downwards.
TAAAGGCAAACTAGAAACATACATGAGGCGAGTCGTGAGGCAAAGAGATCATGAAATAAAAGATGGGTGAGACCGTGAGACAATGAAAACAGGAATTGTGTGAAACAACATAAAAAAGGAATTCGGCGAAGCATTAAAGAACTCAACATATTTCCAGATTTCTTTAAGAGAAGTTAGAAAGCATTGTAGTGAACTTCTAAGCGGCAATGGAGAAGCATTTCAATTCAATAGAGACAAGACAAGTTAAAAGAAGGGTAGACATAGTAAGTAACACTCTTTGGATTGTAAATGCTTAGTAATTGCAATAGTGAAAGGAGCAGAGGATTAAGACATCCATTGTAACTGGAATTCTTAAGTATAGTGGATAGTCTCATTAAGGGAGAGTCCCTACTACCGTAGATGTGCGTCACGTTGATGGAATCACATAAATCTCATGTGTCCTTAATTTTCTTTACATTCTGTATTATGAATTGAGTTTGAACACAGATAAAGTATCAACCAACCCATAACCTAACGAAGACCTAAACAAGAACATCTGAATTGTCTATTAGGCAAGATGTCTGAAAGATGACTTTAGGAACTATTATGATTAGTAGGTAACAATAGATCTACCTTAGTCGAGTCTAAGAAAGAGTTTGCTTTTAAGAAGAGGTTGAAGTTGTTCACTTACCTGCAAATTACGAATTGTGGTGATACTGATTCACCCCCACTCTTAGTATCATAAACTAGTATATCCTAGGGATAAGTTAAAAACTTCAGGTTTATATTGTATTTTACTAATAGGTCATAAGCCCATATTATAACTAAGGTTTACGTATGGTATATATTTATAAATGCAGTTATAACTTGGGGGGAAAATAAACATCTAAAGTTCCCAACATCACCCTAGGATCTGCTAGTTTGTAGTACTGAAAGGGGTGTGAATCAGTATCACCACAATTTGCAGATATGTGAACAACTTCAACCTCTTTTTAAAAGTGAAGTCTTTCTCAGATTCAACTAAGGTAAATCTATTGCTACCTACTAATCACAATAGTCCCTAAAATCACCTTTTAGACACCATGCCTATTAGGTCTTCGTTAGGATATGGGTTGGCTAAGACTTTTGCTGTGTTCACACAACTCAATTCAAAACACATAATGTAAAACAAAGTAAAGACACACGAGATTTATGTGATTCCGTCAACGTGACATACATCCAAGGTGGTAAGGACTCTCCCTCTACCGAGATAATCTACTATACTTAAGAATACCAGTTACAATGGATGTCTTAATCCTCTACTCCTTTCACTATTGTAAATACTAAGTAAGTACAATACAAAAAGTGTCACTTACTATGTCTACCCTTCTTCTAACTTGTCTTACCTTTGTTGAATTGAATAGCTGCTTCACTGCCATTGAGAAGTTCACCACAATGTTCTCTAACCTCTCTTAAAGAAATCTAGAAATACGTTGAGTTATTTTAATGCTTCACCAAATTCCTTCTCTACGTTGTTTCACATAACTCTTGCTTTCACCATCTTATGGTCTCACCCATCTCCTAATTTCAGGGTCATACTATTTCACGGCTGCCCTCATGCTTTTGATCTATCACACCCTCACAGGTTCTGGTCTCACGCCATATCCTAAATACACCCACGCTTCTACTATGCTCCCATCACAGCTTTGCTAGTCTCGCGTTTCAACTTTACTGGTCACTCATTTCAGCTTTGCTGGTCTCCTATTTTAGCTTTATTGATCTCGCATTTCAAGCCACCAATTTTTGGTCACCCATTACTAGTCTCACAGCCTGGTCACCCATCCGTTTCTGTTTTTCTTATAGTTGGTGGTCTCACGCCTCACACCTCACTTATCCATTTCTGTTTTTCTTCCGATCGGTGGTCTCACGTCGTGTGTTGTTTTGTCGTGCTGCTCCTTGTAGGTTCGTTTCTCTGCTTCCCGTCTAGCCGGATCTCTTTCACTGTCCGGCTAGATCTCTCTCATCGTCCAGTTGGATCTCTCTCTCACTGTCCAAGATTTCCTCTATTCTGCCAACGGTCTCTCTCTCTTCATCCACCCCTCTTTGGCCATTCCAGATTTTCTCTCCTTTTCCCCTATTTGGCCGTGTTTTCTCTCTCAGTGGTATGTGTCGTTCCTTCTCTCCTTTGGTCGTCTTCTTGCCAACCACTAGTGTGCTGGTGGTGTGTCGTTCCTTTGCCATCCACTCTCTTCTTTGGTTGTGTCAGATTTTCTCTCTTTCCCCTGTTCTATCGTCAGCTCACTTGGTTGGCCGAATAGGATTTTGCCGTTTTGCTCTTCCGATCTACCCTTTAGCCATCTCCTTTTTTCTCTATTTTTGCCAACGATTTTTCTCTTCTTCATCCACTCGATTGTATATGTTGCATGTAAGGTTTGTCGTGTGGTTTTACTTCCTTGCCCCTCCATATAGGTTCAAATTACTCTCTTACCCCTCCATGTGGCTTCAAATTACTTTCACACTCAAATCTAGTTGACAACAATTACAACCCATACAAGGCTATGGGAACAACAACATCATAATAAAACTATACAACTACAAAAGACATAATTTTCTCTCAAGTTTTAATATAAACGAGCATTTTTTTTTTTCATCGGTTCTTTATGAACTTGTTAATTTGCATGCTTGATTATGTTTTTCATAGACTTATCTTCTTCAACCTTATATTGCATAGGAATGGTGTCTAATCCTTCTATAATTTTGGTTCGTTGTTGCTTTATAATCATTAGGTAAGAATTTTTTATAAGTTATCTTAGAATGATCCTAGTGACATCAATGTTGGTTTTAGATTCTAGTTCATTATAATCAGAGTTTATCATACATAGTAGTTATCAAGTTTGTTAAGAAAAATATTGTATGTCATTATGCTGTGCTAAAATAACTAATCATAAATAATGCTAACAATTCTATCAAAAATGGATAGGAAAAAATTATCAAGGTACAAGCCACTTATCAACTCACCTTAATAATTCTGTGTAAAATTTTAGAATACAATTTACATTGGCAACCTGAGCAAAAGATCATGTAACCATTTCAAATAAGTATATACCACTTACCAATTTACCTCAACAATTCTCTACAAATTTTCATAATGTAAGATATGTTAACAACTTTAGCAAAAAGGTCATGCAATCATCTCAAACAAGTACAAGCCATTTGTCAACTTACTTCAACAATATTATGCGGAATTTGAGAATCTAATCTATTTTGGCAACAACTTACTTCAACATTCTAAGCCAAAGTGTCATACAACCATCTTAAACAAGTATAAGCCACCTATCAACTCACCTTAACAATTTTATGCAAAATTTGAAAAAGTGATTTATATCAACAACTCTAGTAAAAGACA